>OU612060.1:73295196-73594723 GCA_914767635.1 Melanostoma mellinum | reverse complement strand
AATATAGCCCTATCCTCAACTATAATTGGAAGAGAGATCGTCCCTAACACTTCGACTCCTGTTCCATCTGCCAAGCACACGCAGTGAACAGTGTCCTTCCTACTGATTAGCCCTAAATTCTGCAGGATTTTCCATGCGTCCCTACCTATTATAGTTCGAGTAGCTCCTGAATCTAATAATTCTAAAAATCTCGAACCATAAATACTAACTGTTAAATAAGGTCTCCTATCACTACCGTTTGCCTCTAGAGTAAACCCTAAATGAACCCTATCTGCCAGCTGGTCTCCAGCAGGCGACCCTCTCACTGTCTGCGGACTTCCCACCCTGCTGGCGCAGGAGCCTGTTTCCCATTTCCCGAACACTTCCTACAATTTTGCCTAGTCACCCCCGCAGCCCCACAACCAAAACAACGCCTCGGAGCGGAACAACTACTTGCAAAATGGCCTGATCCATTGCAATTGAAACACCTAACCGAAGGATTTTGCCGACTTGAAGATGGTGCCTGACGAGAGATTTCGTTGTTCTCAGCAACAACCGAAACCGAAGGATTATCAACACCTACGTATGCTAGATCCGGTTCTAGCAAAGTCCTACTACTCCTAACATTTGGTGGGGGAACATAAGCCTCAACATTTGCCCTAACCGCTTCTAAATTCCGAACTAACGCAACCAAATCAGACACACAGCTTGGCTTAGCCAACCCCAGTTGGGTTTGGTAGAAAGGTGTCAAGTTCCTCTGGATCATTGACAACTTCTTATTTCCAGAAATTGTATCATTCAACCGACCAAATAGATTTTGCATCGTAGCAACGTAAACGCCTATCGTTTCATCCTTCCCTTGTGTACGGTGCTTAATCTCCTCAAGAAGCTGGTCATCATAATTAGGAGGTAGAAACTCCAGTTTCAACTCCTTAATTAGTTCTGGCCATGTTTTCACTGACGTCCTAATCGCCCTAAACCAAATCAATGCTTTGCCTACAAAGAGCTACACCGCTGCTCTAAAAATATAAGCCTCCGAAATACCCCTAGCCTGTCTCATTTCCTAAACCCTTTCTAGAAATGAGTTCACTGAGGTGCCACAGCGCTCTCCAGTGAACTTCACCTCCCACTTCGCAATATTGTGAAATTTCCTAAACTCTACACTGTCTTGACTACAACTAGTATTTACCCGAACATTAATATCTTGAGGTGCAGCTGAATGCTGCTTTGCGACCTCACTACCCCTTTCTGAACCTTTATCCTGCACAGTTACTTCTTCTACTAAGTCCTCATCATCATCCACATCCTCATCCTCATCCTCATCCTCATCCCCATCCAAAATAGTCATCGCCATCACCACGTCATTCTTCAATTTCAATTTCACTTTCTCATCCTTCTCATTCTCAGGAATGCTCCTATCCAACCTACGCAGACACCATTCAACTTTGATCAAAATCTTCACATACTCCTTCGAAGTCTCTGACTTCGGAGGATTCTCTAACAACTTATTAATCTCAATCAACTTCTTCTCAACTGCCGCTGAATCCTGTTCGAAAATGAACGGATATGCGGATGAAACAAAAGAATTCCTACGCTCTAGTTTAATAGCTACCCTAAGCGCTTTGTCCTCCACAGTCCCTACATTCAACCCTCTACATTCTATTTCATAAATAATTTCATCCTGAGATAACCTATTAACCTGACTTAAATCAATTTTGTAAATATCTAAAAGCTACCTAACCGATCTCGGAACAATCAATAAAATAAAAATGAAAAACGTAAAATAAAGTAAAATAAATCAACTGACTAGCAAACTCTTTCAAAAACCTAGTACGCTTTAAATAAAAATGAATCCTACCAAACCTCGTTCGCCAAATACACAATTGTAACAACACGATAAAAATAATTGAAATAAAATGTAATAAAATATAGTAAAATATAATTAAAAAGGAAATTTAATACTAAAAAAAAGAAATCCACAACAATAAGTGACCAAAAAAAAAAAATAATATAAACCAAAAGTACTCAAAACAGCACAAAAGGTATTAATACTTTAAGTGCCAGACCTGATTTTTGGTTAAAAAGATTTATTTACCTACACTAATACTAACGAAACCACATATGCGAAAATGGCGACTCTCGTAATTCGCGAAATGTCAAAAAGGAAATCAAAATAATCAATTTTATTCAAACACTATTATCCAACAAACTATTAGTTTAAATTGCAGCAGCAAAAAAACAACAAAACAAAACTCACAGTTTAAATCCTGACCACTGATGTATGTATATTTGTATATATCCTTTGTGTCCACTGCCTATTCCACAGATTCAATCCCACGGATTCCAATCCTGAATCCAATGTTCCCAGGTTTTGCACCGTCGAACAAAGAAGAAAACTCTCAAGCACTCTAGGGGAAAAAAAACACAAAGTAAATATTTCTAAAAAAAACACTTTAATAAAAACTTCCCTAAATGCAGCACACAAGGGAAGGGTATATGGAATATGGTACACGATATACAAATAAAAATTGCACAGGTAAGCCCTACGTTGTGGACACCAATTGTTACCGAATTTAATACGCGAACCGAACTTTAAACTAATGATTTAAAGCGTTGGAAATCGATTACAAATACCGCGAGCAAAATCAAAACGTAGACGATACAAAAAGAATATATTTATTCGCGAAACTAGATTGGGATGTAAATAATCCCGACGTGCGCGCAACTTGTCTAAAAACGAAATGTCAAAGTGGCACATGTTCGTGTTCGGCAACCAACAACCCTTCAGTGCTCTCTCCCGTAGCTCAGCCTGATGGGTGGGTTCGATTTGATATTCCTTTTTAATCCGATTCGATTAAAAGGGAATATCAAATAATTATAAAATAAAATCTCGTGTGAATCAAACTCTGATTAGTGAGAGTACCAGGGCGTACTAACTCACTTTTAATATGGGCGCCAGGAAACCTTTTAAGATGGTGGTTGGCCTTAACTAAAGCTGAAATAGTAGCGAAACACGAAAGAAAGACTAGGAGGAAAAGAAATAAAACATTATGAAATTTATGAAGGAAATTATAGATTTTTATTATATTTTAAGGGTGTCTGGGAAACCGTGGTAAAACCTGGATTAAAACCCAGAATCTTTTCGATATAAATAAAATGTACAGAGTTGTTTTCGAGAGTTAAGAAAGGTTGAAAGTTAAGTAAGGAAACAAAAAGATTGATGTGTCGTTTGAACACAAGAAGGAATCACGAAAGAAAATTTTCCGAAATAAAAGCAATGGTAGAAGTAAAGAAAAAAATAAACGGTCGCGAGTCCCACAATCTCGGGATAGAAAAGAAAAACGTTAGGTCAACGAAGGCCTAGCGGATCAAAATTTTGCCGCAAATAAGACGACTCTAAAGTGGTTCGAAAAATCCTTGGAAATATAGGATTTTTCGAAGCGAACAGTAGGAAATAAAAAGGAAAGAAAATACTTAGCTCTTCTAATCTAATCCTGCACTCGTTGAGAAAATACCCTCTCTGGATTCCTCAATTTCCACAATCGAATTCCCAACCGGAATTTTGCCGCAAAGTCGGTGTTTCTGTGTAGCGCTGGTTAGTTTCTTTTACTTTTCAAATTAAATAAAAAACTCGATTTCTCAAACGTTATAATTGGTAATTTAATTTCTTCAAAAATTATGTGTAGATGTGTAGTGTAGAAGGTTCTCGACAAGAAAGACATTTTTTTAATTGAATGCCAAGGTTCAAAGTACAAAAAATGACCGACTTTATAATTTATATTTACGTCTTATTCAAGTGTCATTAAAAGTTCATTTATAGGGTTAGGTTACAATAGTAATTTAATGAGGTGAATACAAAAATTATTAATTCAATGGTTTTCAATTCAATTATTTAATATAATATTATTTATTTTTAATTGTTTATAAAAATGTCATAAACATTCTCCCCCCCGGTGAACGCAGTTCAAAGGCCCTGTTGTATAGGAGCCGGCCCTGGTGAATACCTTCATTTCCATTCATTGAATTCGGCACCTCCAAAATTATGCTTGTCTTCTTATTCTTGGGTGCATGCAAAGAGAAAAAAAAAACTTAAGTACTCGTATAAGAAAAAAAAAAACAAGATCAAGTTCAAGGGCAAACAAATTAACAAGAGAATATGCATCAATAGTATTCTTCTCGCTGAAATTCCAAAAAGCTTTCGGAACAGTTAAAGCATTGAGTAGATTCATACAATGAGGTTATTGTTGTTGGTTTTGCAGTTTTAAGTTGTAACATGTAAGCCAATGAATTCGCCGTGGTAATCAATGCTCTCATCGATAATCAATTATGTTACAAATTTCCGGAATTTCATTCACGACAGTCGTCGGTCTCGAGTAGGTATAATTTTTTTTTTTTCGGTTTGGTGAAAAGTGTGTGAAGTGCAGTGTAATTGTAGAATATAAAAATGATAATTATAATCTATAATTATTGGTAGTGCGGTTACCAATTTTATTTGTTTTATTATTTCAATAATGATTATTTATTGTTGGCCAAGTGATTGATGGCGAAAATTGAAATAATTTTATTTAAATTGGAAATAAAATTGATGTGATGTTCTGTGATGTGCGTGCTGGTGGTGGTTCCGGATTCTGTTGCTGCTGCTGTTGAATCCGCATAAGGCGCGGGTGGATGTGTTTGATAAGTTTTTTTTTATTATAATTTTATTAATTTCATATTTGTTTTAGGTATATTTGATCACTTTTTATTGTTTTATATTAAGGTTTTTTTTCTCTTTTCAATTTAGCATTTCATTTTTGGGTTTTTGTTGTGGATGTGTGCGTGTGCTTGGGATATTTTTTCGGTCCGGTCATTGGGTTTTATTTTTTTGCGAAATGTTTACCGGCATATAGGCATTGTAAGCAAGTGTTTGTGTGTAAGTGTTTGAGTGAAAAAAAGTGACTCCCTTTTAATTGGAGTGCAAATAAATTGCGAATGGCCGACTTTGCCAAAATATTTAATGACGTCACAACGTCGTTTTTAATTGTTATGAATAATTATTATTTTGTTTAAATGTGTAGTGTTGTGCAGTGAATTTATATATTTAATTTAAATTAAAGTGTTAAGTTACTAATGTGTTGTACTCGAGTGTCATGTTTATATTTGTATTTATAACAAATGTTGTGCAGTGTATTGTTGAATTTCAATTTGTAAAATGTGAAATGCCGTCGGCAATTTGATCCGACGGGAATTGGATATTTTGGAATTCCGACGGTATTTTGCTGTTTACCAAAATAGATTATTATTATTTTTTATTTGTGTTGTGTTTTCATTTCAAGGTGTATATATTTATTTTGATCTAATTGTATTAAAAAAAATTAACAAGATTTTAATGTGTTTTTATTTTCTTATTTATTTCAATTTCTCTCTTTTTTTTCTTGATTTCAGGTTCTAGGTATTTTTTTTTTTTTTTGTGTTGAGTGGACTGTATGTTGTGTTGAAATTAAATTGTGTTGTGTTGTATAATGTTATTGGTTTTTATTTAAGAAGGGATTTATTTAGATCAGTGTTTCTTCATCGGTTGATTTGTTGCTCGGAAGATAGCAGATTTTTGTTATAGGGCGTTTTATGGTTCCGGTTTTCGTTTTCAAGGTTACGACGCGAATTAGTTCATCGGCTCCGGGATGTGTGTCGGTGATTCTGGCCAGTAACCATTGGTTTGGTGGAAGCCTTTCGTCTTTGACTAGGACAAGTGCTCCGATTTTAGGTTCGGCTTCTTTTCTCGTCCATTTAGGTCGCTGCTGTAACCGGGACAGATATTCTCCGTTCCATTTACGCCAGAAAGATTCGACGAATGATTGTGTTCTTGTCCATCTGTCGAGATAATTCACAGGTGCTGAAGTCGTTATGCTTCTTTGGGGGACGGATAGTAGAGGTTCGCCAATAAGGAAGTGTCCTGGAGTTAAGACGTCTAGGTCATCAATGTTGTCCGATAGAGGGCATAGAGGCCTAGAGTTCAAACATGCTTCAATTTGGGTAAGAAGCGTGTAGAGCTCCTCGAAGGTTAATCTTTCGTCTCTTACGGTTCTTTTTAGGTGGTGTTTGGTTGATTTCACCCCGGCTTCCCAAAGACCACCAAAGTGGGGAGAAGCAGGTGGAATAAAGTTCCAAGTAGTTCCTGAGTTGGCTAGAACTGCTGCAATTTCCTTCCAATCATGCTTGGCTTGGTCTAACATTCGATCTAATTCTCGGTTAGCACCTACAAAATTGGTGCCACAGTCGCTGTTAATTTGAGCACAAATACCTCGCCGTGCTTTGAATCGCCGAAAGGCTGCCAAGAATGCTTGCGTGGTTAGATCTGACACGGTTTCAAGGTGAATGGCTTTTGTAGCCAGACAAATGAAAATAGCAAAGTATGCTTTATAAGTTTTAGCTCCTCTTCCTTTCCAAGCTTTTATTTCAATCGGTCCGGCGTAATCTACGCCGGTATTGGTGAATGGTCTGGCCATTTGTACTCGTGGTGCTGGGAGGCTTCCCATGAGCTGTTGCAGATTCTTCTTTTGATGTCTGAAGCATATTGGACATTTATGAATAAAGCTTTTTACTTGTTGCTTAATACTTATAATCCAATATGACATCCGAATATAAGCTGTAGTTAGTTGATTTCCGCCGTGAAGTGTCTTGTTGTGAGCATCTCGAATCACAAGTTCAGTGAAATGATGGTTTGATTTCAGAATAATCGGGTGCTGTTGGTTGTATGACAGCAGTGTATTTTGTAATCGGCCACCAACGCGTAGTATACCATCGCCATCGATGAAAGCGTTTAGTGAAAGCAAAGATTTTGGAATTGTGTTTTTGTTTTCGTATTCACTCAGTTCTTCGGCGAACATGCGTCTTTGTACTGCTTTATGCACCAACAAGGATGCACATTTCAATTCTTCTGTATCTGGTTCTCCTGAAATCCTTAACATTTTTCTTCTTTTTGCTAGGCCATTTGTTCGAAAGCGGCAACAGAAGGCAATTACCCTGATGATCTTTGAGAGCCGTGAACATCTTAATATGCTTATGTTGATGTCATCATCTGTTGCATAAGAGTTGGCTAATGTGCATTGCTTTTTTACAGCTCGTTTTTCTTCTTCAGTGTCTAATGTAGATGGCTGCTCGGGTACTTCATAGTGCCACTTCTCCCGCAAAAATGAAGGCCCAATCCACCATTGTTCTTGTGCTCCTAACATAGAAGGGGCGATGCCTCTAGATGCTAGATCAGCTGGGTTGTGATGTGTTGGAATGTGTTTCCACATATCGCAGCTGGTGAGGCGTTGAATTTCTGCAACCCTATTGCTAACAAATGTTGTCCATTTGGATGGTTGTGCTCTGATCCACGCCAAGGTAATCATCGAATCTGACCAGGCGTACATCTTCGCATTGGATACGTTGAGCACTGTTTTTGTGTAGTTGAGTAGAGACGCGAGTAGAGCAGCTGCACAAAGTTCAAGTCGTGGTAGACTGATCGTTTTGAGTGGGGCTACCTTGGTTTTTGAAATTAGTAGATGCATGTGGATATTATCGGTGCTGTCAAGTACACGGATGAAGACTACTGCACCATAAGCCTTTTCAGATGCATCACTGAAGCCATGCAGTTCCACTAATTTTCGTGTGTTGTGTGTTTGTATCCATCTTGGGATTTTAATTTGTTGTATCATAGGCAAATCTCTCCGAAACGCTTGCCATTCTTCCTTTAGATCTAATGGAATCGGTTGATCCCAGTCAGTTCCTCTGCACCATAGTTTTTGCATCATGATCTTGGCCTTGATTACGCATGGTGCAATCCAACCAAGTGGATCGAACAGTTTAGCGATTGCTGATAACATCGTCCTCTTGGTTATTTCTTCGGTGTCGTGTTGAAAGTTTTGAAATGAAAATATGTCTTCTTCAGGATGCCATCTTATTCCTAAGGTTTTGACATGATCGGTGGATTCAAAGGGAACTTCAAAACTTATTTCACAGTCTTCTTTGGGTAAGTCTTGAAGAAGATCTTTGTGGTTGGACGTCCACTTGCGAAGTTTGAGCCCAGCTGATGTCAGCAGATTGCGTGTTTGTTCACGTTTCATCAAAGTTTCATCCATAGAATCACCTCCACTGATGAAGTCATCAACATACATCTCCTCCTTGATTGCCATCGCTCCTTTTGGATATCTTTTAAACTCATCCTCAGCGACTTTATGAAGGACACGTATGGCCAAGTAATGTGCACAAGCAGTACCAAAAGTGACAGTTTTGAGTTTGAAAATCTTAATGGGTTGATCTAGGGTTTCTCTCCAAAGAATCAGCTGATAATACCGATCAGCTTCATGCACAAAAATTTGGCGATACATCTTCTCAATGTCGGCAGTTATGGTGAATTTATATATTCTCCATTTTAAGATTATATCGATTATATTTGTTTGCATTTTCGGACCGATCATCAGGTGTTGATTTAGCGATGTCCCATCGTACGTCTTTGCTGCTGCGTCAAAGACTACCCTTAGTTTTGTGGTGGAACTAGATTCTTTGAACACCGCATGATGGGGAAGGAAGTAATGAAACGATGATTTCAGAATTGGGTCATTCATATTTACTTCCTCCATGTGTTGTAAGCTAAGATACTCCATGATGCATTTGCTGTAGTTCACCTTCAGCTCTGCCTCCTTTTCAAATCGTCTTTTGAGAGATGAAAAACGCCTCATCGCATTCTCAAAGCTGGATCCAAGTTCAGGATAAACTCCACCTTTGAACGGAAGTCCAACCTCATATCGTCCATCTGGCATACGCTTCGTAGTTTCCAAAAAATGCTTTTCGCAGGTGATATCTTCTTCTGATGGTTCAGTTACGAATGGAATTTCCTCAATTTCCCAAAATTATCGGATTTGCGTGTCGATATCAGCATGTTGAAAGAAGCTGCGGATGGTTTTTGGAACTGCCTCTGGAATTTTACCTAAAACAATCCACCCAAAGTGAGTGTTTTGAGCAATTGGTGCAATTTCATGCTCATTGCGGATTATTTCGGGTAAAACAATGTCTGGATAAACATCTGCACCGAAGAGTATGTCGATTGGAGATGGAGTACCAAAGTTGGGGTCTGCTAACTGTAAATTGACAAGATGTTCCCAATTGCGAAGTACCATTTTGTGGGCCGGGAGAAGGCCAGTCAACGACTTGAGAATGAACGCCTTTGTTGATCCTTCAAACATCGAATGCTTGGAAGCAAACATAAGGTCAACGTAGTTTTGACTGGTGCCGTTGCTGACCTGCCCTAACCCTGATACCTTAACGTGTGTGTGGTGTCGTGGTAGGTTGAGTAGCCTTGCTGCAGGTTCGGATATGAAGGTAGCATCTGAACCCGGGTCAATTAGGGCTCGTAGATCCGCAAATTTTCCTTCTCCAGAGTGTACCCTCACGATCGCAGTTGCAAGCAAAATTTGTGTATCATGAAGCTGTGACGCAAAAAAATTCATTCGAGTACTGCAATTTGATGTGTTGTTACCTGTTGGCTGGAAAACAGGAGCGTTCGGGTTCACAACTACCTGTTCGTTTCGCGGCTGGGTAATTTGTTGCAGTTGAATTGGTGTTGAATTGTTGGTATGAGCGCTTATATTTTGTGTGTGTTGTGAATTAATGTGTAAAAGAGAATGATGTTTTTGACTACAAAAGTAACAGGTACGATTACTCAGGCAATTTCGTGTTGTGTGACTGTAAGCGAGGCAATTCTCACAAACATGAATCTGACGAACAGCCTGCTGCTTCTGCGCGGAATCCATGGCTAAAAACCGTTGACATTTTCTCAAAGAGTGTTGTCCTTGCTTACAAATTTGACAAACGTATTGTTGTGTAGTTGTTTGTGGGTTTTGTCGCGTTTAAGCATGAAATGCTTTAGCTGAAACGGATGGTTTCGTCACTGGCTTGGATTGTGAGGTTGTGTCTGAATTTCCTTGCTGTACAATTGCTTCTAGCGTCCTAAAACGGGATTTGAGAAAGCTAGTGAAATCAGAAAATGTAGGCAGGGTTTTTTCATTACCTAGCTTTTCTTCCCATAACTGTTGGGTTTTACTGGGTAATTTCTGAACGAGAACATAAATTAACATTGTGTCCCAATGTTCCACTGGCAATTCTAAATTTTCCAGGGCATGGACGACCTCAGTTGTTGTGTCTAATAAGGTTTTTAGACCTTCTGCTGACTCTTTGGTTTGTGCGGTCTGACCATAGAGAACCTTAAGGTAGGAGTTAACTAAAACCCTCTTATGATCATATCTCTCTATCAGTAAATCCCATGTCTTTTGATAATTCCCCGTACTCAGGTCTAAATGGTGTAACAAACGTTCGGCATCCCCAGTCAAACTATCTTTCAAAAAATGCATTTTTTGAATCTCGTTCAAATTTGGGTTCTTATGCACGAGAGAAATAAAAATGTCGTGGTAGGAACGCCATGCTGTATACGAACCTGAGAAAGTCGGAGGTTTAATTGGCGGAAGCTTGAGGAAGTTTGTTTGTTGAACTGGTGCTGGTGTCACAGGTATCGGAAGATGATTTGCAGGAAGAGTGGGCGAAGACGGTGGAGGTGGAGCAATTTTGTCGAGGGCATCCATCAATTCACTGCGGTAATCCAGATAGGTATCACGAATCTGATCAAATACAGCCATCAAATCCTCCTTTTTTAACGTCTCTTCAAGCTTCCCCCCACTAACAATTTCCTCATGGTACCTTTTGGCATTGACCAAATTTGCTTCTAAAAGCTCTAAGCGAGTTTTCAAATAATTTACAGTGCGACGAGCTTGGCCTGTCTTTTTAAAATTTGAAAAATCACGCTCTATTTGCGCCAAAACTTCATTTTGCAGCTCCCCAAACGACATATTGTTCTTTTGTTTATCAAATGTAATAAAAAAAGACTAAAAAAATACTTTAAAAAAAGGACTTACTTTGTGTGCCTACAATAAAATGGCGGTGTGTGGTGTTGTTGTTGCGTTGGATTGCACGTTGCGGGAATCCCGATTTGCACAGCACAAATAATATGTGTCTTTTTTTTTTTATCAAAGTGATTTTAATTGAATTTTGAATTAAATTTGATGATTTAAAATTATTTAAACAGTATAATACTCGTAACTATTGAAATGTATATAGATATATATGTATATCTTTATGTACTTGAGTACTTATCTAATATTCACTTTTATTTAAATGTCAAATAAAAGTCAAAGCTAAATTCTCTTTCAAACACTCTTTTTTTTATTTAATGGCGTAGAAGGACCAATGTTTCTGTGTAGCGCTGGTTAGTTTCTTTTACTTTTCAAATTAAATAAAAAACTCGATTTCTCAAACGTTATAATTGGTAATTTAATTTCTTCAAAAATTATGTGTAGATGTGTAGTGTAGAAGTTCTCGACAAGAAAGACATTTTTTTAATTGAATGCCAAGGTTCAAAGTACAAAAAATGACCGACTTTATAATTTATATTTACGTCTTATTCAAGTGTCATTAAAAGTTCATTTATAGGGTTAGGTTACAATAGTAATTTAATGAGGTGAATACAAAAATTATTAATTCAATGGTTTTCAATTCAATTATTTAATATAATATTATTTATTTTTAATTGTTTATAAAAATGTCATAAACAGTCGGCTTCACAAAAAATCTCCAAAAAAAATCGCAATAAAAACGCAAAATATTCGCAAATAATTTTTTGCACGCTTTCTCTGTATCTTTACACTTTCTTCGCCAAAAGTCAAAAGACCATCAAGATGGCGGGTTTTTCTCCTCCATCCGGCATCGGCCATGCAGCCATCCTCGTCAGACCTTTATGCGTGGTGTTGTTCGGTCTCACTTTTACTGCAGCATTCCGCCATTAGGCTGGGATGTGCAAGTGAGATGTCACGAATCAAATACCCGCGGTCCTTTGCGTTCAGGTGATGTGATCACCAGTAGCCGAGTGGACGAGTTCAACCTCTTTCAGAAAGACTTACTCCGAAAAATTATTTAACTCGCGCAAAGTCCCCAGCCCAAACCGGCCCAAACTAAAATACAGAGAAGATATTTTCCAAGAGGACAAAGAACAAAAGTTGCCAAGTCTAAAAGCTCGACGAATACTTTCCGTAGACCTTCGTTCAGATAGTTAGAAAAGAAGAAAGGGGAATAAAAACGGAAACACGTCCTTTAGTGATTCTTCCTTGATGTTGGCGATACTCAATTTAATTTTAATTGAAATTTACTAGAAAATTTAGGTTGGTGTGAATATAGTTCACACATTGTTGGACATGGATCTCGATCTTCATGCCTTTCTCCTTTTATCAATGTTTGCGTAGGCCACCTGCCGTACGACTTTTGTGGACCGACCGTCACACAAGAAAAGTGTCTTCTACTGTGCAATCTTTTGCATCGAGGAACAATGTGACCTGAAAATGGCATTTCGAAAGTTTTAGAAGAACATGTCTCTGACTGATGGACCAAGTTTCAACTAAACTCTTCTACTACTTCCGAGCAGCTATGGATAAAGTTTATTAGTCCTTAACTAAAGTCGTGATTATTTCCTACTCTTCTTAAGTCGTGGGTCCAGTGGACCCAAGCCGTTTTAAATTTCAATTAAAAAAAAAGTATAATATATTTTATAAATTTTTTTTATCAAACTTCATACTTAAACAATAACAAACAAGTTTTTAAGAAACCAAACACAGGAACTATCATTTGTACTTCAAATTTGCACTTTCGTCAAGCAGTCTCAATTTATATAGTTTAAAAGTAGTGTGTTTCAAAAAATTTAAAATTAAATACTAAAAACAAAGTTAAAAGTCCATCAATAGATTTTTTTGCAATTTTAAAACCAATTCTTCAAAACTGTAAATTCAAAAAATTAAAATCAGTTTCTGAAAAAATTTTGACAATGGTCAAAGTCAGACAAGCTAAAAACTTGAAAAACATACTTTTTTCGAACAGGCCATACAAATGGGCAGCTTGCACTTAGCACACAAATGTACCGTCTTCGATTTTTTATTTTCCAGACACAAATAGCACCTTTTCTTTTGTTTCTTTCGTCATCTTGGCCATTGTCTGACTATTCAGAAGACAATTCTGAGTCTGAATGGTGATCATTTCAATACCAATTCGTCGTCACTGCCGGCAGAGAAATCGTTTTTCCGAACAATTGCTAGAATTTAGATCAATTTCCTTTTCTTCGTTGTTAAATTCCATAAACAGCTGTTGCTCCAACATGTTTTCGGGATATGCAGAAAAACTTCTTTGATTTGCAATTATAATTCAGCTGAAACATTACAATAAACTGAAACAATAAATAAAATAAATAGCCGAAAAAAAGTAACGTAAGTAAAGTTGTGGGTCCAGCGGACACGCCAAAACACACCTAAGGAGAAGCGAGCTAAATGCGTCCTTCTCACTACACATACATTGGCTTACTGTAGGAAGGTACTGAGAAGTTGAGAGAGCTGCGGTGACTGTGCCGTTTTCTATACACATTTATAGATTGTGTGTGGGTCCACTGGACCCATGACTTTAGTAAAGGGTTAGCGAGAGAAGAACGGCGGATAGAACTTGTTGTGGTAAATTTTACCGCAACAAATTCCACCTTCACCTCCTCGGAAGTGAGCTTACATTTCGTGAGAACTGTAACAAACTTCCAACGATGTGCCTATAGGATTTGAAGGTATGGGATAAGGACTTTCCATCAGAAAAAAAATTCAAATACTTCTCAAATCATATTTGCCAGTGCCAACTACTTATCTGGCTGTGAATTATAAATTTACATTTTTTTTTTTTTTTTTTTGTCAGGAGTAAATCTTCAAAAGACACTTAGTAGTATTCGATACCAAGTAGTGTGGGATTCTTACCCACTAAAAACTCCTCGTAATCAGAACCAATCTATAACGATCGACAACAGATTTTTCTTTCTCAATAATATTATCGCTTTAAGGGAAGCTTAAACTTTTAATGCTTCCCATGACTTTTAGGCCATTAGCTCGTGTGGCTTGGTTCTTCTTAATCTCCGAACATTGCCTCTCGTATTTAATATGGACTCCATTTCAGAGTTGATATGACTATGCAGTCGCTGATTGTGTGATACAGCATGTTTTCTTACAACTTCTGTAACCGTTTCTATTTGTAGGTCACGATGTAAATCGCTATTTCTTATATACCATGGTGCATTTACTATTCCACGAAGGACTTTGTTTTGGTACTTTTGGATTTTCAGTATTTGTTTTCTTTGTACAGCCCCATAATTGGATTCCATAGGCCCAAACAGGTCTAAGTACTTGTTTATAAAGCATTATTTTATTTTCGACAGATAAGTCCGAATTTCTACCGAGTAACCAGTACATTTTTCTATATTTCAAGTTGAGCTCTTCCCTTTTCTTTTTGATATGCTCTTTCCATTTTAGCTTTGCATCCAAATTCATCCCAAGGTATTTGGCCGTGTTGGCGTAAGGTACAGCTTGATTGTTGATGAATACTTGAACGTAACTTAACTTTTTATTTGTAAAGTTTATATGTGCAGATTTAGCTTCATTGAGGTTGATACGCCATTTTTTGGTCCAATCACTAACGGTGTCGACGGCATTTTGCAATTTCTCAGCAGCCTTGACGACGCACTTACTGGATGCCAAAATTGCGGTATCATCCGCAAAAGTAGCCATAATGGTGTTGTTATCCACTGGAATATCCCTTGTATATAGCAAATACAGGGTAGGTCCTAGGACGCTTACTTGTGGAACACCGGCTTGTATATTACATAGCTTTGAATATTCTTGATCATACCGTGCTCTGAAGAGCCGGTTTGAGATATAAGATTTTAGTATTTCGTAGTACTGCCTGGGTACGGTAGGTCCCTTTGCAGTTTGTACGCTAGCCCCTCATGCCATACCTTGTCGAATGCTTGAGCAACATCTAAAAATATAGCCGAACATACTTGTTTTTCTTCTAATGCTTTTTCAACTGCATCCGTTATTAGATTTCTTTCTTCTATGACTTTGCTCAGTCTTTTCAGTAGCAATTTTTCAAAGACTTTTGCCATTATTGGTATAAGCGATATTGGTCTGTAAGACGTCACTTCTGTTGGTGGCTTACCTTGCTTTGGTATAACAATTACTTCAGCAATTTTCCAATGATGTGGGACACATTGGGTCTTTAGGCATGCATTTATTATAAATTGGAGTTTTAGGAAGGCTTTTGATGGCATTTCTTTGATAACCTGAGCAGTTATTAGATCGTACCCAGGTGATTTTTTGTTCGATAGTTGATTTCGACACACACTTTTTATTTCTTTGAGTGTGACAATTGGTATGTCAACTTCATCGACTTTATCAATAAACTGTAAGCTGATTTCAGATGTATTTGCTGGGAATGGCTTGTTACACTTTTTTTGCGATTAATTAACTTTACGATGGATCGATATTATGATACTAGACGCGATTGGATTTTCGGAATCCAATTAATAAAATAAAATAAACGAAATTTAGAACGATTAAAATAAATGCACAACCGGTGTGCCGCGAGGTAAACAAACGAACTGTCAATCGCGCTAATAAGGAAAAGTGTAACTTTCAGCAGGTAGGCTGCTGACACCACGACTAAGCTCAGCTGGGCTGGGTTCGTAAACAATATTATGATAGCGTAGCGCGAATAAGACGATCGATCACGAATAAAAGAACCGATTAATTTAATAATTAAAATAATGAATTAAAATGTATTATTTCTCAGTACAGGGTGTACTAAGAAGAGATGGGCGCCAGGAAATTTTGTGGTGAAATTTCCAAACCAAGAATGAAGTCTGTAATAGTTAAAATATCAAATAAAATACGCAAGTTAAATTCCCAAAGGGATTTAAAGCTATTTGTTTTGTTTAACTGTTGGGAAAACCGTACAAAAAGTTGGATTAAAAACCCAAATCTTTTCAACTTTAAAATAACAATGGTGGACGGTTAGGTGAACCGTTTAAAAATGTAAACAAATGAAATAACCGGAAGATTGAAACGTTAATTGTTCTTTCCCGAAAAGAACAATTAATAAAGATTAAAAAGGGGTCGCGTGTCTCACAATTATTGAGAATTTCGACGGCAAAGATCAACCGAATACTAATTTGACAACACTTGCAAAACTATAAAACTCTACTTATCTTTTTTCCAGCTCCTTCCTCCTTCTATTTCCTATGAATCGTCCGTCTGACGTTTTCTTCTCCTTTTTAATTTTCGCCTCCCACTGACTCTACACTTTTATCAAAACTTTTATAACGATTAAAAAAAAACTAAACAAAACAATTTCTAAGCTATCTCCAACTTTCAGTTTCTAAACTTTCTTTTTCTCTCTTTTTAAAATCTCAAACTCGCAAAAACCACTTGACGTGATCTAGATCAACCAAGAAGTGTCTGATCTTGTCAGTTTGTCCTTTCTCGACTTTCAAATTCACGCACACATTCATACAATCAGCCAATCGTGTCTCGAGGTTTTCTGTCACGGCTTTCTAGCACATGCAGTCTTATGGCTGACAAGCACCTCCGTTGTCGAATTCCAGCGAGACCTTTCACTCGCACAATTTTCCAATCACATTGAACTGAAAAAGTTGTTGGGGGTTTGCTCCCAAAACTTATCCAGCTCATTAGTCGAGATCAGACCCCTCCCATAAAATATCTCGAGAAAAATGAAAGTTCCTGAAAGTTGAAAATAATACTTCTGGGCATTTTCCCAGTTACTCTACTATAATATATTCTACTGAGTCAGGGAAAGGATAAAATTCTCCATGTAACAACTTTTCGAAAATTGAAGAAGGGAGGAAAAGCTACTAAAACCAAAATGAACTACTTTATCCTATTCGGTGGATCTTTGCGCAGATTTGGGGAAAAGGGAAAACTATTAACGTTTCATTCTTATGATTCGGTTTTACAATACTAAAGTTAATTTTAGGATGTTAACACTTGCAGCACTACGCTGAACAGTGTGTCTCATAGCGAAGTATGGCGTTCAAACGTGCCATTTCTATTATCCTCATCTATGATATGTGTATGTATGTGTATAGTGTTGTGTGTGTGATATCCTGCTTGTTTAGTGTGTGTAATGATGTGTGTGAATGATGATGAGTGTAAAGATGATAATGATGTTATAGGTATATGGAAGTAAGTATGTGTAAATGATGGTAATGTATGAATGTCGCTGAATGAGAATGTTGATGCTTGTAGGTGACGAAGTATGAATGACATTCGATTAAATAAATGGTGTGCGAGTCTCCAGAGGCTTCTGGCTCGACACACCAAACGCCGACATCAGTTCAGCTCATCCGCTGATTACGACATGCACCTATTTTGTCATTTGCTCAAAGCTATGTTTCGATCACATTGCTAAGAGCAAACAACGGAGAAATGATGGGACGAAGAAATGATAGGGAAGGGTTTGAGGAAAAGAGAGGGATATCGAAATGTGAATAACTAAATGTAAGAATGGTTTTTGTTACGGGAAAATTTACCGTAACAAATTCCACCCTTACCTACCAAAGAGAGAAACTGGGCTTTTCGAAAGAAAAGCCGAAGTAACAGGAAAAGAAAAGGTAAGACAACACAACAAAATGGAGCACACACTAGCAGACAACACAACCAGAACTCAATCGCTCCTGGCGAGAGTATGAGCACATCACAGAGCTTTTACTGCTCTCAGTATCTCTTTGCGAGCACATCCTTGCTACGCGACTACCTTACGCCCTCTCTTCAGGGTCGTCGGAATAAGGTTTGAGGTCCTTGACATTCCACGTTCCTCGAGAAACACCATTGGCATCTTCGAGAACGTATGTCCAAGCCGACACTCTTTTCTTCACCCGAAACGGCCCCACAAACTTCGGAGCTAACTTTGCAGCTTAATAATTCGCTGCATCAGAAAGCGCGAAGTTCCGTCGCCAAACCAACTCGTTTGGAAGGAACTGAACGTCCCTGCGTCGAAGGTTATATGTTTTCGCCGCCTTCTTAGACGCCGACTCTAACCTCAAAGTTATCCGTTCCCTAAGCTTCCTAAACTGTTCCCTACTGAAGTCCCTATCGCTATTCCTACTCTGGTCCCTATCACTATCCCTACTATTTTGAATGGGCGTTGCGGTGGAGGAACCAGCAAACGTCACCATTCCCCTACCGAAATTCGCGTAATACGGTGAAACTCCTAAAACTTCGTGCTGGGCCGTGCGAATACTGCACGCTACTTTCGCAAGCTGCGAGTCCCAGACCCTATGATCTCTGACACATAAGCCCTAAGTGTAGTCTTTAAAATCTGATTAATACGTTCCGCGGGATTTTGCGGATGGTAATGCGCGGTAAACCGAATCGACGAACCGTAGGCATCACACAACGTTTTCAGTTCCTTACTCTTGAACTGGGGACCGTTGTCGCATACAACAAATTTGGGTACGCCGAACAGAAGGAAAATGTTGTCTTCCAACTCTTTACAGACCGATTTGGCTGTAGCAGATCTCAAGGGAAACAAAAGTGGGAACTTTGTAAAATAATCAACAACGGTTAAAATATAAATAAAACCCCTACTAGACTTCGGTAATGGACCAACTAAGTCCACACATACCATCTCCCATGGGTCGGTAACCCCTTTCCTCTCCGTCATCAACCCAGCCGGTTTCTCATTAATCGGCTTCACGCTTTGGCACACTTTACAAAACCTAACATATTTAGTAATATCTGACCTCATCTTAGGCCAGTAATACTTTTCTCCTATCCTAGCAAATGTTTTCTTTACCCCCATATGCCCTGCTAATGGATGGTCATGATTCTCAAACAAAATCTTTTTCCTATCTTCCCTACCTACTACTAATTTCCATTCACTACCACTGTCATGGACTATCACATGACTTGCCCTAACAAACTTATATAATCTCCCGTCTTCTACTCTCCACGCTGGAAAAGACAATGGTTTCTTTTCCACCTCCGATATCATTTTTCCAATCCAAGGGTCGGTTGTTGGCTCGGAAATCCCAGAAACAACTGGCACACTCCTCGAGAGCATGTCCGGCACTACATGGTCCTTCCCTTTACGATGGATGATATCGAAGTCAAACTGCTGCATACGTACAGCCCACCTCGCCTGCCTTCCCGCTGGATCCTTCAACTTGCTAAGCCAAATCAAGGAGTAGTGATCGGTAATTACCGAAAACTTAACTCCCTCCAGATAAGGCCGCAACTTTTCTATCGCCCACAAAACTGCCAGGCACTCTTTCTCTGTGGTGGAATAATTCCGCTCACACCTATTAAATGATCTGCTCAAATAGCAAATCACCTTCTCACCTTCCTCGAAGGTCTGACTCAAAACAGCCCCGATCCCGAAATCAGAAGCATCCGTTTGAACGACAAACGGCTTCGAAAAATCAGGACACGTCAAAATGGGTGCTGCCACTAAACACTCTTTAGCTTTCCTAAAACTTTCTTCACAAGTGCTACTCCACTCAAACTTCTTGTTTTTCCTAAGTAAATCGGACAACGGCTTCACCAAACTCGCAAAGTTTGGTATAAATCGCCTATACCAGGAAACCGTGCCGATAAAACTCCTAACCTCTTTAATATTCTTTGGCGATGGAATCCCTAACATGCTTTCTATTTTCTCCGGATCCATGTGTAAACCATTGCGGTCTACAACAAAGCCAAAAACTTCAGAGATGGCCTACAAAAATGACATTTGTCCCTACCAACTTTTAAACCTGCCTTAATAAGTCTTCTGAAGACTTCTTCTAAAATCTCCATATGCTTCTCAAAAGTATCTGTGACGATAATGATATCATCCAGATACACGAAGACATATGGTTCTAACTCGGGTCCTAAAACATTATCTATAAATCTTTGCCAAGTTGCGGGAGCATTGTGCAACCCGAACGGCATTCTTAAAAACTGAAACAGACCGCGGCCAGGTACCGTGAAGGCAGTATACTTTCTTGACTCTTTCTCCATCGGAATCTGCCAATAGGCCGACTTGATGTCCAAAGAAGACAAGAATTTGGCGTTGTTCAGCTTATCCAGGATAGCTGTTATGTAGGGGAGGGGGTACGCGTCCCTGTCTGTAGCCGCATTCAACTTCCTAAAATCTACACAAAACCTATAAGTACCATCCTTCTTCTTAATCATGACAATGGGTGAAGCCCATGGACTGTCAGATTTTTCTATAACCCCCTCTGCTAACATTTCTTCTAATTCCTTATCTATGAAAGACTGAATGGCAGGAGATACCGGATAATATCTCTGCTTAATGGGTTCAGCTTTCGTCCTAATCTTGTGCTCCACCATCTGTGTGCACCCTAATCCTTCAGGCATTTCTTTAATTGTCCTGTCTAAAAATCTTTCTAACTGTTGCTTTTCTACCTCTCCTACCTCAGTCAAATGCTCAGAATGGGAAATCGAATTCAACGAATTCTGATTCGAAAATTCCCATTCCCCTGATTGTAAATCCCGGACTATTCCCGCTAAAGCCCAAAAATCGGCTCCTAAAATCAGACTATGAGGAAGATGAGGTATAACTAAGCACCCTACTAAAACTACCTTGCCTTTAATTATAATTGGAAGTGAAACTTCACCTTCCACCTGCACTCCTGCACCATCAGCTAAACTAACACTACCTACTTTGCTAGTGCCTGACTTTATACCTAAGCCCTGCAAAATTTTCCATCCATCCCTACATATGATTGTGCGAGAAGCGCCCGAATCCAAAAGCCCTACTAACCTAACCCCATAAATACTAACACCTATATATGGTCTCTTGTCCCTACCTACATGCTCAAGCGCGAAACTCAAATTAACTTCCGCCGACTGGTTACCAGTAGGCAACCCCGACGCATTTAACGGCGCTCTCGTCCTACTGACCCGAGAGTGCGTCTGCCGTTTCCCGAACACTGCTGGCAGTTACTCTTCGTAACTCCCTGTTTCCCACACCCAAAACAACTCCTAGGAGCAGAACATAAATATTCAATAACTCTAACAACTGTGTGCAATCAATATGCTGACAAATAATGTCACGAGCAAATAATGCGGAAAAAGAAAACCTTCTTTTATATAGAGGTTCTAAAGCAATCAATAAGCATCTGGCTTCATAGGATGGCATATTATCAAAGTTAAAAAGCTTCCGTAAAGCGAATCTTGTGAACCTCTTTTGAATCCTTTCAATACGCAATATGCTGTTGTTATAATAGGGACTCCAAATTATACAACAATATTCAAGTAATGATCGAATAAGGGAAATATAAACAGATTTTAATGAGTAAGGATCAACAAACTCCTTACTATTCCGAAATAAGAAACCAAGCATAGAATTCGATTTTGAAATAAGATAATCATAATGCTTATCATACCTCATATTAGCATCAAAAAAAACTCCAAGATCTTTTTGAAACGATACTCTTAGCAAAGTTTCATTATTAATTTTATATGGGAAAACTACCGGATCAAGGGTGCGATTAAAAGTTAAAACAGAGCATTTCGATATGTTAAAATGTAAACAGTTCCTAGTACAACAAGTATGAATATTATTGAATAAATCAAAAAACAAATGCACAATTTAAATCTTTACAATCTTTATTAGTCACTTGGGTATGTGATCGCTTTGAATGTCTACAGTAGAATGCAAGAATAAATCGAAACAAAATGGTAAGATTCGATGAGCTGCGATGTGGGAACGTGCGAATCGTGGGAACTGGCCATTCAGCAAGCGAGTAGACAGTCCACGCAAGACTCGTATTTCGTCCAGTGAACGTCCGGACTTGAGCGTTCACATCACAGCTCTCGTTACAAATAAAAAGTTATTATGAAGATATGATGAAACCCAAATGGTTGCGTACTACGCAGTTTTGAGTTCCAACATACACCCCTCCTTGAAGGTTCCTAACCTTCAATTTAAATAGTTGCTTGAAAGCGAGAACCTCTTCTCCGAATTGGAATTTGTAGTGCGGCTTGATGTTTTCGATATCGGCAAAAAATTACTATCATTCCAATGGTGATCGCCAGCAACAAGTAGCTCAAGCCATAGTGATGAAAATCATGTATGTTGGCGGGTGGTAGTTCATCAGAAGTCATTGCTCTCTTAAGGTCTTCTATTTCCTGTGAAAGATTTTTAACATCTGTTTCATTATTATTTCTTACCGTCAAGGGGGAAAAATGGTCGTCTGTCAAGTTGCGATTTCTGATCCAATTGCTTAGCCTTGCACTTGGAACAAATGACTTTGTTATAATAGTCTTTAAATTTAAATGACCATTAATTATCATTGTATCAATTTTAAGGGAGCATATGTTGTTAAAGCCAATCATTCCAGTGCCTGATAGAGAAATGCTTCTTGTTTGGCCATTGCAAATCAGAAGGCCTGTTACATTGTTCATCACCGAAAATATCCAAGAGTCTGTTTGCCTCAGCGCATACCAATGATCTTGTGGAGGCACTTCCTTTAGATCACATATTTCCAAAGCGTTGTCCTCGTGGTTTAATAGAGCCATTTCGCACACTTTAAAATCTTTGGAGTGAACTCTAGTAGGCACAATCTGTCTGCAAAGATGATTTCTCGTTCCTATTAGTTTACAAGAATTGAATTCAATATAGGAGAGTCCAAAATACTTATCTCTTGCTAATGTAACCGCAAGGTATGGAGATGTTACATCGACGAGTAGGCTCATGTTGTTGTGAACAATTGGCAATGGAATGAGGTTAAAAACTTGGAATTCTTGATCTTCGGCTAACGGGATTAAGACTTCAAACACGATTGTTTCATGTAGTGTCCGTCCTTTGACTGTTATTAGTTTTAACATTTCCAAGGCCGAAACACTGGGCAGCCTCAGCGATGAAGGTAGATTTCCTTGAATCAGTTGCAGTTGACTACTTACTTGCATTGGTGTTATTATCTGCGGGTTGATCTTCGCATGATTTAAGTCCAGGATAACATCTAGCAGGACATCTTGAGTGCGTTCGTAATTATTAAGCATCATACTTAAATACGTAGTGAGCGCAAGAAAATGTTGATTATTCACAATTTCGTTTTGTTGTTTTCCAATTGTATTGAAAGTTTTTGTTAAATATGTATTTAATGTGTTAAAGTCATTTTGAACTTCCAATGAGTTGCGCCTCAGTATATTTGCCGTAGAGTCTGCAATGGAGCTCTGTTTTCGGATGAGAGAATATAAGTGTTGATCCTGTTTATTTGCCAATTCAATTTGATTTTGAATATGTTGAGCATCTTCCTGATCTAGCACACCAAACAAACTATGCGCTACGCTTCCAACAAAATCAAATGGAGATCTACGATGTCGCATTGAACTCTGGGTTGTAGTATTGAACCCGTTTATAAGATCGTTCTTTTGGTCAATGTTTATTATTCTTTTTCGAAGAATGTCGATTGTCGAGTTGCAGTGATAAATTCTCTCCGATTTATCCGCCATACAAGCCTTTTCTAATTCCCTTAAATACCCTTTCGTTTCGCTCAATTCAAGCCAGTAATTGGTCAGATTGTAGTAAACGTAAAGACTCCAAAAATTGTCAGCTACTCGCAGTGTTCCCATATCTTCAAAATAAATTCCAATGGCCTTATCTAGGTTGCTTATTACCACTTGGCTGTCTATGTTTGTCGAACTGATTGGTGCTACAAAAAATGCAAAGAGACAAGATATTAACACAAGTCCCTTTGTTATTTTTCCACCTTGGGATTTCCTGGATATTGCAGGTTTGGTTGAGTCTGCTTCAACTGTCAATAGAGGAATTTCTTCTTTCTCAATTGGATGATCTGTCTTGACAGTTTCAGGATATTTTTTCGCTTCTTCTACCGGCAAAGGGCACAAATTATGAATGGCTCGCTGTAGCACACCTCCTTGGGTTTTGATATTAGCAACACAAACAAGCCCGTCACTTCCCTCAATCACATCAACTACACGTCCCAATTTCCATTTCATTGGAGGCATGTTTGCTTCTTTCAACAAAACAAGCGTATTAGGCTTGATGTTTTGGGATTCTGTTTTCCATTTTGCACGTTGTTGTAAGAGATGCAAATATTCTCTAGACCATCTCTTCCAAAATGACTGTTGAACGTGTTGGATCTGTCTGTACTTATTGAGGGAGCTGATACCTTTGTCAGTTACATCGGGTTCAGCTATTGCCAGAAGTGGCGCTCCTATTAAAAAGTGTCCAGGTGTGAGAGCTTCTAAATCGTTGGGATCCGAAGTAAGTGGAGTTAACGGTCTCGAGTTGAGTATAGCTTCAACTTGAATTGTTATTGTGGTCAACTCTTCATATGTTAACGTTGCTTCTCCGAGATGGCGAACTAACAGGTTCTTGGCTGATTTCACAGCTGACTCCCAAAGTCCACCAAAGTGTGGGGAGCGGGGAGGAATGAAATTAAAATTTATTCCACTCTGGCTACACGAAGATTGTATGGCAGCTTCCATTTTTTTTGAGTGCATGACGTCTTTGAGTTCTTTAAGTTGGTTACTTGCACCGACGAAATTAGTCGCGTTGTCGCAGAAAATAGAGTGGCATAATCCTCGTCTACCAATAAACCTTTTAAGAGAATTTATAAACGATTCTGTGGAGAGGTCTCCTACCACCTCAATATGAATCGCTTTAGTTGAAAAACACACAAAAATTGCCAGATAAGATTTTGTGGGGATCTTACCTCTGACTTTGTAATGAGATTTAATGGGTCCAGCGAAGTCTACTCCAGTGTAATAAAATGGACGGGATGGTGTTACTCGTTCAAATGGCAGGTTGCCCATCAATTGGTTAATAGAGCTGGGCTTAGATTTTGCACAAAAAATGCAACTTCTGATCACTGATTTTGCTTCTCTACCGACGCTCAGTATCCAGTATTGTTGTCGTGAAATTGCAATTAGTGCTCTATGAGAGACATGAAGATTTGTTTTATGTAAATGTTCCAAGAGAAGCCTTGTAACCACGTAATTTTTGGGAAGCAGAATTTGATGTTTTGCATCCGGTAGAAGAATTGAATTGACTAATCTGCCTCCAACTCGAATCAAATTAAGTTTATTATCGAAATACGGTGTCAATGTTGCTAAATTTGATTTTGTACTCACACCAACATGATGTTTCAAGGCCTTATATTCATCTGGAAACGTTGTACGTTGAGTGTACACTAGTAGGAGGCGAGTTCCTTCACGCAGTTCATCAGCGGACAGCAAACCAGTTCTTCTAAGTAGATACGGTTGTCTAACGTTTCTTAAAAATCGAATGCTGTATGAAAAAATTCTCTGTAATCTACAAAAAGAGTTTTTATGCTTTATAGTATTCAAGATATCTTCTTCATTATTTGCAGTTAGCAAGGCCGTCTTGATTTTCCTTAATTCCGGTATTACCTGTGGAATGGTGTACTTACTTTCTTTCCACAAGTATTCATCCAATTTGAGAAATGCTGGACCTTCTAACCATCGCAGAGAAATGGAAAGGTTTTCAAGCGTACAGCCTCTTGTTATTAAATCAGCTGGATTTAATTCTCCCTTAATATGTTTCCACTGTGAAATCTGCGTTTCAGCTTGGATTTTGGCTACCCTATTTGCAACAAAGGTGTCCCATACATAAGAAGGAGAATTTATCCAAGCTAGCACAGTTGTTGAGTCAGTATAATATGCAATCTTATGAACATATATGTTGAAAGTTTGAAGTACTCTCCTGACAAGTTCTACCAGGATCTCCGCTGCTTGAAGTTCAAGTCGAGCTATCGTTGTGGTTTTCATCGGAGCTATTCGAGATTTTGAACAGAGTAATTTGCTAAAAATATTACCTGATTCGTCAATGCATCTGACATATACACATGCTCCAAGTGCAGACATGCTGCTATCAGAAAAGCCATGTAATTCAGTTCTTTTTGGGTTTTGACACATAACAAATCTTGGTATCCTGATGCTTCTAAGGTCAAAAAATTGATTAATATAATCCTTCCACTTACTTGCGAGATCCAAAGGAAGCTCATCATCCCACGAGAAGTTCGTTTTCCACAAATCTTGAACAAAAAGCTTTCCAAGCATTATTGCAGGACTCAGTAAACCTAAGGGATCAAATAAACGAGCGAGGTCAGATAACACGCTTCTGCGCGTCACAGTCGCTTCTGGCGTTTTAAATTTTTCAGAATTAAAGCCAAATTCAAAACAGTCAATGGTTGGATTCCAAATTAATCCCAAGGTTTTAATAACGTCAGACTGATGAAACCTTACCAATTTTTCTTTATGTGCATCAGGGATGTTCTTTAAAATGTTTTCATCATTAGAACAAAATTTTCTTAATTCAAATTTACCCTTTTCTAGAAGTAGTATAATCTCCTCAAGGAGTTCTCTAGCCTTTGACACTGAGTCTGCTCCAGCAAGTAAATCATCCACGTAAATGTTTTGACTTACTGTTTGGGATGCGTTTACGTGAACATTTTCGTATTGTTTTGCAAGTTGAACCAGACATTTAGTTGCTAAGTATGGAGCGGAAGCCGAACCATAAGTCAAGGTGTTGAGCCTATAAGTCCTCAGAGGTTGATCATTTTTTGTTCTCCAAAGAATAAGTTGAAAAGCTCTGTCTTCTGGTCGAAGTAAAACCTGTCGATACATCTTGCTGATGTCTGCTGTGAATGCATATCTTTTTAATCTAAATCGAAGGATTATTGAAAACAAATCAGGTTGAACTGTTGGTCCGATTCCCAGAACATCGTTTAGAGAACTTCCAGAGGATGTTTTCGCTGAACAGTCAAAGACTACACGCAGTGCTGTTGACGAGCTTTCTGGTTTCAAAACGCAATGATGCGGGATGAAATAGTGTGTCTGTGGAATATCCGAGTTCTCTATTTGACTCATATGGCCCAATTGTTCATATTCCAATAAAAATTGTGTGTACTGCAGACGTAATTCATTGTTGAGTTCCAGTCGACGTTCCAGTGAAATAAACCTTTTGCGTGCCTTTTCAAAGGATGCTCCTAAGGACGATGGATCTTTTTTGAACGGAAGACTTACCATGAATCTTCCACTGGGTAGAATTTGTGTAGTCGAGTTGAAGAAGTCTTCACAATTACGCTCTTCATTGCTCATCCGTTTAATTGGAGAATCATGACTTTCACACTCCCAGAATCTGCTTACAAGTTTTTCGATTTTTGAAAGAGATGGTGCTGTGGCAATGCTGCATACAGCATTATGTTTGGTACCTTGAGCACCACCTGCCACAATCCAACCCAGTTTCGTGTTTCGAAGTAGTGGAAGTTGAGGACCAATAAAGATTTCTCCTGGAAGTAAAAGATCAAAGAACAATTCAGCACCAATCAGCAAATCTATTTTTTGGTTTGTCATAAATCCTGGGTCTGCCAACTGTATGTGAGCAGGTAGGTCACGTAGTCCAGTGTGACTGTCATGCGGCCTATAGTCAGTTATCTTAGCCAAGATCGTTGCTTCAATATTGCCTTTGAAGCTTCCATTTCGCGATTGAAATGAGAGTTCTATGGCAAATTGTGTTGGCGTTCCATGCCCTCCAATCCCACTTATGGAGGTTTCGGATCGATGCTTCTGAATTCCTAAAGCTTGTGCAAAGGCTGCTGTCACAAAATGGATTTGTGATCCAGAATCTAATAACGCACGACAGGGAAGTAATGTGCCGCATGCGGACCTTACGTTAACTAATGCTGTCGCTAGATAAATGCTACGGTGATTGGATCTGGAAGTGCTAGCTGCGTTTGACGACTGACCTTCCACCCCTTGACCTTGTTTTATTTGCTGGTTTCGATCACCTATGGAAGATATAGTGTTGGCATTAGAAATTGGTTTTGCCTTTAAATTGTATTTATTTTCTTTTTTGTAGTGCAACAATGTATTGTGTTTGCCATTGCAAAGAAAACACCCCCTTGCGTTGCACGAATTGTGAGTATGACCCGATCTCAGACAAATTCTACAAATTCCGATTCGTTGAACAGACTTCTCACGATCAGCACCTGAAAGAGACAAGAATTTTTTGCATTTATATATTTTATGGTTACCTAAGCTGCACATCACGCAGCCGTTGGATTCTATTGCTATGGCGGTTGTCTTCCTTTTTTCATCGGAATGCGTGATGGTTTCAAGCGTTTGAAACCTAGATTCGATGAATTTCAGCAACTCTAATAGCGATGGACTGCTCCTTGGGTCATCTAGGGACTGTTCGAAGAGGGTCCTACTCTCTTTGTCAACTTTTTTCAGGATAAGGTGGACGACTATTGGATCCCAGTCATAAGCCGCGAATCCTAGATTGATCAGGGCCTGAATTCCTTCCTTTGTGTTGTCATGCAATTTCCGCAAGCTAGAAGCAGTTCCCGATGCTGATTGTTGGGACAATAGTTTTTCGAGCTGCGCACACAAAAGCAGCCGTTTGTTGTCATATCTGTCCATCAGTGTCTTCCAGGCTGCTTCAAAATTGCTATCTGTCGCTGGAAATCCTTGAATCAAACTGAGTGCTTCACCTGTCAGATTAGTCCTCAAAAAGTACAGTTTCTGGGCCGGCGAAATCGGTTGTTCAAGGATCATTGGTTTAAATAAATCATAGAACTGACGCCACTTAAGGTAACACCCGTCAAACTTTGGAAGTTCAATTTTTGGTAGCTTCAAAGAAGCAATTGCCATTTGATGATCCGATGTAGTACCTTTTGTTGGTAAGCCAGTCAGTCGAATCTCTAGCTGTTTTTGAAGATGAAAGTAGATGTTGACATCTTCTTCTTCCAAATCGCCATCCACGCGTTGAAAAACTAATTTTAATTGTTCAAAATTATCCACTAGGTTCTTAACTTTAATTTCGAACATATGGGGATAGGTATTTTTTAGTTCCGTACTGCAATTATCCAATGAGGATTGAAAATGCCTTGACAACATTTTATACCTATCCCTTGTCGTAAGTGTTCTGGTCATCTTCATCTTGTCTGCTTCTGTTGCTGCTGCTGCTGGTTTTACCGATGATCCTGATGGAGTTGCTGCTGGTGGCTTCTCCATGGTCTGGTTTGCGTCCAGGACTGGCAGACTGCTCAAGCGACTGATGATGTCCGCTTTCATATTTTCATAAGCGCCCTTTATCTTTTCGTAAAAATCCTTCGTGAAATACTCGTGATGAGGTTTATCTGAATACTTGTCACGGATTTGGGTGTCGTTTGTGTCGAAATAGTCCCATAGATTTTCTAGTCTTTCCTTTTTCTGTAACAGTTTATCCTTCGTTTTTCGGGTTTGGCCATCCTTACCGTAGTTGCGGACAAGATCCAAAATTTCTTTCCCCGTTGCATCTTGAAGATCAGAGAGCTCTTCAAGACCTTCTGGAAACACTTCATCGTTCGACATATCTTTTTGTTTTTCTTTTTTTTCTTTTTAAACAGAACACTGATTCTACTGACTTATTTTTTTTTTTTTTTTTTTAAACAGTACACTGATTCTACTGATTTATTATATTTTTTTTTTTTTCAATGAAATTAATTAATTCACTAATTAATACAGGTACACTTAAAACTTTAAGAAGAGTGTCCTGTCACGGTCGCCAATGAATAAATCAAAAAACAAATGCACAATTTAAATCTTTACAATCTTTATTAGTCACTTGGGTATGTGATCGCTTTGAATGTCTACAGTAGAATGCAAGAATAAATCGAAACAAAATGGTAAGATTCGATGAGCTGCGATGTGGGAACGTGCGAATCGTGGGAACTGGCCATTCAGCAAGCGAGTAGACAGTCCACGCAAGACTCGTATTTCGTCCAGTGAACGTCCGGACTTGAGCGTTCACATCACAGCTCTCGTTACAAATAAAAAGTTATTATGAAGATATGATGAAACCCAAATGGTTGCGTACTACGCAGTTTTGAGTTCCAACAATTATCAAGATCAGTTTGCAATTCAAGGCAATCTGATAACGAAGCAACAGATTTAAATAATTTTAGGTCATCAGCGTATAGTAAGCATTGTGAATACGACAATACATTGGGTAAGTCATTAATAAAAAGGACAAAAAGTAACGGACCTAGGTGACTACCTTGAGGGACGCCAGAAAAGTTTTGAATTACGTTTGAAAAACACTGATTTATTTTAACATACTGTGTACGGTTGGTAAGATAGCTACTTATCCACTGTAGAAGATTGGAATGAATTCCAATACTATTAAGTTTATTAAGTAGAATGCTATGTTGAACGCGGTCGAATGCCTTTGAGAAGTCAGTATATATCGGCAGTTAAGACCTAGAGAACACATTTTCTTCTTTACTTGTAGGCACACAACTAATTATGGCCAAAATGAACCTTTGTCAAATGCTATGTCATGTTTCAATGAATTAAATAATGTTATTAATTTTCATTTCAATAGAAATTTATATAAGAAAATTATTATGAATGCTTTGTAATTAAATTATATCTGTCTATGAAAGTTTATACTTGGTAGAAATAAATAAATAAATAAATAAATAAACACCAGTTTGCGAAATGGCCTTCTCCATTGCAAACGTAACATCTCCTAACCACCGACCTTGATGAATTGAGATTAGAATTCAAGTTCGAATTCGAAGCTCTTTGGGGATCACGAGTTTCACTGTTAATCTCAACAGTGGAAACTCTCCTACCGACAGACTGTTCGGGACTGAAACTCGAGTTAGGACTCGAATTCCGTCTAACTGGACGAGTTTGGTTGTTATCTTCAACAACCAAAACTCTTTCGGGTTCGACGCCTACATATGCTAGATCAGGTTCTAGCAAAGCCCTATTTCGACCGCTTGGAGGTGGAACATACGATTCCACATTCGCCCTAACCGACTCTAAGCTACGCCCTAATCTGACCAACTCAGAAACGCTAGTCGGATTAGCCAATCCAAGCTGCGTCTGGTAAAACGGTGTGAGATTCTTTCGAATCATCGCCAACTTTGTACCCTCCAAGATGGGTTCGGAAAGCCTTCCAAACATGTTTTGGGTTGTCGCCACATAGACTCCGATGGATTCATCTCGGCCTTGTGTGCGACGCCTAATCTCGTCTAGCAAAAGATCATCATAATTTGGTGGTAAGAACTCCAGCTTTAACTCGCTGACTAGTTCTTGCCACGAACCTATCGAAACCCTAACTGCCCTAAACCATATCAAAGCCCTACCTACAAACAAATCTGCTGCCGACCGCAACAGCTTTGCTTCCGTCACTCCCCGAGCCTGACGGATCTCCTCAACCCTCTCCAGGAATGCGTTCACGGAAGCTCCATAACGCTCTCCGGTGAACTTCACATCCCACTTGGCTAGGTTCTCAAACCTCTCACTAACATATACTCTATCCCTACTGTTAATTTCCCTACTCTCATCTACCCTATTAACATTAATATCCCTAGCTATAATTTCATCCCTATTTCCAGTCTCTAATACGACTGGTGTTAAAGTTGGTGCTGCTGTTACTGCTGCTGCTGCTGCTGATGATGTTGATGTTGTTGTTGTTGTTGTTGTTAATGCTGCGACTGTTGTTGATGCTGCTGATGGCGCTGGTCCTGCCGCTGAAGCTCTCAGACTATCGGTTGATAGCTGACTACCATCTGCCCTAGCTTCTCCTACTTCTTCCATATCAAGGACTTCCTCCAAGTCCGCTAATGCCATGATGAGTTTGTTCCTTAGCCCTAATTTCAATTTTTCCTGTTCGCCATCTTCTGGCTGCGACCTATCTAACCTAGCGATACCCCACTCTACCTTAGCTAGAACCTTTAAATATTCCTTACTCTTCCTAGACTTTGGTTTCCCTTCTTAAGTTTTCCCTATCTCTCCTAACTTATTCTCAACCGCTTCGTAATCCTGCTCAAAACTGAACGGATACTGTGCGGGAGTACCTAAAGAACACCTACGCTCAAGCAACCTAGCTCCTCTTAGAGATTTTCTCATTTCATCTACAGACCCTACTTCTAGCCCTCGGCTCTCCATTTCATACGCGAGCTCGTCCTGTGCTAACCTATATATATCCATTGTCAACAAAAAACCGTGCGAAACAATAATTAAGTTGGTGGCCACGAAAACCACCCACAAACAACAAAAACTACTTTATTCAAGTAATTATGCACTTACGTGTGCAAAAAAAAAATTCACTTGTAAAAAAAAAAAACAAAATCAAATAACTTCCAATGGGTGATAAGCACAATAACCAAATATATGTATTAATAAAAAAAAAAAAAAAAAAAAACACCTTACTTGTCTGCTCTGTGAATACAGAACAATAAAAAAACAATGCTTTTGGTATCGAACTCCAAACGTTACCCAAGAAATGTTAACTGGGATTCTGTAGCAAAACACACTCACTTTTCCCACACAATTTTCACCTCACCTAGGGGATAATAAAAAAACCAAAAGTAAAAAAATTCACTCACAAGGAAAATCAAAAATACACAACACAATACGCTTTACTTCCCTAAAAAAAAAAAGTCTGTAATAGTTAAAATATCAAATAAAATACGCAAGTTAAATTCCCAAAGGGATTTAAAGCTATTTATTTTGTTTAACTGTTGGGAAAACCGTACAAAAAGTTGGATTAAATCTTTCCCGAAAAGAACAATTAATAAAGATTAAAAAATGGTCGCGTGTCTCACAATTATTGAGAATTTCGACGGCAAAGATCAACCGAATACAAATTTGACAACACTTGCAAAACTGTAAAACTCTACTTATCTTTTTTCCAGCTACTCCTTCCTCCTTCTATATAACTTTTATAACGATTAAAAAAAAACTAAACAAAACAATTTCTAAGCTATCTCCAACTTTCAGTTTCTAAACTTTCTTTTTCTCTCTTTTTAAAATCTCAAACTCGCAAAAACCACTTGACGTAAACTAGATCAACCAAGAAGTGTCTGATCTTGTCAGTTTGTCCTTTCTCGACTTTCAAATTCACGCACACATTCATACAATCAGCCAATCGTGTCTCGAGGTTTTCTGTCACGGCTTTCTAGCACATGCAGCCTTATGGCTGACAAGCACCTCCGTTGTCGAATTCCAGCGAGACCTTTCACTCGCACAATTTTCCAATCTCATTGTTCACAAGAATCGAGTGTGAACACTGCCACTCCCTTACTCTCTTAATTTTATCACTCTAGGTACAAAGCTAGTACTGTTCGCTTTTAAAGTAGTTCGTCGCATAGCGACGTCTACTCAATCGCATTTCAACAGCCAACCAGCCAACACCCCTTTTTTAATAAAATTCTCTTTTGGGCCATCTGCCATTTTCTTTTTTGGGTTGAGCTGAGTTTTCTTATATATAAATTTCATTTCACCAATAAAACTATATAAACTCTTGTCAAATCAAAGAAAAGTAAAATAAAATAAAGATAATTTTTTATTTTTTTTTATTTATTTATTTATTTTATTTATATGCCTTTGAGAGTAATCTCATATAGGCTGTTTACATGTTTACAATTTTTGATTTTGAAAATATGTCAATTGAAAGTTAACAATAAAAAAGATGTGACAAGTGCAAATAAAAGTAAATTAGTGATGAATTAAATGCAAAATAATATGAAAAAAAATGACAAATGAATTTGAAAAGTGAAAAAGAAATAAAAAGAATATTTGATATAAACTTGCAATATTGAACTCTTTGACATAATATAAAAGTAACATTATAGGTATCTACCAAGAAGCATTTTTTTAACATGTAATTTTAATTTATTGACATTGAAATCTTTAATTTGACTGGGAAGTTTATTGTAGAGTTCGATAGATTTGTAGAGTGTTGAATTTGTGCCATAACGGGTTGTAGCTGGTTTAAGTTGGTGTAACTGACGTCCACTTCTTATGTTGTATGGATTGTGGTTGTTTCTTTCTGTGATTGTAGTATTTGTGTGAACGGATGATTTTGTAATTTTGTGGATATGGGTAACCATGTTCATCTCGATTTCGTCTCTCACCGTCAAGATTTGCATTTGATTGTATAGCGTAGCTGTGTTTGTCAGCCTTTCAAGACCGTACAAGTTTTTAAGCGCTTTATTTTGAATAACTTGTAAATTTTGTTTGAGGTATTGAAAGGTTGATCCCCAGACATTAATACCATAAGTAAGGTGGCTGTGAAAAAGAGCAAAGTACATCTGTTTCTTTAAGCAGCTTGGAATGTTGTTGCAGATTCTTCCAAAAACGCCTGCTATGCCAGAAAGTTTTTTTGATAATTTGTGTATGTGGTGTTTCCAATTTAAAGATGAATCAACCCATAATCCCAAGTACCTGAAATGCTCGACACGCTCAACTAAATTGTTCTCAAACATAATGTTAATAGGGTCATCTGTTCTGCTATTCATTATACATATACTTAGTTTTCTTGACGTTTAAAGATAGTTTGTGCATATTCAACCAGTTAGAGATAACAGATAAATCACTATTCATATGAGTTTCAAGTTCGAACGTAGATTTTTCGGAGTACATAAGACAGATGTCGTCTGCAAACAGGATCGGATGTCCTCTGAGGCTTGTTTTTGTTAGGTCGTTGATATATATGCAGAAAAGCGTTGGGCCCAGTATGCTCCCTTGTGGCACACCAAAATGAATATTCTGCTCGTCACTTCTATAACCATCAGAATTAACATATTGTTTTCTATTGCTGAGGTAAGACTTGAACCAGTTGTACGAAGTCCCTTTTACTCCGTAACAAAATAGTTTGCGTAGCAAAATGCTATGGTCGACCGTGTCAAACGCTTTCGATAAGTCAATAAAAAGAGCACTTGTGTTGTTGTGTTCATCCTTTTTTCTTTGCAGATAGGATACCATATCGATGAGTGCTGTGATAGTGCTGGATTGTTTTCGGAAGCCATATTGATTTTGAGTTTCTATGTAGTTTTTGTTTATGTATTCAAGCAATTGTTCGTTGGTTGCTTTTTCGATCACTTTAGACAGAACTGGCAGTATTGAGATCGGGCGGTAGTTGTTTAGGTCAGATGTGTCTCCAGATTTGAAGATCGGTATAATTTTGCCAACCTTCATCTCGTCTGGTACTTTTCCTTCCATAAAAGACTTTGATTAGCATTGAAATGGGAATGCAAAGTTCGTTTGAACATTCTCTTAAGAGGCTCGTACATATGTTGTCTTTATCCCTTGCTTTTGACGAGTTTAACGATGAAATTATTCGCTTTACTGATGACGGTGTTGTTGGATTCAATTTAAATAGAGTATTTGAGTTAATAGGAGCTACAATGTCAGCAGAATTACATTTGGAGGCTAATGATTTACCGATGTTTACAAAAAATGTATTCAACTCGTTTAATTTGGTTTTTTTGGCATCACTTGACGAAGTCCTTAGCAATGGACATTCCACGTTCTTCTTTGTTGTATTGAAAACCAAACTGTTGATGTTTTGCCATGTTTTTCTACTATCATGCAGATCTTTTTCGAAAATCTTACCAAAGTACTCAGATTTAATTTTTCGTTTTTTGGAAGTTAGCTGGTTTCTAAGATCTTTATACTTTCTCTCAAGAAGAATGTCTGAAGGATTCTTACACCATTTTCCATACCATTTATTTTTTTCTTTAATTAAGCTCATGATGTCATCAGTTAGCCACTTGTTCTTAGGATTATCTTTAGAAACTGTGACGAAGCGTCACAATTTCTCCACAACACCGCACCAAAACACTATACGTGTTTGTTTTTTTTATTAAATTGCCCACACGCAATTAAATCCCACACTAAAAGTTTATTCCAAGGCCAAATATTGCTTGCCGCTTAGTTTGTGTACATTTCCTTATGGGGAAATGCATTGCCAATAGCCAGCCCATTTTTGTATGGATTATTATCATTGCCTTTCAATTCACACTTACTTATAGTAGGAAAATCTATGAATAGGAGTGAATTAATTGCGATAAGGGAGAAAAAAAGATTTACGGGCTTTTATGCCTTAACGTACATTACTTTTTCTCTTCCCCAATTTCGACTTTCATAGTCTACTTTCCAAGGGAATTACATTGAGGTGGTTTATTTGGCCAATCGTGTAAGTTCTTCTTGCTTCGATCTCCGTCTAAGGGAATTACATTGAGGTGGTTTATTTGGCCAATCGTGTAAGTTCTTCTTAATTTAATCTCCGTCTAAGGGAATTACATTGAGGTGGTTTATTTGGCCAATCGTGTAAGTTCTTCTTAATTTAATCTCCGTCTAAGGGAATTACATTGAGGTGGTTTATTTGGCCAATCGTGTAAGTTCTTCTTAATTTAATCTCCGTTTAAGGGAATTACATTGAGGTGGTTTACTTGGCCACTCGTGTAAGTTCTTCTTGATTATTGGGCGTCTTTAAGAACCGACCTATTCGTTGCGGTTTCATTTGGCCGAGCGATTAGGTTTCCTTTATTACGATCGACATCATTCATTCAAAGAGGAAATCCCATCCCTACAACCGCAGACTATTACTACGAAATCCGCCGCCGCCGACAGAGTGTTTTGCCTCCGAGTAGACGCATACACTTCCTACGAAGTCCGCCAACGCCGATGAATTGTTCTGCCGTTCCCAGGAGTTGAAGTGAATCCAGAGAAGAAATCGACGCAGGCACTTCCCACGTAGTCCGCCGCCGCCGATATATTGTTCTGCCGACCACATTCCGCAGACTTTGGTTACGAAATCCGCCGCCGCCGACAGAGTGCCCTGCCTAAAGCAGACAGACGTTCACCATTGATAGATAGAAGTAACAGTTGCTGCAACCTATACACCTGAGGGATCTGACGTCGTTACCCCGAGAAGAAGAGGCGTCCCGGAGACCAGCGCCAGAACCGAGCCCTTAGCCAGACCGGGCCAACCACTAGTTTTGAATCAGAGTAAAAATTTGTAAATAACTTTGTAAACCAAATCCTGAGAGAACCGAGAAAAATAGAAATAAATAAATTTAGACTTATTTAAACTGTATCCGACCGTCTCCTCGTTTTCATTTAAGAAGTTGGACCGCCGAAGCCCAAGTCTTACGAAGCTTCCTTGGGTAGACCCTGGACACCCTGAGTATACCCCAGCCTAAGTAAAAGAAGCATCACAATTTGGCGCCCGAGCAGGGACCTGCAGGAAGTTCAGCCGCCCACCGTACCTGTCCAGGAACTGACGCAGAGTCCACCGACCGACACCGAAACCTGACCAACCAGCTTCTAAAATGCCTACCGAGACCGACCAAGTACCTGAAGAAGATGCCCAGGGATTAGAGGAGAATTCGAATCCATACCAGAACTTAGGATTCATCTATTTCCTGAAAAAAAACCGAATTAATAGAGACGCTGTCCCAGCGTGGACAAGACACCAGTGGAACGGTTCAGGAGTAACGCCAACGCCTGAGTCGCCACCTAAAAGAAGCCCGTACGCACCGCTCAACACAGAATTTGTACGCTGAGTGGGAAGACAAGGTGGAGGAAAGGAATAATGCCGACCCTTCGGACGAGGAAGACCATGCTACTGGATCGCATATACAGCCGTCCACGTCGGAACACAAGCAGCAGAAAGTGTTCCAAAGCAGACTTCAGGTACCAGTGTTCCAGACACCAGCCATGCCCGCACCCATTTCTGCTCGAACAGCAAATTACTGTCCCCCCGCCAGATCCGAACGAGCAGTTTCCGCCCCTCCGCAAGTCGAGCCACACGAGAGTCCTCATACGTATCAGTCCGCCGCCCCATATCCGCCGAATTAATGAATACGGTGCGCAAGTGGGGATTCCGTTTCGACGGCTCCGGGAAACCTTTAGAATTCTTGGAGAGAATCGAGGACCTGGCAGCGTGTTACGAGATACCATTAAACGGCATGCTCCGGACACTTCCCGAAATTTTCCGAAGCACGGCTCTAGAATGGTTCAGGATCAATCGAGACGCCTTAACCACTTGGGCAGCATTTCGCCAGGCCTTTCTACGTCATTTTTTGCCAGCGCGGTATTTCCATAAGCTCGAAGACGAGATAATGCGCAAAAGACAAGGCCCCAAGGAAAAGGCAAAGGACTACGTACGGTCCTCTCAGTACTTGATTCGGCAGCATCCGCGCATGACAATTGAGGATAACGTGGATCGTATTTATGACGGATTGCGGCCTGAGTACCGCCTGTACATTAAACGTATGGAGTTTACGACCTTGGACGAGTTGATGGGTCTCGCAGAAGAGTACGAGTTCGTGCGACAAGAGGATCGTAGCCCGCGCTCAGCCCCAAATTTCCAGCAATACTCATATCAAAACGCACCCGTCCCGGGACTACAGGTGCAGCCTCCTTCACCCGCTCTTCCGCGTCAAGCTGTCATGCCGAGAACACCGCTACCGCAACCTACCACCACGTACGACAGAAACACGCACTGCTGGCAATGCAAGCAGAGGGGGCACAATAAGAAAGATTGCCGACGCCCTTTCAGATTGTTCTGTTCGTACTGTGGGGAGGACGGACGCCTCACCAAGGATTGCCCTTGCCACCAGAGTTCCAACGCCGTCCTCGGCCAGCCGGGCCCCACCGGTCCCACCGACCCCCGGCCATTTGTCCATATCGAGGCTGGCGACCGAACGTACTACGCTTTAATTGACACCGGGTCTTCACGGTCTTTTATCGGCCCCGACTTGCGGGAAGAATGCTGCCGGCTTGGAGCGACAAGGAGGGACCAACCGCACGCCGTACAATTCGCCGATGGGCGAACAGCGGTGACGTCCGAACACTACGTCCTGACGCTGAATCTAAATGGGAAAATGGTGCAGGGAGAAGCCATCTTCCTACCTACCTTGGCTGAAGACGCTATCCTGGGCATGGACCTTTTGGGAAAGGCCGGATGCTCGCTAAGGATAGGAGGCCAGAAAATTGCCATGGGACGTACTTCTAGCCCGCCTGAGGCCACCCGAATATACGCCATTTCAGATCTTGGTGACCAGCACCAAGATGCAAGGTTACGAGAGTTTTTAGAAGAGGAAATACCGAAGTTCGAAGAAATGAAAGGTATATCCACCGTCGCTCCGCATAACATACGTCTCAAAACAACCGAGCCTTTTAAGCAGCGGTACTATCCGCGCAATCCCGCAATGCAAAAAGTTATTGACGACGAAATCGACGACCTGCTACAGTCCGGTAAAATAAGTCCCTCAAAAAGCCCGTACAGCTCACCGGTGGTGCTGGTTCGGAAAAAGGAAGGATCCTGGCGGGTATGTATAGATTTTCGGCAGTTGAACGAAATCTCGTTTAAAGACGCTTACCCTCTCCCATACATCACCGCTATTTTGGACAAGTTGCGAGGGGCCCGTTTTATGTCGACCATCGACCTAAAACAAGGCTATTGGCAGATAGCCCTGAAACCAGAATGCCGCCCATACACCGCCTTTACTGTACCCGGCCGCGGTCTTTACGAATGGAATGTCATGCCATGTGGCTTACATTCGGCCGGAGCGACCTTTCAGAGAGCCATGGACGAGGTATTCGGCCCCGACATGCAAGACCACGTACTGGTATATTAAGATGACATTATCGTTCTGAGTAAAACGTTCGATGACCACCTGGCGCACCTGAAAGAAGTATTCCGCCGCCTTCGAGAAGTAAACCTGAGGATAAATTTGGACAAATGCCATTTTTGCCGGCCCTCCCTTAGATACCTGGGGCACGTGATATCAAAGGAAGGTATCCACACTGATCCTGATAAGGTTGCCGCCGTCCGTGATTTAAAAGCCCCGACTAGCCTCCGCGAACTCCGTAGAATCCTGGGGATTTGCTCGTGGTACCGCCGTTTTATCCAGGATTTCTCCACCGTGGCTGCCCCTCTGACTCTCCTACTGAAGAAGGCCGTAAAATGGAATTGGACGCATGAACAACAAGAAGCCTTTGAGACTCTGAAACGACGGTTGACAGAGGCCCCAGTATTGGCCTGCCCCGATTTTACGCAGCAGTTCACGTTGCAAACTGACGCCAGCCAGACGGGATTGGGAGTGGTTTTAACACAAAACCTGGAAGGACACGAGAAAGTGATTTCGTACGCTAGTCGCACACTTACGGAACTGGAGGGCAAATACGCTGCCACTGAGAAAGAGTGTTTGGCGATCTTATGGGGGATCAGGAAGATGAGACCGTACCTGGAAGGATACCAGTTTAAGGTGGTGACGGACCACCATTCACTCAAGTGGTTGCATTCGTTGGAGAATCCGTCAGGGAGGTTGGCTCGATGGGCGTTGGAGCTGCAACAATATGATTTCACCATACAATATCGTAAAGGTGCACTCAACGTCGTAGCCGACGCGCTGTCTCGAGACCCCCTGCCAATCTCAGAACCAGACCGAATTGCCGCTGCTCGCGACGCCAGTCCAGATTGGACAATGAAACGTAGAGAGCAAGTGCGACTCCTACCCGACCGTTACCCCGAGTACAAAATAGAAAACGACTTGCTATACCGCCGATTCGCATCCACCAACCCTGCCGCCGACCCAAACTCCTTCGATTGGAAGCTGTGCGTACCAACCGCCGACCGCAACAAAATTTTGTTCGAGAATCACGATGTAGTGACCGCTGGACATTTGGGAATCGCGAAAACAGCCGCACGCATTATGCGGCACTACTATTGGCCAGGTATGTTCCGAGACATCTCCAGATAGCAGAGGCAATACAATGCTGCTGGTTATGGTAGACAAATTTTCGAAGTGGGCAGAAGCAGTCCCGCTGCATGCCGCGACCGCCCCCGGGTTGATAAAGGCCATCCGCGAGCGAATCATCACTCGGTTCGGAGTGCCCCGCACCTTTATATCAGACAACGGGAGTCAATTCACGAGCCGTTCATTGCAGGAATTTCTAGCAGAGTTAGGAATTACCCACCGTTTGACCGCGCCGTACACCCCTCAAGAAAATTACACCGAACGTGTAAATCGGGTGTTAAAAACCATGATCGCCCAATACACTCAAGGAGATCAGAGAAGATGGGACGAGCACCTCCCAGAATTGACGTTTGCACTCAATACCAGCCGCCACGAATCGACTGGATTTTCCCCTGCTTTCCTCAATTTCGGACGAGAGTTACGGGTACCAGGCCATTTACTGTCTGACCTAGATACAAATGCCCCTCCCGAGGAACCCAACCTTCGCACGGAACGTATGCGAACATTATTCTCACTAGCCAAAATGAACCTCCAGCGCGCTTCCCAAACACAGGCGAAATATTACAATTTGCGACACCGCCCCTGGCGCCCGTGTATCGGCGAACGCGTGTATAAAAGAGATCGTGTAATATCGTCTGCCGCAAAATATTTCACTGAGAAGTTAGCACCGAAGTACGAAGGGCCATACGAGGTCAAAAAATTCGTTTCTCCCGTTATAGTCTTGTTGCGTAGACTGGGAAGTCGCAATCACGCAGCTGCCACGACTCGAGCGCACATACGAGATTTGAAAGGGATCGCATCGACAGAAAATGCAGGTAGTGAAGACAACAGCTGTGCAGCAAATATTGCAAAAATAAATACAAACCAGGGAAAGCTCATTCGACCGCCGACCACCGAGCGACACGGACCTCTTTTTGGCAATAAAGGAATTTTAAATTTTGAGCAACCAGACCGAAGAAGGAAAATGTACAAAAACCAGCAACCGAAGAAAAGACCCCCGCCGACTTCACCCGACCATCCTTGCAAGAGGAAGCCGACGCACCCTTGTCGACCGAGCCCTGGAGACCGTCCGGTTGTATTGCAACTGGTGCAAGCTGCACCAACCAAGGCAACTACCTCCCGACGAGTAACTCAAAAACCCACTCACCCGCCGGCCGTACTCATTCGATCTCCGCCGGGCCCAGAAGTGCGGATGACCCAGATCCAATCAGTGCGGAATAAGGCCAGCACGCTATGGGACGAGCGCCAACTCAGAGAGCTGCAGCGAGCTAATCCCAGCGATCCTCCGTCGACGGTAGCAACGCCCGTGTGGAAGCTCTACGAGGTCGACTTGCCTCCGATGGACGAGGTGCGACGGTTGATCATCCACAACGTGTTGGGGGGCCCAGCTGCCAGACAATTGCATCGGTTGGATCCCAGGCTATTCCCCCCTGCCAAAGAGCCCGCGGATGCGTCCGGGCTACAGAGCCCTAGCTCTCCAGATGCCGAAACCGAAGCCGATTCTACGAATACCAGGGACGCCAGCACGGATCAGATAGCAGCAGAGCCAAAGGAACGCTCGCAGCCTCCGCTCACCAAGACCCAGCGAAGGCGAGCCATCCGGCTAAGGAACCCAGAAGCTGACCCGTTCCAGGGCATCACATCAGTGTTCCGCCATAACACCAGATCCTTTGTTATCCAGAACAGGGGCAGAGTTATCAAGGTGATTCCCAACGATACCGGGACCGAGGCGACGTTGTCATTCCTGGACAAGAGCAAAGTGGTCCCCATGGAGTTGCGGAAGTAGGGGGCCAAGCAAGCTGCATTTGGGTTTTTTTTTATGATCGTAGGACGATCGAATTTGTTTGCATTGATCGAGGAACGATCGGATAGGTTTTTTTTGCCGCATGATGGTACTCTTAGGATAGGGATTTAAGTTTAGTTTTGTTATCTGAAATTTATTTTGTTTATAACGTTTATAAAAAAAAAGAAAGTAATAAAAAAAAAAGAAAAAAAATATATAAGAAAAAAGAAGGGCAGGATTTAAGTCCCTCAAAACAGAAAAACATATACGCGCTTTTCCAGTCAATACCGGAGTGCGTTGAGACGAGAGGGTTCTCGTCTTTCTAAGAAGGGGGGATCTGTGACGAAGCGTCACAATTTCTCCACAACACCGCACCAAAACACTATACGTGTTTGTTTTTTTTATTAAATTGCCCACACGCAATTAAATCCCACACTAAAAGTTTATTCCAAGGCCAAATATTGCTTGCCGCTTAGTTTGTGTACATTTCCTTATGGGGAAATGCATTGCCAATAGCCAGCCCATTTTTGTATGGATTATTATCATTGCCTTTCAATTCACACTTACTTATAGTAGGAAAATCTATGAATAGGAGTGAATTAATTGCGATAAGGGAGAAAAAAAGATTTACGGGCTTTTATGCCTTAACGTACATTACTTTTTCTCTTCCCCAATTTCGACTTTCATAGTCTACTTTCCAAGGGAATTACATTGAGGTGGTTTATTTGGCCAATCGTGTAAGTTCTTCTTGCTTCGATCTCCGTCTAAGGGAATTACATTGAGGTGGTTTATTTGGCCAATCGTGTAAGTTCTTCTTAATTTAATCTCCGTCTAAGGGAATTACATTGAGGTGGTTTATTTGGCCAATCGTGTAAGTTCTTCTTAATTTAATCTCCGTCTAAGGGAATTACATTGAGGTGGTTTATTTGGCCAATCGTGTAAGTTCTTCTTAATTTAATCTCCGTTTAAGGGAATTACATTGAGGTGGTTTACTTGGCCACTCGTGTAAGTTCTTCTTGATTATTGGGCGTCTTTAAGAACCGACCTATTCGTTGCGGTTTCATTTGGCCGAGCGATTAGGTTTCCTTTATTACGATCGACATCATTCATTCAAAGAGGAAATCCCATCCCTACAACCGCAGACTATTACTACGAAATCCGCCGCCGCCGACAGAGTGTTTTGCCTCCGAGTAGACGCATACACTTCCTACGAAGTCCGCCAACGCCGATGAATTGTTCTGCCGTTCCCAGGAGTTGAAGTGAATCCAGAGAAGAAATCGACGCAGGCACTTCCCACGTAGTCCGCCGCCGCCGATATATTGTTCTGCCGACCACATTCCGCAGACTTTGGTTACGAAATCCGCCGCCGCCGACAGAGTGCCCTGCCTAAAGCAGACAGACGTTCACCATTGATAGATAGAAGTAACAGTTGCTGCGACCTATACACCTGAGGGATCTGACGTCGTTACCCCGAGAAGAAGAGGCATCCCGGATACCAGCGCTAGAACCGAGCCCTTAGCCAGACCGGCCCAGCCACTATTTTTTTTCAAATCAGAGTAAAAATTTGTAATTAAATTTGTAAATCAAATCCTGAGAGCACTGAGAAAAATAGAAATAAATAAGTATAGACTTATTTAAACTGTATCCGACCGTCTCCTCGTTTTCATTTAAGAAGTTGGACCGCCGAAGCCCAAGTCTTACGAAGCTTCCTTGGGTAGACCCTGGACACCCTGAGTATACCCCAGCCTAAGTAAAAGAAGCATCACAATTTGGCGCTCGAGCAGGGACTTGACGAAAGTTCAGCCGTCCGCCGTACCTGTCCAGGAACTGACGCAGAGTCCACCGACCGACACCGAAACCTGACCGACCAGCTTCTAAGATGCCTACCGAGACCGGCCCCAAAGTACCTGAAGAAGATGCCCAGGGATTAGAAGAGGATTCAAATCCATACCAGAACTTGGGATTCATCTATTTCCTGAAAAAGCCCGAATTAATAGAGACACTGACCCTACGGGGACAAGACACCAGTGGAACGGTCCAAGAGTTACGTCAACGCCTGAGTCGCCACCTGAAAGAAGCCCGTACGCACCGCTCAACACAGAATTTGTGCGCTGAGTGGGAAGACAAGGTGGAGGAAAGGAATAACGCCGACCTTTCGGACGAGGAAGACCAGGCTACTGGATCGCACGTACCACCATCCACGTCGGAACATAAGCAGCAGAAAGTGTTCCAAAGCAGACTTCAGTTACCAGTGTTCCAGACACCAGCCATGCCCGCACCCATTTCTTCTCGAACAGCGAATTACTGTCCCCCCGCCAGATCCGAACGAGCAGTTTCCGCCCCTCCGCAAGTCGAGCCATACGACAGTCCTCATACGTACCAGACCGCCGCCCCATATCCGCCACCTGGCCGTTTCGGATGCAGTTTCGAAGCCGAATTAATGAATACGGTGCGCAAGTGGGGATTCCGTTTCGACGGCTCCGGGAAACCTTTAGAATTCTTGGAGAGAATCGAGGACCTGGCAGCGTGTTACGAGATACCATTAAACGGCATGCTCCGGACACTGCCCGAAATTTTCCGCAACACGGCTCTAGAGTGGTTCAGGATTAACCGAGACGCTTTAACCACTTGGGCAGTATTTCGCCAGGCCTTCTTACGTCATTTCTTGCCAGCCCGTTACTTTCATAAACTCGAAGATGAAATAATGCGCAAGAAACAAGGCCCCAAGGAGAAAGCGAAAGATTATGTACGTTCGTTCCAGTACTTGATTCGGCAACACCCACGCATGACGATAGAGGATAATATAGACCGCATCTATGACGCACTACGACCAGAGTAGCGACTCTACATCAAGCGTATAGAATTTACGACTTTAGATGAGCTGATGGATCTTGCGGAGGAATACGAGTTCGTACGCCAAGAAGAGCGAAACTCTCGTCCTGCCTCAAGTCATCAGCAATACCAGTACCCGACCGCACCTGTTCCTCGATTGCAAGTACAGAGGCCTTCACCCGCCTTCTCTAGTCAAGCCGTCATGCCACGAACGCCGATACCGCTACCTACCGCCGCTTACGACAGAAACACGCATTGTTGGCAATGCAAGCAAAGGGGGCACAATAAGAGAGATTGCCGACGCCCTTTCAGATTGTTCTGTTCCTACTGTGGGGAGGACGGTCGCCTCACCAAAGATTGCCCTTGTCACCGGAGTTCCAACGCCGTTATCCGCCAACCTGGCCCAACCAGTCCAACCGACCCCCGACCGTTCGTGCAGATCGAGGCTGGTGATCGAGTATATTATGCCTTGGTCGACACCGGCTCCTCTCGATCTTTTATCGGCCCTGGCCTACGAGAAGAATGCCGCCAACTCAGAGTAGCTAGAAGAGACCAGCCGCATGCCGTAGCGTTTGCCGACGGCCGAACAGCCGTACCATCCGAGCATTATGTCCTGTCTCTAAATTTAAATGGTAAAATAGTGCAAGGAGAAACTATTTTCCTACCCACATTGGCAGATGACGCCATATTAGGTATGGACCTTTTATCAAAAGCAGGATGCACGATAATGCTTGGAGGCCGCAGACTTGCCATGCACACAGCTGCTACGAGCCGAGCACCTATACGAAATCCGAAATCGACCACAGCGACAGCAAATGCATGTCATATAGATACCGACAACAGCCCAGCCGCTATTGCGCAGACGTCCACAAATAAAGAAGACCTCAGTCAATCACCGACCGTAGTGAGGCAAAGGCCTTGTTTAGAGACCAGGAAAATGAACGTCGTGCAACGACTACCGACAATGGAAAACGTGGACTGCTCATCGATGCCGGTGCTCGAAACTGAACCGTCGACGTCCAAGACCAGAAGACCATGGCCCGCCTTCACGAATAACCGCTGCAAGAGACGATCAACGCAACCCCGACAGCCACATACCGGAGCCCGTCCAGACCTGCTACACTTGGTAAGGGCTGAACCAGCCAGCGAACCTACTACCCGCCATGTGAACCGCAAGCCCACGCATCCACCAGCCGTACTTATCCGAACTCCGCCAAGCCCCGAAGTCCAAATGGTTCATGTCCAATCAGTGAAGGACAGGACAAGCCGGAAAGATCACCGATTTTACCCACCGAGAAAGAAACCCACGGTCATGTCTAAAATCCAGAGCCCCAGCCTACAGAAAACCCGCGAGCAGCCTCCGCTCACCAAAACCCAACGCAGAAGAGCCGACCGCCAGAAGAATCAGACAGCCGACCCGTTCCGTGGCATCAACTCCGTATTCCGGAACAACGCCAGACCTTTCACAATCCAAAAGAGGGGCAGAAGTATTGACGTGACTCCCAACGACGCCGGGACCGAAGCATTGTTATCGTTCCAGGGTAGGAACAAAGTTGTACCGATGAAGCTGCGGCAGTGTTAGGACGAGCGGGTTTGATTTTTTTTTTGTTTAAATCATACAACGATTATTATTTTCTCTCTCAGGATAGGTATTAGGTATTTTGTTGAAATTTTTTATAACGTTTAAGAAAAAAAAGAAGAAAAGAAAGAAAAACAAAAAAAAAAATTATAAAAAAAAAAAGAAACACGAAACAAGAAAAAAGAGAAGGAAAAAAAATAATAAAAAGGAAAAAAGAAAAAAATAAAGAAAAAAGAAGGGCAGGATTTAAGTCCCTCAAACCAGAACAGCATACACGGACTCTTCCAGTCAATGCCGGAGGGCGTTGAGACGAGAGGGTTCTCGTCTTTCTAAGAAGGGGGGATCTGTGACGAAGCGTCACAATTTCTCCACAACACCGCACCAAAACACTGTACGTGTTTGTTTTTTTTATTAAATTGCCCACACGCAATTAAATCTCACACTAAAAGTTTATTCCAAGGCCAAATATTGCTTGCCGCTTAGTTTGTGTGCATTTCCTTATGGGGAAATGCATTGCCAATAGCCAGCCCATTTTTGTATGGATTATTATCATTGCCTTTCAATTCACACTTACTTATAGTAGGAAAATCTATGAATAGGAGTGAATTAATTGCGATAAGTAAGAGGAAAAAGATTTACGGGCTTTTATGCCTTTAACGTACAATACTTTTTTCTCTTCCCCGATTTCGACTTTCATAGTCTACTTTCCAAGAGAATTACATCGAGGTGGTTTATTTGGCCAATCGTGTAAGTTCTTCTTAATCCGATCTCCGTCTAAGGGAATTACATTGAGGTGGTTTATTTGGCCAATCGTGTAAATTCTTCTTAATTTAATCTCCGTCTAAGAGAATTACATTGAGGTGGTTTATTTGGCCAATCGTGTAAGTTCTTCTTAATTTAATCTACGTCTAAAAGAATTACATTGAGGTGGTTTACTTGGCCAGTCGTGTAAGTTCTTCTTGCTTCGATCTCCGTCTAAGGGAATTACATTGAGGTGGTTTACTTGGCCAATCGTGTAAGTTCTTCTTGCTTCGATTTCCGTCTAAGGGAATTACATTGAGGTGGTTTATTTGGCCAATCGTGTAAATTCTCCTTGCTTCGATCTCCGTTTAAGGGAATTACATTGAGGTGGTTTATTTGGCCAATCGTGTAAGTTCTCCTTGCTTCGATCTCCGTCTAAGCGAATTACATTGAGGTGGTTTATTTGGCCAATCGTGTAAGTTCTGCTTAATTTAATCTCCGTTTAAGGGAATTACATTGAGATGGTTTACTTGGCCACTCGTGTAAATTCTTCTTGATTATTGGGCGTCTTTGAGAACCGACCTATTCGTTGCGGTTCCATTTGGCCGAGCGATTAGGTTTCATTTATTACGATCGACATCATACATTCGAAGAGGAAATCCCATCCCCACAACCGCAGACGATTACTACGAAATCCGCCGCCGCCGACAGAGTGTTTTGCCTCCGAGTAGACGCATACACTTCCTACGAAGTCCGCCAACGCCGATGAATTGTTCTGCCGTTCCCAGGAGTTGAAGTGAATCCAGAGAAGAAACCCCCGCAGGCACTTCCCACGTAGTCCGCCGCCGCCGATATATCGTTCTGCCGACCACACTCCGCAGACTTTGGTTACGAAATCCGCCGCCGCCGACAGAGTGCCCTGCCTAAAGCAGACGGACGTTCACCATTGATAGATAGAAGTTACAGTTGCTGCGACCTATACACCTGAGGGATCTGACGTCGTTACCCCGAGAAGAAGAGGCGTCCCGGATACCAGCGCTAGAACCGAGCCCTTAGCCAGACCGGCCCAGCCACTATTTTTTTGAAATCAGAGTAAAAAATTGTAATTAAATTTGTAAATCAAATCCTGAGAGTACCGAGAAAAATATAAATAAATAAATATAGACTTAGTTAAACTGTATCCGACCGTCTCCTCGTTTTCATTTAAGAAGTTGGACCGCCGAAGCCCAAGTCTTACGCAGCTTCCTTGGGTAGACCCTGGACACCCTGAGTATACCCCAGCCTAAGTAAAAGAAGCATCACAAAACTTTTATTTTTTTTTTAAGATTTTTGTACCGAAAAATTTAGTTTTTCAATAAGGTTCTGGTACATTTCCTCAGAAGTCATGAACCTGGACAATTTTATTGGATTTATTTGGAGTTCAGTTCGTAACTTTTCATAGTCAGGCACATAAGCATAGGTTGTGTTGTTCGTCTGAGATGTTTTGCTCAAAGGGATACTAGAAATTTCAACCGCAATTAAATTGTGGTCGAAAAGATCATGTTTTGTATGGTGAGCACATACAGTTTGATTTGGATCATTCACAAAGAAATGGTCGATGTTTGCTTTTTTATGTGTTGGTATATATTTGTTTATATTAAAAAAACCATTCATTCTTTATAGATTCAAGTATTTTGTCTCGAAATCTCCTTTGAGTAAAATGTCGATATTGAAATCACCAGCTATAAACGAGTTTTTTTTAGATAGCTTGGAAAGGCATTTTTCTAAGGTTGAAAGAAATTTTTCTTTTTGAAGAACTATACTATATGGTTGTCGATAAACACACATGACTTCAATAATATACCCATTCATATTGATTTTCGCTGCACATATACTGTCTAAATTATCGCTTTGTGAGAAAAGGTGCGTAAAAGAATGCCTATTTGAAATAAATATAGCTGCCCCACCCCCTTCTTTATTTGGCCTACATGCTGTTATTTTTGAAAAACTTTTGATGTTAAAAAATCTTTCGTTAAAATCATACAGCCAACTTTCCGAAACGCAAATCACATCGATCTCATCTTCAAAATATTTTAAAATTGCTTCCAAGTCATCGATTTTATTTTTTATTGATCTGGCATTGATGTACAAGATCTTAGCAGTACTTTGCGTAGATAATTGTATGTTGTTTATACTGTCAAAGAGAGCATTATGTGGTGAGAATGAAACATAATGCTCCTCACAGTTCATTAAAGAAATCAGTGTTGCGAATTTCTTTGATTGGACCGGTGTCTGTGAGGCGCGCTAATATTCTTCCATTCTGTACCCATGTAAATGCAAGTTTTTTTTGCCGTTTTAGGTCTCTCGCTTTCTTAAACAAGTAACTGTTGTATTTTGTTAATATTTCATCTATGTATATTGGTTGAGACGTGTTGTTATTGAAAACGAGACCAGTGGTCAAATATTTTTTTTCTCTGTTATTTCTTTTGTATGCGTTCAATATGTTGTCACGCATACTTTTTTCAAAGAATTCTATCATTATTTTCGGTGTTGTTATGTTAGCATCATTTTCATCCGCGGCTGGTCGATTACGAGAAATTTCTTTTATATTATTTGGTGTTAAATCGATATTAAGTGATTTTGAAATTTCTATTGCAACAGATATTAAATTCTCATTCGGTTGTTTAGGAATTCCAGAAAAACATAAACTATAGTTGAAAGAATTCTGTTTGTGTTTTTCAACGTTTTGTTTGTATGTGTGAAATTTTTCCTTTAGTATTTGTAATTCATTTTGGATATTGGTGTTTTCTTCGATTAAATTATTTGTGATATTTTTATAGTCTTCAACTATTTTTTTTAGTGAATTTATCTCAGCTTCCAAATTAACTTGAAGTTTAAGAAGTTTATCAAGTTTCTCGGAAAGCTGGTTATTTGTAATATTGTCAGTGTTGGATATGGGTAGATCTGTGTTAATACTATTGTTACCTGTTGCAAAAATCGATTCTCGCCGTTGTTGTTGTTGTGGTATAATGCTGCTACGCCGACGATCTCTTGAAGCTTTGCAATTGCTACAAAACCAAACTGATTTGTCCCTTAGGATGTCTGCAAGCTTCTGCTTTGTCAATCCAGAGCAGGAAGAACCAGTATGGTAAGCCTTTTTACAGTCTCCGTCGCAAATAATAACATTTTTACCAGTTAAATTAATACTTTTTTTGCACTTGTTACATAAGTCGACTGCACTTGACGCCATTTTCTCTTTTTCCATCCAATCCTACGTGCATCGAATTATATAAAGAAAAGGCGTTTGTTTTTGTGCATGTGGCAGTCTACATGGTTGTGTAGCAAATTTTGGTCGACAAGAACATTTGGGAAGGTGGATTCATCGTGGTGGCGAAGTTGTACATTATCATTTGGTCCATCCGAGCGGATAATTACGAGCCACTTCACGCTGCACGTGGCCAACACCACACGCTGCCCACGGTGCCCACGCCAAAAAACCCGGCACGTGGCCAACACCACACGCTGCCAAACACCACACGCTGCCCACGCCAAAAAAACGGCACGCTGGCCTCGCTGCCCACGCCAAAAAACCGGCACGCTGCAACAATACACGCTGCCAAACACCACACGCTGCCCACGCCAAAAACTGGCACGCTGCCCTCGCTGCCCACGCCAAAAAAACCGGCACGCTGCAACAACACACGCTGCCAGACACCACACGCTGCCCACGCCCAAAAACCGGCACGCTGCCCTCGCTGCCCACGCCAAAAAACCGGCACGCTGCAACAACACACGCTGCCAGCACCACACGCTGCCAAACACCACGCGCTGCCCACGCTGTTCGGCCATTTTGTTGGCGAAAAACATCATCACGAGACTTGACCAGCCACTCGGAAGTGTGCACATCGGAGCAACGTAAAAGTTTTCAACCAAAATTGTAAAGGGTGAGTGAAAATTTGTTTTAATTGGCAATTTTTTTTGTCACTTTTAAAAAAAAAAAAAAAAAATTTCATTTTGGTTCCCTTGTGTTGCACTTTGACCGACAAACGCGTCATTGTTCCGTTTTTATGATATCGGTATATAAATTTCGTTTTGATTGATGCGGTTCCTTGGCATTCGGGTTCCATCTCAGTAGTTTGACTTTTCATTCATTTTTGAAATCTTTAAGCAACTTCGATAACGCGATTTGGTTGTGTTCCCCAGCCTAATTTTTGGGTTTTTTGTGAATTTTAATAGACTGTCTTCCTCTTTGAAGGAGTCTGCGTATTTTATCGCGTATTAATTGTTTCTAGTTTATGCCGCACACACCGTTAGCAACGGTGTATCAAAGCCGGGGTGGTTGGCCCCCAGTAGAATCTATCAAGCCTTTTGAAGATTCTTGAGCTTTAAAATTTTAATTTTTTTTTGAAATTTTAGAATCTTTCAAGCCTTTTGAAGATTCGTGCGTTTTTAAATTTTGGCTTCTTTGGAAATTTTTTTTTCTCTCTCGTTCGTAACAGTGTATCAAAGCCGGGGTGGTTGGCCCCCAGTAGAATCTTTCAAGCCTGTTGAAGATTATTGAGCTTTAAAATTTTAATTTTTTTTTGGAATTTTTAGAATCCTTCAAGCCTTTTGAAGATTCTTGCACTTTTAATTTTTGACTTTCGGAAATTTTCTGGTGGTTGGCCCCCAGTAGAATCTTTCAAGCCTGTTGAAGATTCTTGAGCTTTAACATTTTGATTTTTAAAATTTTTAGAATCTTTCAAGCCTTTTGAAGATTCTCGCGCTTTAAAGTTTTAATTTTTCTTGAAATTTTAGAATCTTTCAAGTCTTTTGAAGATTCTTGCGCTTTAAATTTTAACTTTGAAATTTTTTTTCTCTCGTTCGTGCCGCACACACCGTTCGTATCGGTGTATTCAAGCCGGGGTGGTTGGCCCCCAGTAGAATCTTTCAAGCCTGTTGAAGATTCTTGAGCTTTAAAATTTTGATTTTTTTTGAAATTTTTAGAATCTTTCAAGCCTTTTGAAGATTCTCGCGCTTTAAAGCTTTAATTTTTCTTGAAATTTTAGAATCTTTCAAGTCTTTTGAAGATTCTTGTGCTTCCAAATTTTGATTTTTTGAAATTTTTTAAATTTAAATCTTGACCTTTTTTGAGAGTCTGCGTTTTTTGAGTGCTGTACGCCACGAGTTAGTTTTAAATTTTCTTGGTTTCGTGTCGCTTTCTTGTCATTTATACAATCTGAAAATCACTTTCTGTGATGGCTTTGATGGAAGACTTCATTTTCTCGTCTGATCAATTGGTCAAGTTTCACCAAGCGGCGAAAGAGGTGCCAGATCACGGGCACACACTTTCCGCTCTCGAAGTCAGAAAGTCAGAATTAAGAGAACGGTGGCTCGCAGTCAAAGAAGCGTATGCGCTATGCATAAAATTCAGGCCAAAGACAAGAGAAGCCGCCTTAGACATTGAAGCCATAGAAACCAAGTATAAACTGTGCAACGAAAATTATGTGGCATGCTCAGCCTTTTTTCTCGATCACGAAGCACGACTGAAACCTGAGGGTATTGGCAAAAATTCGATATCTGAACAAACATTCGCTCCTCGCCACCTCAAATTACCTCCATGTGAGACGGAGGTATTCAAGGGGGATTATATTTCCTGGCCGGTTTTCCGAGATATGTTTGAGGCAGTCTACATTAAACACCCCCAATTGACTCTATGGGAACAATCCCTGGAAGACCCGACGAAAGTTCCGACCTGGCAGCAATTAGACTCGTTCTTAACGTCTCGCTTTCAGGTGCTGGAGTCCATTTCGGACACCACGTCGACAAAAGGCACAGGGCTTAATAGACTTTCCAAAAAGGAGACGAATGTTCGAAACAATAATAGAGTCAACACATACCCTGCCAAAACAGGGGGGGGGGGGGGGGGGGGAATGCAAAATCTGTGCGGCTGCGCACTCCATTTATGAGTGTGCCAAATTTTCGGCAATGTCGATCCCAACGAGAATCCAAACGGTACGGCAGCACAAACTGTGCAACAACTGTTTAAGCGCGAGTCATGCAAAGGTCGCTTGTACGAGCAAATATTCTTGTAGCCACTGCAAAAAACGGTATCACTCACTGTTGCACCTCAACGCTAACGAAAACGGAAATAAAATACAGTCCACTAATCTCCCTAGTGCAACAACAGCTCCTCAAATATCGGCGTCGTCACTTCCATTCGTGCCTCAAGCGTCGTTTCAAAACTTTCATGTCGGGGCTCCCAAGAAAATATTGCTTGCAACGGCACTAGTTTGCATTGTTGGCAAAGAATCCAAACACATAGTTCGCGCTCTTATCGACCCTGGTTCCGAAATATCCTTTATCTCAGAGGCAGTACAAAAGCGTTTGAACTTGCCCGTAACGGATAAGAATACAACCATTTCCGGAATCAGTGGTAATCTCGCCATAACCTCGAAGAAACTCTGTGCGTTTGCAATCACGTGCTTAGATGAAGCCCAGATCACCATTTCCGCCCAGGCAATTGTGCTTCGATCATTGACGAACAATCTGCCAAGTTCATCGTTTAGTATTATCGATCCCAACCTTTGTGGCGGCCTCAAACTGGCTGATCCCACGTTTAATAAATCGTCCCAGGTGGATCTGCTGATCAGTGCGGATTTATACCCATCGATCATAAGGAACGGTCTCCAACTTATCGCAGATTCCCTCGTGGCTCAGAACACAATGTTCGGCTGGATACTGTCCGGACCAGTTCCGGAGTCGTTCCAATCGTTCAATACGTTCGTAGTATCGAACAGTTCGAGTACTTCTAATTTGGATACTCAACTACGAAAATTTTGGGAGCTCGAGGAACTGCCGTCCACAGTCATTCGGTCAACAGAAGATTGTTACTGTGACGAACTTTATAAAAACACAACTTCGAGTCGTTCGGATGGGAGGTATGTTGTTCGTCTGCCGTTCAAGGCACAATCGTCAAAGGGCAAGTTAGGGTTCTCTAGGCACATCGCACTAAGGCAGTTCTCTAGAGTCGAAAGATCGTTAGCCATGAAGGCGGAGCTCAGGTCTCAATATTCAAGCGTTATTTTGGAATACCTCGCCCCCGCGGCCATATGCGGAAAGCGCCTCCGGTCGAAAAGATTTCCAGAGGTCAAGTAAACTCGTTCTATCTGCCACATCATGCGGTCATAAAGCCTGAAAGCACGACCACCAAAGTGAGGGTTGTTTTTAATGCGTCTCAATCGTCATCGAATGGGGTAAGTTTAAACGATTTGTTGTATCCAGGGCCCATATTGCAGCAAGATTTACCATCTCTCATTCTCCGCTGGAGATTTTATAAATTTGTCTTTAATGCGGACATTGCGAAAATGTACCGCCAAATCTTGGTCGACCCTAGAGATACTCCATTTCAACGAATCCTCTTCCGCAGTTCGCCAGAGTCTGAAATCGAAGACTTTGAACTTCAAACCGTCACTTTTGGTGTAAATTGTGCTCCATATTTGGCCATCCGCACCCTCTTGCAGCTGGCAAAAGAAGGAAGAACCATGTACCCCCTCGCGTCTAGAATCATACAATCGGAGTTCTATGTCGACGATGTTCTGTCTGGTGGGCATTCTCTCTGTTCGGCTAAACAGGCACAAATCGAACTTATAACGTTGCTTAACTCAGCTGGGTTTCCACTACGTAAGTGGACAGCAAATTCGTCCAGCTTACTTAACCATTTGCCACCAGAACATGTGCTGAACGAAAGTTTCTTGAAGCTCGATGCTGACAGCACCACAAAAACACTAGGGGTACGATGGAATGCCAAAGGAGACAATTTTTACTTCACCACGCAGCGCATTCCACTGTCGACAAATCCGACCAAAAGAGAGGTCTTCTCTCAAATTGCTCGTCTTTTCGATCCTGCGGGGTGGTTGGCCCCCGTAGTGATAATCGCCAAAACATTGATGCAACGCATTTGGGCTGAGCACACTGAGTGGGACGAGCGTATCAGCCCTGAATCATTTGCCACTTGGAAAGAGTTTGCAGAGTCATTACCTGAAATACAGGTTATAGAAATCCCACGTTGGGTTGAATACTCGCCCACTGTGGAAATTCAGTTTCATGGCTTCTGTGACTCTTCCGAGAAAGCATATGCGGCAGCGCTTTATATACGCGCAAGTCACCCTAATGGAGAAGCATCCTCCTACTTGATGTGTGCGAAGTCCAAAGTTGCCCCTCTAAAGACGGTCTCTTTACCGCGTCTGGAGCTGTGTGGAGCACTTTTGCTTTCAAAAATGATAAAATTTTACTTACCCAATTTTGCAGTCCAGACATATCAAATCTTTTCATGGACAGACTCATCCATAGTTTTGGCCTGGCTCAAAAAACCTCCGTGCGTTTGGAAAACCTTTGTTGCAAACCGTACCAGTGAAATACAGGACAATGTCGGCAACGCAGTTTGGAAGCACGTCAGATCTGCCGAAAATCCCGCGGACTTGGCCACTCGAGGTGTAATGCCCTCCGATCTGAAGCAGAATCTTATGTGGTGGCAGGGCCCATCATGGCTCTGTGAACCAGCCTCTCAATGGCCGTGTAATTGTCTACGTTTGAAATATTAAACTTAGAAATTTTCCGTAAGAAAGATATCCAAAAATAATAACACACCAAAATTCACTTTGACCACTTTGACTTTGTATTTCGATTTGTAACAAGAAATTTAGTCATATGACTTCATGTACAATAAGCTCATTAATTTTCATTATATAAATTCTATGTTTTTGTTTATAAAATGTTTGACATGTATATTTGTGGACTGTATTTGAGATCTGTTTATTTAATATTTATATGTATGTATTTTGTATTATTCAGTTCGTTTCCGAACAGGCCGGTGGCATTACCAGACGCTCCACGTACTGAAGATCTAGAACAGAAAGAGGTTTCCTCGTTAGTGGTCCAGCCAAATTTTCAGAGTCCTCTAGTGGGACTAACAGGCATTTCTCTCGACAATTCTGAGCAAAACACCAACTCATTGGTAGCTCAACAAGAACCAGAAGATTTTCTTGACCGTTTTTCGACGTTATCCCGCGCTATGCGTGTATTGTGCTATGTCTTTCGCTTCTTCGGGTCTGTCTCAAAGCAACAGCCCAGCAAATACAAGTCTCGTGACATCTCGCAACCAGAAATGGAGTTTGTGAAAATTCGTCTAGTCCGATTGGCTCAAGAAGCTCACTTTTCGACAGAATATTCTCTGCTTGCAGCTGGCAAGCCAGTGTCAACGAAAAGTTATATTTTGTCCTTTAATCCATTTTTGGATTCAAACAAGCTTCTTAGAGTCAATGGGCGACTTTCGAACTCAGACATTTCGTACAATGAACGTCACCCTATAATACTACCCTTTGAATCCCGTTTTGCTTGCCTCCTGGTTCAATTCATTCATGAGATTTCTATGCACGGTGGCAACTCTTTAATGGTGCGACTAACACGACAAAGTTTCTGGGTACCAAGACTCCAAATTCTGGTTAAGTCTTGCATCCGTCGTTGCATCATATGCGCGACCAACAAAAGAGACTTAAGCAAGCAGATGATGGCTGCCCTACCGCCCGAAAGAGTTACCTTTTCTCCACCGTTCACATTTACTGGAATAGACTTCGCGGGTCCCTTCACAATCAAGAGTTTCAATGCACGGAATTGTCGTATGACCAAAGGGTATGCATGTGTGTTTGTCTGCTTTTCCACCAAGGCAATTCACCTTGAAGCGGCAAGTGATTTGTCATCTGAAGCGTTCCTCGCGGCCTTTGCCAGATTCACCTCTAGACGAGGTTTACCTAAAGAAGTGTTCTCCGACAATGGAACGAACTTTACAAGTGCCGATGCAATTTTACGCAAGGAGTTTAAGAAGTTTGTAGGCACCATTCCCAAAGAAACGAGTCTTAAGTATGGCGTTCAGGGTTTGAAATGGAATTTTATTCCACCCGGGGCACCTCACATGGGAGGTTTATGGGAAGCCGGCGTTAAAAGTTTCAAAAGCCATTTAAGAGGGCTGGGGACCAAGGCCAAATTTACGTTCGAAGAATTTGCAACGGTTTTAGCACGTATCGAAGCATGTTTGAACTCGCGTCCAATATCGTCCATGTCCACAGATCCTTCTGATCTGTTGGCATTGACGCCGGGGCATTTTTTACGCGGCGGTCCGCTTTTATCTTTTCCGGAACCGAATCTGGCCGATGCAAATTTATCGCTAATCAATCGGTGGGAAAAAGTAAAATGCCTCCAACAACAGTTCTGCCACAGATGGAATGATGAATCCCTTTAAGGAACTACATACACGACACAAATGGAAAACACCTCAAACCAACATTAAAGTTGATGATTTGGTCGTCATTAAAAACGAAAATCTGCCATCCACCGAATGGCGTCTAGGCCGTGTTATAAATATACACCCGGGTTCCGATGGTCGAGTCAGAGTTGCAACATTAAAGACCCAAAACGGAGAAATAGTCCGCCCCATAGTAAAACTGTGCCTATTGCCTATTAACTAAATTGCCAATTAAACAAAATTTCACTTATTTTATTTTTTTTTCTCGGTAACTTTTTTTTGGCGTATCTCGCCAAGGGGGGCGGTAATGTTCACAAGAATCGAGTGTGAACACTGCCACTCCCTTACTCTCTTAATTTTATCACTCTAGGTACAAAGCTAGTACTGTTCGCTTTTAAAGTAGTTCGTCGCATAGCGACGTCTACGTCTACTCAATCGCATTTCAACAGCCAACCAGCCAACACCCCTTTTTTAATAAAATTCTCTTTTGGGCCATCTGCCATTTTATTTTTTGGGTTGAGCTGAGTTTTCTTATATATAAATTTCATTTCACCAATAAAACTTTATAAACTCTTGTCAAATCAAAGAAAAGTAAAATAAAATAAAGATAATCCTACGTGCATCGAATTATATAAAGAAAAGGCGTTTGTTTTTGTGCATGTGGCAGTCTACATGGTTGTGTAGCAAATTTTGGTCGACAAGAACATTTGGGAAGGTGGATTCATCGTGGTGGCGAAGTTGTACATTATCACTCATTGAACTGAAAAAATTGTTGGGGGTTTGTTCCCAAAACTTATCCAGCTCATTAGTCGAGATCAGACCCTTCCCATAAAATATCTCGAGAAAAATGAAAGTTCCTGAAAGTTGAAAATAATACTTCTGGGCATTTTCCCAGTTACTCTACTATAATATATTCTACTGAGTCAGGGAAAGGATTAAATTCTCTGTTACAACTTTTCGAAAATTGAAGAAGGGAGGAAAAGCTACTAAAACCAAAATGAACTACTTTATCCTATTCGGTGGATCTTTGCGCAGATTTGGGGAAAAGGAAAAACTATTAACGTTTCATTCTTATGATTCGGTTTTACAATACTAAAGTTAATTTTAGGATGTTAACACTTGCAGCACTACGCTGAACAGTGTGTCTCATAGCGAAGTATGGCGTTCAAACGTGCCATTTCTATTATCCTCATCTATGATATGTGTATAGTGTTGTGTGTGTGATATCCTGCTTGTTTAGTGTGTGTAATGATGTGTGTGAATGATGATGAGTGTAAAGATGAGAATGATGTTATAGGTATATGGAAGTAAGTATGTGTAAATGATGGTAATGTGTGAATGTCGCTGAATGAGAATGATGATGCTTGTAGGTGACGAAGTATGAATGACATTCGATTAAATAAATGGTGTGCGAGTCTCCAGAGGCTTCTGGCTCGACACACCAAACGCCGACATCAGTTCAGCTCATCCGCTGATTACGACATGCACCTATTTTGTCATTTGCTCAAAGCTATGTTTCGATCACATTGCTAAGAGCAAACAACGGAGAAATGATGGGACGAAGAAATGATAGGGAAGGGTTTGAGGAAAAGAGAGGGATATCGAAATGTAAATAACTAAATGTAAGAATGGTTTTTGTTACCGGAAAATTTACCGTAACAGGCTTAAAAACATTCGCAAGATGTTCTGCAAACAGGTTAGCTTTTTCTTTCGGATTTCCGATCCAATTCCCGTTTAGAGATTTAATTGGCGGGTTATGTAACTGCGGTCTTTTCAGGCGCTTAGCTGCTTTCCAGAGCGAATAATCAGTTGAAGCATCAGTCGTTAAATTTTTCAGGAATCTACTTAATGAATCATTTTTGAATTCGTAGATTTGTTTTTTCAGTTCGTTGCTTAGCCGGTTAAACGCTGTTTTGTCGTCTGGAAATCTAGTATTTTGCCATTTTCTTCGAGCTCTTCTCTTCTCCAATATCAACTCTCTTATCTCGGCAGGGTATTTTGTTTCAGTTTACTTCCAACTTGAGTAAGTTGGTGTACTTTCTTCTGCAGCTTGTTGAACATCGGCAATGAATTGTTCTACTTCAAGGTCGATTTGCTCTTTTGTTTCCATAGGGGATCTGAGATTTATATAGCTTTCAAGCTTTTCTCTGAATTCACTCCAGTTTGTTTTATTGTTTACTAGCTTAGGATTACTTTTTTCCATTATCTCCGATTCATTAAGTGATAAAATCACCGGTGTATGTATGATCTGATGATAAGTCATATTTTCCTTCGACTCTTATATGGTTTCGTTTAATACCTTTAACTATGAAAAAGTCAACAAGGTCTGGTATTTTACTTGAATCCGATGGCCAGTATGTTGGTGATCTGGATGAATAAAACTCACAATTGTATTTGAGGCCTGCTTTGTAAAGCCTTCTGCCTTTTGTTGTTATAAGTCTGGATCCCCAATGGGTGTGCTTAGCATTAAAGTCACCGCCAACAAGGAAGTTATGTCCTAGTAGATTTAGCAGTTCTGTATAATCATCTTCAGTCGGGGAACGCCTCGGCGGGCAGTATATTGATGCCAACTTGAAGTCTTTCTTTTTCATACCAATACTAATTATTGTTACTTGCATATTCTCGTTTGTAAACATAACTTCTTCATGGTGTTTCAAGCTCTTTTTTATGAGGATTGCCGATCCACCTCTAGCCTTATCAGCTGGATGAGGAGCGTGGTAGCAAATATAGTTTGATATTAAATCATCAAGAACCAGTCCACTTGAGAAATGAGTTTCGGACACCAGACAAATATCTATGTGTTCGATGTCTAAGAAGATTTTTAATTCTGATAAATGGTGTAAAAGACCGTTTGCATTCCATGTTCCAATTTTTAGTGTTCTGTCCATCATTGTTTTTTAAGAACGACTTCTTCACTTAGCCGTTTGATGTTCAAATCCTGATTGTCAATTCTTTTAAGAATAAGTTCAAGGATTTCTTTAATGGAAGTTTCTTCATTCTTCCGCACGTTTTTAATAATCTGTGAATAGGATTTTTTTTCGTCGCTTTTGCTTTTAACAGCTTCCTTCGGAAGTTCTTTCTTACTTTTATCTTCAGCTTCAGGAGTTCTTTTTGTGTTTGCTGGATTGCTGGGCTTTATTTCACCGGATGTCATTTTGCTTTTGGATTTTTGAAATCTTTTAGCAACTGGACAGCCTCTATAGCTTGCAGGGTGATTACCTTGACAGTTTACATTTTGCTTTCTGTTCTTTGCTTGATGGACAGTCTTTAGTTGCATGTTTTCCTTCACACTTAACACAAGCAAACTCGCGGTTGCAATATTTTTGGGTGTGGCCAAATGCTTGGCATCGTTTACATTGCGGAACAATGTTTGATTTTCGCAGTGGTTCAATTTTGACTTTTATGCCCAAGATTGATCGAATATTATAGAAATTTTCAAGACTTTGTTTGCTGTCGAAAGATAGCGTGAATAAAGGCAGTGATCTCTTTATTATTATTGGTTCCCCAGCAGAGTTCTTAGTAGTCTCATTCTTAATAAGATTGACTGCATCAAGGGCTTGGAAGCCTGCTTGAACAAGGTCTTCTACTAATTCTTTTGGAGAACATGAAGAATGTAGGCCTCTTAGTAGCCAGAGGCTTTTATTGGTCTTGTGGATTTGTTTTCATAGGAGTGCCACTGGATTTTATGTTTGCTTAGTTCCTCAGTGACCAGTCTATAGTCATCATCTTCCTCGACATTTGCTTTCTAATTGTCTTTGTTATACGATGTATATTTGCAAGCTTTTTTAGTACATTTCTCAATCATTTTCTTAAGATCTCCAAAATTTGGGAATCCCGTGATCATAATTGGTGGTGGTACAGTTTTTCTGTTGCCTTAAGACAAAGACTTCGGTTTAGCATTGGCTAGCACATTATTTGCATTATTCTTTGTAGTACCCAAGTCTTTTTTATTTTCATTTTTCGAGGTTTGCTGGTTCTTTGTATGCAATTCGGGGCTACCTTCCGCTTTTCGTTTTTTAGCAGTGCGCTTATTTTTTTTCTTTCAGTTTCAAATAAAAGTTCTTCTTCGTCAGTTTGATACACAGTAACAGTATCTTGTTGACTTGTCTGAACCGTAGACTTGTGTTCCTTGTCAAATATGGACAACTTTTCTTCGAGTCTTTTTACTTGCTCCTGAAGACTTTGAACTAAGGTTTCGAGTTTCTTTCTTGCTGCTATTTCCTTTTGCCATTCATCATAGTAATCTTTTGATTTGGTTTGGCAGTTTTCTTTGATTTCTTTGAAACTCTGTTGTCCTGCAGTGTCGAGACATTGGTTTCTTTTTGGCTAATGACTTTTACGTCATTTGTCTTAGTTGGGGTTTTCGATGGTGTAACCCTTTGGGAATGGTTTTTTGGTGGAGTTCTCTGTATTTTCGTACTCCGTTTTCCAAAATTTTTAAGCAATAAGTGGTCCTTCCCAGAATCCGTAGGACCGATCTCTTTAGAGAGTGGATTTTCCAATTTTGCTGGACTGCCACCTGGGGTAATAAATCTGTTTGTTTTGTTCATTGCCATAATTTTTTATTCGAACTTTTTTTTTTATGATACAAATAGGTCAGTTACTTCTATTCGCATTTTTAATTCAGCCGTCCTACTGGGATCAGACGCTGACCAGTGTGCCGCACGATATGTGTCAGACGCTCTTGGATTTATTGTTGAGCTGGTACATTCAGAGTGATATTTTTCTTTCTTTGCTCCTAGTTCCTGAAAAGATAACTCAGGTGACACAGCTCGTGGATCAATTGATCCAACGCTCGTCGTTAGTTGGTTATCCAGCGGACACCACTTGGAGGTGACGATGCGATTTTGCTCCGCCTAAAATTACATAAAAAAAAAATTAGCTACGTTAACGTTAATCGTTTTCGGATGCATCGTTATACGGTTTTAAATCTTTGACGTGCCAAGTCCCGCGCTCTTTATTATTATTATCTTGAAGTACGTATGTCCAAGGTGACACACGTTTCTTAATCAAAAACGGACCGACAAACTTCGGTGCTAATTTGGATACATAGTAATTCACGGCATCCGATAACGTGAAGTTCCTTCGCCAAACCATATCGCCGATGTGATATTGTATATCACGCCGTCGAAGGTTATAAGCTTCTGCAGCTCTCTTAGATGCTGCCTTCAACTTCGTCTCAATATCCTTTCTCAGTTCCCGAAAACGTTCGGTGATCTCACCCAGATCCTGAACATCTTCGGTACTCTCTCCTACAGTTGGTGCTTCCTGACCCGAGGTCACCATGTCCCTTCCAAAATTGGCGTAGTAGGGTGAAACACCCAAAACTTCGTGTTGTGACGTGCGAATTGCACACGCCACCTTGCTTAGTTATGAATCCCACACCCTGTGGTTTTCAGCAACGTAAGCTCGTAATGTTGTCTTAAGGATCTGGTTGATCCTTTCTGCAGGGTTAGCCTGCGGATGGTAATGCGCCGTGAAGCGTAGTTGGAACGCATATGCGTCACAAAGCGTATTGAGTTCCTTGGAATGGAACTGTGGACCATTGTCACAAATAGTGACTTTTGGTATACCAAAAAGCAGGAAAACAATGTCTTCCAGTTCCCTACAAATTGCTTTAGCCGTAGCCGACCTTAGCGCAAAAAGCAGTGGAAACTTCGTAAAGTAATCCACTACTGTTAATATATAAATAAAACCCCTACTAGATTTTGGAAGTGGCCCTACTAGATCTATACAAATCATCTCCCAAGGTGATTTGACTCCTACTCTTTCTTTCATCAAACCAGCTGGCTTCTCATTAATTGGCTTAACCTGTTGGCAAACTTTACAACTCCTAACATATTTTGTGATATCGGCCCTCATCTTTGGCCAGTAAAACTTCGCCGCAATTCTGGCAAACGTTTTCCTAACTCCTATGAGACCCGCTAAAGGACCATCATGGTTCTCCTGTAAAATACCTAACCTCTCATTTTTCCCTATCACTCTCTTCCATTCCTGATTGGTTTCATGACCTACTATATGATTGGTCTTTACGAGTTTGAACAACTTGCCTTGTTCAACCCTCCAAGCCGGATACCTAAGTGGGTTTGTATTGACTTCTGAAATCATTTTTAACACCCAAGGATCTAAACTATCTTCCGAGATACCACCTAACTGCGGCACTCCCCGAGACAGCATATCCGGAACCACATGCTCTTTCCCCTTACGATGAATGATTTCGTAGTCGAACTGTTGTAACCTAATAGCCCATCTAGCTAACCTACCCTGCGGATCTTTCAAATTACTTAACCATATCAGTGAGTAATGATCAGTTACTACTGTAAACCTAACACCCTCGAGATAAGGTCTCAATTTCTCAAAAGCTCACAGTACCGCTAAACATTCCTTTTCTGTAGTGCTATAGTTACGCTCATTCCTATTCAAAGACCTACTAAGGTAACAGACAACCTTTTTCCCTTCCTCAAAGTTTTGCGATAAAACTGCACCGATCCCATAATCTGAAGCGTCTGTTTGTACGACGAATGGTCGCTTGAAATCTGGGCATGTGAGTATAGGTGCTGTCACCAAACACTCCTTTGCCTTCCTAAAGCTATCCTCACATTCCGTTGTCCAACTGAACTTCCTATTTTTCTTTAGTAGGTCCGTTAAGGGCCTTAGCAACTCTGCGAAATTTGGTACGAAACGTCTGTACCATGAAACCGTCCCTATAAAGCTCCTAACCTCTTTTACATTCCTCGGTGCTGGAATCCTAACCATACTTTCTACTTTTTCTGGATGTAATCCGTTCTGATCAACTATATACCCTAAAAATTTCAAGGATGACATGCAAAAGTTGCACTTCTCCTTGCTAACCTTCAAACCTGCCTCACATAATCTTTTCAAAACCTCATTCAGGATTTCGAGATGTTTCTCAAAAGTTTCTGAAATGATGATAATGTCGTCTAAATAGACGAAAACGAATGGCTCTAAATCGGCACCCAAAACCGTGTCGATGAATCTCTGCCACGTCGCGTCGCGGGCGAGTTGTGAATTCCAAAAAGCATTCTCCTAAACTGATAAAGACCCCTCCCCGGAACTGTAAAAGCAGTAAAGGGTTTCGATTCTGCCTCCATAGGAATCTGCTAGTAAGCTGACTTGATATCCAGTGAAGACAAGAACCTAGCACCTCGAAGCCTATGTAAAATCGCATAAATATATTAAAGTGGGTACGCGTCCCTATCTGTGTTCTTATTTAGCTTCTACGCAGAATCTATAGGAGCCATCCTTCTTTTTAACTAATATTATTGGAGATGACCAAGCACTAGTCGATCTCTCAATAACTCCTGCCTCCAACATTTCATTAAGTTCCCTATCTATATGTTCCTGCATTGCCGGGGAGACCGGATAGTACCTTTGTTTTATCGGCTCCGCCGACGTTCTTATCTTATGTTCGACTAAAGTCGTACACCCTAAGCCCTTAAGCATCTTCCTAAAAGATTCTTGAATTAATGTTTCTAATGTTTGTAATTCCCTAACAATCAATTCCGAACGTTCTGTAATAGAACAGATCGAAATTGAACTATCCTGTTCTGAAAAATTCTAGATACGGGACCTCAAATCCGGACAATACCCGACAGCGCCCAGAAATCTGCGCCGAGGATCACCGTATGTGGCAACGACGTAATGACTAAACAGTCTACTAATATGGCATTATCCTCAACTATAATTGGAAGAGAGATCGTCCCTAACACTTCGACTCCTGTTCCATCTGCCAAAAACACGCAGTGAACAGTGTCCTTGCTACTGATTAGCCCTAAATTCTGCAGGATTTTCCATGCGTCCCTACCTATTATAGTTCGAGTAGCTCCTGAATCTAATAATTCTAAAAATCTCGAACCATAAATACTAACTGTTAAATAAGGTCTCCTATCACTACCGTTTGCCTCTAGAGTAAACCCTAAATGAACCCTATCTGCCAGCTGGTCTCCAGCAGGCGACCCTCTCACTGTCTGCGGACTTCCCACCCTGTAGGCGCAGGAGCCCGTTTCCCATTTCCCGAACACTTCCTACAATTTTGCCTAGTCACCCCCGCAGCCCCACAACCAAAACAACGCCTCGGAGCGGAACAACTACTTGCAAAATGGCCTGATCCATTGCAATTGAAACACCTAACCGAAGGATTTTGCCGACTTGAAGATGGTGCCTGACGAGAGATTTCGTTGTTCTCAGCAACAACCGAAACCGAAGGATTATCAACACCTACGTATGCTAGATCCGGTTCTAGCAAAGTCCTACTACTCCTAACATTTGGTGGGGGAACATAAGCCTCAACATTTGCCCTAACCGCTTCTAAATTCCGAACTAACGCAACCAAATCAGACACACAGCTTGGCTTAGCCAACCCCAGTTGGGTTTGGTAGAAAGGTGTCAAGTTCCTCTGGATCATTGACAACTTCTTATTTCCAGAAATTGTATCATTCAACCGACCAAATAGATTTTGCATCGTAGCAACGTAAACGCCTATCGTTTCATCCTTCCCTTGTGTACGGTGCTTAATCTCCTCAAGAAGCTGGTCATCATAATTAGGAGGTAGAAACTCCAGTTTCAACTCCTTAATTAGTTCTGGCCATGTTTTCACTGACGTCCTAATCGCCCTAAACCAAATCAATGCTTTGCCTACAAAGAGCTACACCGCTGCTCTAAAAATATAAGCCTCCGAAATACCCCTAGCCTGTCTCATTTCCTAAACCCTTTCTAGAAATGAGTTCACTGAGGTGCCACAGCGCTCTCCAGTGAACTTCACCTCCCACTTCGCAATATTGTGAAATTTCCTAAACTCTACACTGTCTTGACTACAACTAGTATTTACCCGAACATTAATATCTTGAGGTGCAGCTGAATGCTGCTTTGCGACCTCACTACCCCTTTCTGAACCTTTATCCTGCACAGTTACTTCTTCTACTAAGTCCTCATCATCATCCACATCCTCATCCTCATCCTCATCCTCATCCCCATCCAAAATAGTCATCGCCATCACCACGTCATTCTTCAATTTCAATTTCACTTTCTCATCCTTCTCATTCTCAGGAATGCTCCTATCCAACCTACGCAGACACCATTCAACTTTGATCAAAATCTTCACATACTCCTTCGAAGTCTCCGACTTCTTAGGATTCTCTTACAATTTATCAATTTCTCCTAACTTCTTCTCTACTGCCGCTGAATCCTGTTCGAAAATGAACGGATATGCGGGTGAAACAAAAGAATTCCTACGCTCTAGTTTAATAGCTACCCTATGCGCATGCCTCATGTCCTCTACAGTCCCTACATTCAACCCTCTACATTCTATTTCATAAATAATTTCATCCTGAGATAACCTATTCACCTGACTTGACTCCACTTTATAACTATCTAAAACCTTCCTAACCAAATCTTGTAAGAAAAACAAAAAATAAAACGCAAAGAAAGTAAAATAAAACAATCATTTGTAAAATAAAACCTCGTTTAAACGTTTGCCGAAAATTGAAAATATACTAAACCAATTAAAATAAAATGAAATTAAATGTAATAATCAATTTAATAATAGAAAATCAACAGAATGTATTAAAAAAAAATAATTAAAGGAAAAACAAAAAAAAAATGAACCAAAAGTACTAAAAAGTATTAGTGCTTCAAGTGACAGCCCTGATTTCTGGTTACAAAGAATCTATGCACACTTACACTAGCGTACGTAATTTATTGTAAAAAGAAAGAACAAAAAAATTAATGGCGGATCTCAAAATTCGCGAAATGTCAAATAAAACCTCGAAACAAATTAAATTTATTATGCACTTTATCCAAAATAATACTTTAAATTGCAGCCACCAGAAAAAAATCAAAACAAAAAAAAAACTCACAATTCAATCCTGACCACTGATGATATAAACTCCTTGTGTCCTGAACTGTCCACTGCCTTATTCCACAATGTGTGTTTTCCCCTACAGATTCCAATCCCGAATCCTATGTGGCTTACGTTGTGGACGCCAATTGCTACCGAATTTAATACGCGAACCGAACTTTAATCTATTAATTTAAAACGTTGGAAATCGATTCCAAATACGGCGAGCAAAATCAAAACGTAAACGATACAAAAAAAATATTTATCCGCGAAACTAAATTGGGATGTAAGGCTGTGTGTGAATTGGGTTAAAATTGGGTTAAACGGAATAAAATATGACACTAGCGTGGTGAATAAGAGGGAATAACATTTTAACCCATTTAGCCTGCTCACGGAGCAGGCTAAAATGGGTTAAAATTTCACGTTTGTCAAGAAAGAGAGGTGTGTCTAGTTCTTGTTGCATTCACAACTTTTTTTTGTTGAACAATCGGTAAACAAAACAGAAAGTAGACACACGAAAAGTTAGACAACAAGGAAGAATAACGTGAAAAACTTACAATAAATGTAAGTTGACGTTTTTTTTTTTTCAAAAAACAGTGTACATAATTATAAAAATAAAATGGTTGTTTTTTAGGGTCTGCCGAAGAAAAACTAAAATCTATTTAGATCCGAATTGAGCTGGACAACATGTTTAAACATCAAAAAATGCAAACATGAATGTAACTATGCAAAATTATATTTTCAGACATTCTTCACGAATTTAAATAAATACAATTATTGTAAAACATTTATTCAAATCGTTATTCATTTTGTAAACAAATCTCGAATCGATGTTTTTTTTTTTTTTGCTAGAAGTTTTTCTCAGATCTGTAAGCACAAGTGTTCATACACCCATTATTAAACTATCCGTGATGGGAAATATTTTGAAAAAATGCGGGAATATTGTTTCAACATATGAAAATAGTAGTACAAGAACGAGAGAAGTTAAGCAAAATGGAGATCTTGACACTTTTTGAAACGTAATATTAAATTTACTGCTTTATTTTAAATAAAAAATAATTTAAATTAAACGATAAAAAGGAATTTTAGCAGGGAAATTTCTAAGACTATAAAGGAATTTTAGAGAAAATAGTGTTTTAAAAAATCCCTTTTAACCCAATTCACACAGCGAAAATTTAACATCTCAATCCACCGCAAAACAAATGTCAAAATTTAACCAAGTTGAGAAATTTTAACCCAATTCACACACAGCCTAAATAATCCCGACGTGCGCGCAACTTGTCTTAAAACGAAATGTCAAAGTGACACAGGTTCGTGTTCGGCAACCAACAACACTTCAGTGCTGTCTCCCGTAGCTCAGCCTGATGGGTGGGTTCGATTTGATATTCCTTTTTAATCCGATTTGATTAAAAGGGAATATCAAATAATTATAAAATAATATCAAGTATTAATAAAACTCAATTTGATGAGTGAGAGTACAAGGGCGTACTAGCTCACTTCTAATATGGGCGCCAGGAAACCTTTTAAGATGGCGGTTTGCCTTAACCAAAGCTGAACTGAAATAAAACACTACTAAATTTCAGAAGGAAAATTATAGATTTTTATTATATTTTAAGGGTGTCTGGGAAACCGTGGTTAAAACCTGGATTAAAACCCAGAATCTTTTCGATATAAAGGAAAGGTACAAAGTTGTTTTCGAGGTCGGCAGGAGGCCAATCCTCGAACTAAAGAAAAGTTGAAAATTAAGAAAATTAAAATAAATAGAACAAATTAGTGTGTCGTTGAACACAAGGTAGAAAGTATAAAGTTTACAGTGTGTTTGCACTGTAAACTTTATATAGGTGTCGGTAAACATCGACCAAAACATTGCGTATTAGAAGGGTACAACAGCATCTAACTGATGAGCCCACTGTTGTACCTGGGCGAAACGCATAAATGGAGTGAAGGTCACAAAAAACTTTCTTTTTCGATTTTTAAATCACAATACTCCAACTAACAATAATAAAATTCTTTTATTATTAAATTTTTGTATGTAAACAAGGTAGAATCACTAAGGAAAGTTTCCGAGAAAAAAAAAAGTTAAGGATAGAAGTAAAGAAAAACGGTCGCGAGCCCCGCAATCTCGGGATAAAAAAAAAAAACGTAGGGTCAACGAAGACCTAGCGGATCTACGTTTTGCCGCAAATAAAGCGACTCTAAATTTGTTCGAAAAACCCTTGAAAAAGAAGGAAAAAAAATTAAACCAAAAATACTTAGCTCTTCTCCTGTTATCTAAACACTCCTCCTGAACTCCTTTAGAAAATATGTCCTCCGCACTAATCTCAAGATTTCCTCCAAATTCCCAACTGGAATTTTGCCGCAAAAGTCGAGTTAGGCAAATCTGTAAAATTTTTCTCGCTCCAAAATCTCAATAAAACGCAAAATCTTCGCAATAATTTTTTGCACGCTTTCTTTTCTATCTTTACACTTTCGTCGCCAAAAGTCAAGAGACCATCAAGATGGCGGGTTTTTCTCCTCCATCCGGCATCGGCCATGCAGCCATCCTCGTCAGACCTTTAAGCGTGGTGTTGTTCGGTCTCACTTTTACTGCAGCATTCCACCATTAGGCTGGGATGTGCAAGTGAGATGTCACGAATCAACTACCCGCGGCCCCTTTGCGTTCAGGTGATGTGATCACCAGTAGCCGAGTGGACGAGTTCAACCTCTTTCAGAAAGACTTACTCCGAAAAATTATTTCACTCGCGCAAAGTCCCCAGCCCAAACCAGCCCAAACTAAAATACAGAGAAGATATTTTCCAAGAGAACGAAGAACAAAAGATGCTAAGTCTAAAAGCTCGACGGATACTTTCCGCAGACCTTCGTTCAGATAGTTACAAAAGAAGAAAGGGGGATAAAAACGGAAACACGTCTTCGAGTGATTCTTCTTTGATATTGACGATACTGAATTTAATTTTAATTGGAATTTAATAGAAAATTTAGGTTGGTGTGAATATAGTTCACACATTGTTGGACATGGGTCTCGATCTTCATGCCAATCATCCTAATCGATTTTCATTCGTAGGGTACCTGCCGTACGAACTTTTGTGCACCAACCGTCGCACAAGAAAAGTATCTTCAGTGTAATTGTCTCCATACCTCCATACCAAGTAACCTGAAAGTGGCTTTTCGAAAGTTCTAGAAGAACAGGTCTCCGGCTGATGGACCAGGTTTCAACTGAACTCTTCTACTACTTTCGAGTAGCTCTGAAGAAAAAAAGTAGATTAGCGGGAGAAGAACGGCATTTAGAACTTGTTGTGGTAAAATTTACCGCAACAAGAGGTCTGCGCGAACTGCTAGAACACGTACTTTTTCTGAAACTTTAGCATTCGCATTGACAATTGAAGCAGCAGATCAGGCTTCTCATGGAGTACATCGACTTAGGGAAGCCATAATCGAAAAATGCTCGTGCCTAAGAGCTGAAATACAAAGGAACCAGCGGAGCGGACTAGGAAGATGTTGGAACTGCAACAAGACCGGGCACTTACAGCGTCAATGCCGACTACCGCCAAATTAAGCCGCTTGTCAACATTATAGAAGCAAGAGATCCAACCCAGAGCAAGGTAACAACAACACCAGTGTTGCTTATCAATCCCTTTCCCATCAGGGAAACGAGTAAGAACCAACTTCGAGGGGCAGAGGTTGGTTTCTTGTATCTATTCTTGTTGAAGAAAGGAGAAGTCGTTGGACGTTGCCAATCGGTTGCAGCAATTACAAAAATCACAGATGAAGTCTCGAGAAAAACTGTATTTCCGGAGGAGCTCAAGACCATCAAAGCTAGAATATTGAATTCATCCAACCTTGATTACCAACAAACAAGGATGGCTGAAAATCTCCAACAAGAGTACACTGACATCTTCGCATCGTCAAAAGGGCAATATGGTAGAACACAGCTGGTGCAGCATCGCATCAACACAGGAGATGCAAGACCGATTCGTCAAACAAGACACCTTCCACTTGGCAAACAAGATGAGGTTGTGGAAATGATAACAACAAGGAAGAAGGGTCCTTGGGCGTCATCAGTGGTTCTAGTGAAAAAGAAAGACGGAAGCACTCGTTTTTGTGTGGACTACCAAAGGCAGACTGATGTGACTAAGAAGGACAGGTATCCCCTGCCCAGAATCAGTGATACCCTGGATGCCATGGAGGGAGTCCAGTGGTTTTCGACGCACGACTTGAAGAATGGATATTGGCAAGTTGATCCACCCTGATGATCAATAAAACACGGCATTTTCTACAGGTAATGGGCTCTGGCAGTTCAAAGTTATGCCATTTGGGCTATGCAACGCTCCGGCAACATTTGAGCGTTTGATGGAGTGCGTTCTTCAAGGACTGACGTGGAAAGCCTGCCTTGTCTTCTTGGACGATGTCATTGTTTACGGGAAAACATTTGACCAACATTGCAAGAACCAAAAAGCCGTGTTTTAGAGATTTCAGGAGGCTAACCTTAAAGTGAATCCGGAAAAATGTGCACTTTTCAAAACCGAAGTTAAGTATTTGGGACACATCATCTCTTCCCAAGGAGTGAAGACTGATCCTGAAAAAGTTGACTCCGTCAGAAATTGGCCAACACCACAAGACAAACATCAACTCCGAAGCTTTCTTGGTCTTGCCACATATTACCGACGTTTTGTAAAGAACTTTGCTGGAGTTGCAAAGAGTTTGCATCAGCTCACTGAAAAAGGGAAGCAGTTTAAATGGTCAGGTGAGTGTGAGAAATCTTTTCAGGAACTCAAATACCGCCTCTGTAACGCTCCAGTGCTGGCACATCACACACCTGGCAAAACATTCATCATCGACGCAGATACAAGCAACGTTGGAATCGGGGCGGTACTATCCAAAGTGCATGATGGCGAGGAGAAAATGGTGGCATATTACAGCAAGGTCCTCTCGAAGCCCGAAAGAAACTACTGTGTGACCAGAAGGGAACTGCTAGCTCTTATCTTGGCAACAAAGCACTTCCATAAGTACATCTATGGACAGAAATTCCTTCTGCGGACAGACCATGGTGCTCTGAACTGGCTGTTGAACTTCAAAAATCCAGAAGGTCAAGTCGCAAGGTGGATAGAAAGACTGCAGACTTATGATTACCAGATTCAACACCGCAGAGGAAAGCTGCACTCAAACGCCGACGCATTATCCCGAAGACCTTGCAAAGTGGATTGTAAGAATTGTAGTCGGCAGGAAGACAAAGAAAATATTACCACTCAGCGATTAAGAGCTGACCCAATATGCGGCTGGAGCAATGAGGAAGTGAGGACTGCTCAACAGGAGGATCCAGATATCGAACCCATTCTCGCATGGAAAAAAAAAGGAAGAGAAACCTGAATGGGGAGACATTTCTGACAGGAGTCCAGTACTCAAAGCCTATTGGGCACAGTAGGAATCACTATATGTGCAAGAAGGTGTCTTCAGGCGAAGATGGGAGTCCGCTAACGGTAAATCATATGTGATGCAGCTGCTCGTACCGCAATCGAAAGTCAGTTAAGTTCTTCGGGAGATGCACGACGGACCTTCTGGAGGCCACCTAGGGGTTAACAAAACACTGGAGATGGTGCGATGTGGCTGGGCCTTTTCCAGAGACCAACAACGCTGGAAACAAGTACATTCTGGTTGTAAAGGACTATTTTAGCCAATGGCCTGAGGCGTATGCCATCCCAAATCAAGAAGCCAAAACGGTGGTCAACCAGATTGTGCTAAACTGGGTGAGTAGGCTTGACGTGCCTATGGAGCTCCATTCCGACCAAGGGAGGAACTTTGAGTCAAACATCTTCCAAGGAGTGTGCGGACTACTTGGCATTAAGAAGACGAGAACCACACCCCTTCATCCACAATCTGATGGGATGGTTGAAAGATTCAACCGGACCTTGAAAGAACACCTCACCAAGGTCGTAGGCGACTACCAAAGAGACTGGGATAGGCATGTACCGCTATTCCTAATGGCCTATAGAAGTGCGGTATATAGCTCGACAGGACAAACACCATCTGACATCCTGTTCGGGAAAACCATGCGGCTGCCCAGCGAACTTAAATTTGGATGCCCCACAGAGGAGCCACAGGACACGAACGAGTATGTGGGCGACCTCAAGAAGAGACTCGCTGACATCCATAAAAGAACAAGGGAACGGATGAAAGCCTACAGCGACCGGATGAAAACACGGTACGACACAAAAGCGACAACGGCAGGATTCCAAGCAGGAGATCGTGTGTGGCTTTATAATCCTCATCGTCAAAAGGGATTGTCGCCGAAACTTCAACAAAACTGGGGAGGTCCTTATACAGTTGTCACAAGGATTAACGACGTGGTTTACCGCATCCAAAGAGGACTAAGAGGCAAGTTAAAAGTAGTTCATTGTGAACGGCTGCATCGATATAGTGGCGAGGCTGCAGATGGAATTATTCGGGACGAACAATCTTAAGGAGGGGGCAATGTAATGCACACCCAACATTAAAAACCAATTTCCTAATCGAAAACGTTCAAGCGAAAACACAAGTGGCAGCACTAGTGTAAGTTTAGAAATATACCAGGAGGGGAAATCTTTGACAACAAAATAGTGGATTGTGGAGACCATGTGGAAATTACTAGGAAGTTCTAGATGTAATGTCATTCGATATAAATAGCCCGCCGAGGCAACCAGATGTCTGTTTTGGTTATAGAGTGACAATGTTAAGAGTGATTTAATGTGATTATTTATTGGTATAGTTGAAATCGAATAAAGTAGAGATCGAATGAAAGTGGTAGAATTAAATTGAAAGGTAAAGTTTTATTTTGCGAGCTAGGCGCACGTTACAATACATATAGAAGATTTAAGATAGATAGATAGATACAAATTTTATTAAATTAACAATGAGATTTTTTACAATAAGTGTTTTTACAAATTCACTATGACATCTATAGAAGATTTAATGGGTACCCTAAAAGAGAGAACATGTGCACGTTAGACATATGCAGTCAAATATAAAATACATGTTGGGTGCAGTGATATATCATTATCAGATTTAAAATTAATTCTGAGGAAATTGTTGTCCTATGCAAAGCATGTGAAGTAAGAAAAGCTACCGTTAGCAATGAGTTATGAAATATTTGAAACAATATCAATGCGCAAAGGAGGTGGTGCATACTTGGGCGCAGGGCGTACACCTATGAGGCTAGTACCAAATGAAAGCTTACGTTCAGCCCAATCAGCCTGCCAAATATTTTTTTCGGTCAGACAGACCGAATTGCAGGACCCACTTTTTTCGTATTCTCTATCATCGTAATGTCATGTTTAATTGTTATCTCAAAATTTTTTTTCTGCACGATTGCAATTTAGTACCTATAATAATCGCAATTAAAAAGAGGAAAAAACATAAATTTGTTCTATCCAGCGACAAATTTTATAAGACGTAACATTTGGGGTTGTTGTTGCTTAAGTTTTTTATTTGTTTATCGAGTGAGTTGAAGAGCCAACATGTGTGTAGAATATTTTCTAAAAAAAATGTTGGCAGCAAGCTCATGTGAATGATAAGTTTGATTCATGTTTCCAGAAGTCTTAGATGTTTCGGATGTGAATTTCAAAAGGTAAGTCGGGAATAATCGACTTATATGGACGCTTCGCCACTGTAGGACCACACAGACCATCGAATGTAGGTATATTCTGAAAATTTAATGTCAACTAACAAAGTTCATTGAAGCATTTCCTTTAGCTACAAAAGATGCCGTTTCAGTATCAAAATCTATATGTAGTTGAAAAATTAATTTAAAAATATGGTAGTTTTAGGAAATTAAAAACAGATAAGAACAAAAAATTAACTAATGAACTACTAGTAAATATGTACAAACTACTAAAAATAGAAAAAACTACATCCACGCCATTTCACCATGAAACCTTAAGCGGGAAATACACGATACAATTATCGTACCGATAATCGCACATCGCATGGCAGATTGTATCATGTGTGTGCATGAAGTGAACCGCTGTACCGATGTCGCAGTGTAGAATGCCTCGAACTCAAAACCAAACTCGATCGTATGCGATCCAAGTCGCATACGATAATTGTATCGTGTATTCCCCGCTTTAGGCTTAGTAGTAGAAAGAAACCATACAGTTCTGAACGACCATTATGACTATGGAGTATGGACGGAAAAGATGACTGGGAAGAGTTACTACCATACTATACTTACACATATAATACTAAACCACACAGTACTACAAATCATGAACCATTTGAATTAGTATATGGAAAATTATGTGCTTTATCTTGTGAAATCATTAAAAATAAACAGAGCACTTATAACCTGGATAATTATGTTAACGAATTTTAAATAAAATTAAAATGCGCACATAATGGAGCTAAAGAAAACTTAGAATTAGATAAAATTAAAATATGTAACAATCAAGCAAATGTTATAGTATCAAATTTCAAAATAGGAGACTTTGTTTATATAAAAGTAGGAAATAAATGAAAGTTAGATAAACCCTTCAAGTTCCATATAAAATCATTGCCCAAATAGACCAGAGTCGATAATTTTTAAAATGGTAAAAAGTGAAAAAAAAATATAGTAGGATAATACCCATTTAAAGTGGAAGAGAATATAACAAAACCGATAGAAAATATAAATTACGGGCGATCTTAGGTCGGGAAGGGGGAGGGGGAGAGTTTTTAAGGGTAAAAACGGTTAATCTCGATTTCCGGTAAAACCGCAAATCTTATGAAAAATGTTAAATGGCGAAGTTGCAGGGAATAAAAAGATCTACAACTTTTATTTTGACATTTTTTTCACATAACCTCAAAATTTATGTGAAAAATTGGAATAACCAAGTTTTTGGTTTTTTATTTTTATCTTTTGCAAAAAAAATCTATTTTTTCACGAAATTTGGTGAAAACTAATTTTTGTATGTCCCAAACATGCAGCATTTTTTTTTTTTTTTTGATTTAAAATATTAATTTTTTCACCTTATATTGACTTAATATCGAAAAAGCACCCTAATCTTCTATCGAAAATTCTCATGTGAAGATATCTGCTTTTTTAAAAAAGTTGGTGTGTTTTTTGTTCATTGAAATCTCTGCTCTCTGATGGTATAAAAAAAAAAAATATACATTACTATGGTAAATGTTCTCAGAAAATGCAAATAATGAAAAAAACCCGAATCCGAAAATCTTTTTTGAATCATCTCTTTTTATTCGATATTCTCTGGAATTAATGCGTATCTAGTTGCAAAAGAAACATTACAAAAATCTTCCAATTCATTGAAAACTTCGACCAGTATAATCTTTGTTAATAAGAATTTATCTCTGGTGCCAGGTAAAAAGGGGTTAAGTCAAAAAAATCCGTTTTGGGGTTTTTATTGGACTTAAGTAACTTTTTTTTATTTTTTCGTTTGGTCCTATTGGCATAAGTCTAGCATTACTCCTTCCTTTAATAATTATTATGTACAGAGGGTATAAGTCAGACATTTTTTTAAATTGTTTGGTATTATGGGTGTAAGTGGACTTAACTCTTTTGTATTTATTCGTTTTTTTTATTTTGAAATAATTAAGTTGGTCCTAAGGGCTTAAGTCATCTTATTTCTTTAAATCTTGAAAGTCATTTTAAGGAAAACTACTGTTTCTGACTTAACCCCTTTCTATCTGGCACCAAAATTTTGTTAAAACACTTTCAAACACTTTCCTCGACCAAGTGTAAGTCCACCCTGAGTTTTCATCGATCTCATCAAAACTTGCACGATCAGAACACATTTTCTAGTACAGCTCGCCTTGTCTGAATTCATTTTTTCATCGATGGAGTTGTCGGACGCAGAAAAGGCGCTGGATTTGGGAATAGAAAATTTTTAAGACAATTTGCATCACAAAGATTTTAAGATCATAAAAATAAAAAAATTTATCCAGCATCTAAAATTATTAAAAAAATGAGGTCCTACCGCAAAATTTTGGATGCAGTACTGGCAAATGATCTCATTGGTTAAGGATTCACCGAAGGGTTCTTTATAATTAGACGTACTCACAAATATTGTTCGGGAGTTTGGACGGATATGACGATCGAGCAAGTTTTGATGAGATCCATGAAAACTCAGGGTGGACTTACACATGTTCGAGGTTTGCCTGAAGCTGTTTTTATTTTTTTTTTTTACAAAATTCGTATTAACAAAGATTATACTGGTCGAAGTTTGCAATGAAATGGAAGATTTTTGTAATGTGTTTAGTTTAGTTTAGTTTAGTTTAGTTGGTTTTCATTAAATTAGAAGTTTCTTTTTTTCAAATTTTAACAAAATCAAATGGACTTGGCTTTTGCCGTCTGCCAGATTTACAACTTAAAAAAGAACTAATAAAAAGAAAAAAAGTATATACTTTAAAATTTCAGAAACTGAGCGATTTTGGAAAATAAAAACAGTTTCTTCATATCGACTAAGCTCAACACATTAAAGCAATCTTCATCCGTTAGAAAACTTTTTCCAAAGACATGCAATCTTGTTTCCTGTAGTATAGGGCGTTTTTCAATAAAGTGCAGGACATCTTCTCGTTTTTTCAAATTACACAAATCGCAAAGGCATGGTATATCATCTCTGTGTTGCACATAATTTAGGCTCAAAAGTTTTCCTCTCAACCTTATCATCATGGATATTTCTTGTACGCTGTTGTTGTCATGAAAATAGTTCTTCTCTCCCAAATTATGATATAAACGACTGTAATAGATTCAGCATCTTGCCTTTATTGAGATGCATTTAGCTCATCCACCTTCTGTATAAGCCTATATATCTCGTTTTTCCAGTTATCTTTATTTCCTAGACTTAAGTCCACGGCCATGTCGCACTGCAGTGCCAGATCTTACCATTCCGCGTACCAACTTGTTCCATCCGCAATATTTTTTAGAGCTGTTTTTTTTTTGGTAGACGCTCATTAGGCATTTCCATCAGTTTTAAGATATAATCTACCTGCAGTTTTAAGTTCTTAATAAACAGAGGTGAAAGTCCCGTTTCGACTATGAATAAATAGTTTGGGGCGTTTGAAGGAATATGAAAAATTATTTTCATATAAAATCTTAGAAGTTTCTCGACGTCCTCATATTGTTTATGTCCCCATACCTGCGCAGCATAGAACATCACTGACTCTGCAACTGCTTCAAAAACTTTATATTTGCTGCTATGTGAAATGAAATGATTTCCAAAACATCCTTTACACGTTGCGTTTATTGCGTTTTTAGACTTTTCTAATTTTTCTTTAGATGCTTTTGCAAGGTAAAGCCGTTGGTGAGCAGAACACCTAAGTACTTATACATATTCCGCTACCACTTCCAATTCTACATCATTAAAGTACCATCTTTCCTTTCTACTGCGACTTCCTCCACCTTTCTGACAAATCATTATTTTGGATTTTTCCGAGTTAACGCTTATATTCCAGAGAAACATCTACAATTCCCAACTCAAAGATAACTGGATAAAGCATATCATTCCGCAGTCCTGGATTTGCATGTTGGATAGATACCGTGGAATCTATGGAGTTGAGCAAACTCTCAAAGTATATTTGAAGCACATCTGGCTTTAAATTGCAATTCATTAATGGCACCGTTCCATTGAGCTTCTTCGCTTGTTTCTAAAATTTGGAAGAATCTTTACATGTTTACATTTATTGCTTCTCTATCAAAATATGATTTCTTCTTTTCCTTGAAAATGTCTTTATATCGCCGATTCGCTTCTAGATACGATTCTTTGAAAACCGTCGCACAGTGGCCCGAATTGACTTTTTTGGGTACAAAAATCATATCTCTTAAACGAGTAAAGATATCGACTAAATTTTTTTTACCTTGTTGGAAATTTCCAAGCCTATAAGGTTTGTGAATTTGAAAAAAAAAAAAATATTTACAGGGTGTGAAATAAAAAGTTTTAGTTAAGGTGGTTAACATAATTGGTATATTATTGTAACGTGCGCTTAGTTCGCAAAATAAAACTTTACCTTTCAATTTATTTGTACCACTTTTATTAAGTATCTATCCTTTATTCGATCTCAACTCGACTTTTGGACTATCACTTTTAAGCAACATTTCACTCATAACTTTATCACTCTTTAATCAAAACTGACCCCTGGTTGCGGCCTATTTATATAGATCAACAATACATCTAGAGCGTTCCAGTTTTTTCCACATGGTCTCCACATTTACTGTCAACCATTTCCCATACTGGTATATTTCTACACTCACACACACTGACTAACAAGCAAAGCCTGTCATTAGATGTACCTTATAGAGTTGCCGCTTGCGTTTCCGGTTGAACGTTTTCGATTAGGAAATTGGTATTTAATGTTGGGTGTGCATTACACTGCCCCCTCCTTAAGATTGTTCGTCCCGAATAATTCCATCTGCAGCCTCGCCACTATATCGATGCAGCCGGTCACAATGAACTACATTTAACTTGCTTCTTAGTCTTCTTCGGATGCGGTTAACCACGTCGTTAATCCTCGTGACAACAGTATAAGGACCTTCCCAGTTTTGTTGAAGTTTCGGTGACAATCCTTTTTGACGATGAGGATTATAAAGCCATACACGATCTCCTGCATGGAATCCTGCTGTTGTCGCTTTTGTGTCATACCGTGTCTTCATCCGGTCGCCATACACTGTGGCCCATGTCCCTGTTCTTTAAGGTCTATCTGTAAGCCTACCTACCCTTATGTATGAATCACAGACATAACAATTTCGGAACCACTTCTCCCCGTCACCTCTAACATGCAGCCAGTAAAAGCGTTTTCGCATGTTCTCCAGCGTCTTGATGCCTCCCAGGTGGCTTCTTGTAGGGCTCCTATGCATCTTTTGTGAAACCTCCTTGATTTTCGATTGAGGAACAACAAGCTGCATCACAAAAGATTTGCCGTCAGGAGATTCTCATTTGCGCTGGAGTACGACTTCTTACACGCGAAGCGAGTCTCACTGTACCCAATAGGCTTTGACAACAGGGCTTTGTTCAGAAATGTTGTTCCAGTCAGGTTTCGTGTTGTTCTCTTTCCATTTGAGAATCGGTCCGATGTTTGGATCCTTCTTTTGAGCAGACCTCAATTCTTCCTTGTTCCATCCGAATATGCGTTCCATTCTCATCCGCTGAGTCTTGGTCTCTACTTTCCGCCAGCAATTCCATTGGGGGTTTTCTACTTGATGTCCAATTTGGTTAAATTAATGCAAATGCTAGAGTTTCAGAAAGATTTCGTGTTCTAGCAGTTTGCACAGATCTCTGAACATGTTTGTCAGAAATGTCACGAACGAAGGACTCAACAGCAAGCTGGTTGATGATTTCTTCTCCAGCATCCGGGTATGCCAGGTGAACCAGTCTTTCGACGTGTGCTTGCAGCTGCTGTAGACTTTCACCCCTTTTCTGGACTCTATTATTGAGTTGGACTCGGAAGACTTCTTTCAAGTGGCTATCACCAAAGCGTTTTTCTAAAGTTGCCACGAGAGATCTGAAATCGTAGCTCTTACCAGCTGGAACAGTTTGAAGTAATTCAGCTGCTGGTCCTCTTAAAGCAAGAGTCAGTGCTATGCATTTGTTTTCATCATCCCAGCCATTTGCTGTCGCAGCTGCCTCGAATTGTCTCTTGTAAACTGGCCAAGACGACTGTCCGTCGAATGTTGGTGGTTGTACTTCTATTTGCTTTATATAATCTCGACAAGTTTTTCGTAGCTCCATTTTCCGCATCTGGTCTAGTTCCTTAGCCATGTTTTCGAATCGTTTCTCCAAAGTGGCAAGCTGACTTTCGCATTGACTCTCAAGCTCGGAAAATCGTTTCTCAACATATTTAATGCGTTTTTCTAGGCCACATACATTTTTCTCAATTTTTCCCAATTTGCTTTCTAGAATTTTTTTTCTACCTTCCAAAACATTCTGTTGCGCCTCAAGTCTTTCGAGAATATTCTGTTGTTACTTCTTTTGCTCGTTTCGCTGCTCTTCAATCAGCTTCTTTTGTTCGTTTCGTTGTGCTTCCAGTTGTTCGAGAACATTCTGCTGTTCCTTCTTTTGTTCGTTTCGTCGTGCTTCCAGTTGTTCGAGAACATTCTGCTATTCCTTCTTTTGATCGTTTCGTTGCTCTTCCAGACGTCCGAAAATATTCTGCTGTTGCTCTTCGATCAGCTTCTTTTGTTGTTCCAACAAAAGTTTCATCATACTAGAAAAATCTACACTTTCACTTACTTCCTCTTCCTCCACTTCTGTTTCAAAAACAAAAGTGTTTACGTCTTCCCCTTGTTGTTCCAAATAGTTGCGCAAGCGCAGCACGAGCTCATTTTTCGATCCCTCTCTAGAAATACTTCGCTTACCTAGCTCACTTTTAAGCTCAATGCAGTTGAGCTCTTCCAACAACTTACCCATTTTCACTGTATATAATTTTTTTTTTGTTTAGTCAAACTCGTTCTTTTTTATCAAATAAGTTTTATTTATACTTCTGACACCAATGTAGCGCGCGCTTAGTTCGCAAAATAAAACTTCACCTTTCAATTTATTTCTACCACTTTTATTCTTATTCAGTATCTACACTTTATTCGATCTCAACTCGACTTTTGGACTCACTCTTAACTTTATCACTCTATAATCAAAACTGACCCCTGGTTGCGTCAGCGGCCTAGATCAACAATACATCTAGAGCGTTCAAGTTTGTTCCACATGGTCTCCACATTTGCTGTCAACGATTTCCCCTACTGACTTACAAGCAACGCCTGTCAATCCTGCTGTTGTCGCTTTTGTGTCATACCGTGTCTTCATCCGGTCGCCATACACTGTGGCCCATGTCCCTGTTCTTTAAGGTCTATCTGTAAGCCTACCTACCCTTATGTATGAATCACAGACATAACAATTTCGGAACCACTTCTCCCCGTCACCTCTAACATGCAGCCAGTAAAAGCGTTTTCGCATGTTCTCCAGCGTCTTGATGCCTCCCAGGTGGCTTCTTGTAGGGCTCCTATGCATCTTTTGTGAAACCTCCTTGATTTTCGATTGAGGAACAACAAGCTGCATCACAAAAGATTTGCCGTCAGGAGATTCTCATTTGCGCTGGAGTACGACTTCTTACACGCGAAGCGAGTCTCACTGTACCCAATAGGCTTTGACAACAGGGCTTTGTTCAGAAATGTCGTTCCAGTCAGGTTTCGTGTTGTTCTCTTTCCATTTGAGAATCGGTCCGATGTTTGGATCCTTCTTTTGAGCAGACCTCAATTCTTCCTTGTTCCATCCGAATATGCGTTCCATTCTCATCCGCTGAGTCTTGGTCTCTACTTTCCGCCAGCAATTCCATTGGGGGTTTTCTACTTGATGTCCAATTTGGTTAAATTAATGCAAATGCTAGAGTTTCAGAAAGATTTCGTGTTCTAGCAGTTTGCACAGATCTCTGAACATGTTTGTCAGAAATGTCACGAACGAAGGACTCAACAGCAAGCTGGTTGATGATTTCTTCTCCAGCATCCGGGTATGCCAGGTGAACCAGTCTTTCGACGTGTGCTTGCAGCTGCTGTAGACTTTCACCCCTTTTCTGGACTCTATTATTGAGTTGGACTCGGAAGACTTCTTTCAAGTGGCTATCACCAAAGCGTTTTTCTAAAGTTGCCACGAGAGATCTGAAATCGTAGCTCTTACCAGCTGGAACAGTTTGAAGTAATTCAGCTGCTGGTCCTCTTAAAGCAAGAGTCAGTGCTATGCATTTGTTTTCATCATCCCAGCCATTTGCTGTCGCAGCTGCCTCGAATTGTCTCTTGTAAACTGGCCAAGACGACTGTCCGTCGAATGTTGGTGGTTGTACTTCTATTTGCTTTATATAATCTCGACAAGTTTTTCGTAGCTCCATTTTCCGCATCTGGTCTAGTTCCTTAGCCATGTTTTCGAATCGTTTCTCCAAAGTGGCAAGCTGACTTTCGCATTGACTCTCAAGCTCGGAAAATCGTTTCTCAACATATTTAATGCGTTTTTCTAGGCCACATACATTTTTCTCAATTTTTCCCAATTTGCTTTCTAGAATTTTTTTTCTACCTTCCAAAACATTCTGTTGCGCCTCAAGTCTTTCGAGAATATTCTGTTGTTACTTCTTTTGCTCGTTTCGCTGCTCTTCAATCAGCTTCTTTTGTTCGTTTCGTTGTGCTTCCAGTTGTTCGAGAACATTCTGCTGTTCCTTCTTTTGTTCGTTTCGTCGTGCTTCCAGTTGTTCGAGAACATTCTGCTATTCCTTCTTTTGATCGTTTCGTTGCTCTTCCAGACGTCCGAAAATATTCTGCTGTTGCTCTTCGATCAGCTTCTTTTGTTGTTCCAACAAAAGTTTCATCATACTAGAAAAATCTACACTTTCACTTACTTCCTCTTCCTCCACTTCTGTTTCAAAAACAAAAGTGTTTACGTCTTCCCCTTGTTGTTCCAAATAGTTGCGCAAGCGCAGCACGAGCTCATTTTTCGATCCCTCTCTAGAAATACTTCGCTTACCTAGCTCACTTTTAAGCTCAATGCAGTTGAGCTCTTCCAACAACTTACCCATTTTCACTGTATATAATTTTTTTTTTGTTTAGTCAAACTCGTTCTTTTTTATCAAATAAGTTTTATTTATACTTCTGACACCAATGTAGCGCGCGCTTAGTTCGCAAAATAAAACTTCACCTTTCAATTTATTTCTACCACTTTTATTCTTATTCAGTATCTACACTTTATTCGATCTCAACTCGACTTTTGGACTCACTCTTAACTTTATCACTCTATAATCAAAACTGACCCCTGGTTGCGTCAGCGGCCTAGATCAACAATACATCTAGAGCGTTCAAGTTTGTTCCACATGGTCTCCACATTTGCTGTCAACGATTTCCCCTACTGACTTACAAGCAACGCCTGTCATTAGATATACCTTATAGAGTTGCCGCTTGCGTTTCCGGTTGAACGTTCTCGGTTAGGAAATTGGTATTAAATGTTGGGTGTGCATTACATTGTGTTAAAAAGGATTAAAGTCAGTTTATGAAGTAATTTGAGTATGATTTAAGTAAAACAGTGGGAAAAAACGAAAACAAAAAAAATAGTTTTAAAGTAGGTTCGGGTAATGTGGACAGGTGGACAACCTTAATTGTTGTCAGGAATATGTCCTAAAATAAAGCTGTTATTGAGATGGTTAAAACTTTTAATCATTCTTTAGAACTTTAGCAACAAGTTTCACTTCACTTTCGGAACAATTCTTCTCAAATAACTTATATATTATCTAAAGTTTCCGAAAATTGAAAACTCATCCTTTTGATGTCGGGTAGTGTGGTCCCATCAGGGTGGTTAATGTAGAGTAGTTTTCCACATAACCAGAAAAAGACTGATCAAAGCAAGATTTTATGTTTTTCGGTTTGATATTTTATTTTTATGACTAACTTATAAAACAAAATAACAAAAGTAAATACTAAGCCTATATAGACTTCAAGTTTCTTCAAAGTTAACAAAACCAGAAACAAAAAACATAACAAATAAATTGATGAAAATGGTATTTTTCAAAAAGAAAAGGAACTTCAATTGACTTCATAATTTAAAATATAGAATAGTTTTAAGAAACTGAAACATAAATTTTATCTCTAAATAACAAAATAAATAATGGTATTGCATCAACTTTAATCTTTCTTATAATCTGCAAACAATTCTTCACATGAGCTGCATAAAAAAATAGCGCTCAGCTGCGGTATGATTTTTTCGTGAGACCAAATAACATCACATTGGAGACATTGAGTCCATTTTTCTCCAGTTAAGTTATCACTGCATAACATGTCGCAAAAATTACATTTTGTGTTTTATGATTACGGAAATTCAACCATATCATCTTCAGAATCAGAAAGTAAGTTCTTATACAAAGGAAGGCTTTCGTCTGATGATGAAGATTGCCGACGATTCGAAGTGGATGGTTTGCTCAGCTGTCTTTTTGTTAGAGATGACTTTTGCTCCTTTTCATTTCTTATTTTTTTTCTTTTTTTGCTGGTTGTATAACCCTTGGCTGGTTTCTGGTGCTAATTTTCAGCTCTCGGGGTTTAATTAAGACTCTAACTGATTCTTATACGGTGATATTATAAGAACTCCAAAATGGGCGATTGAATCCGAAATATGTAAATATATATATGAAAAGTCGCCTTGGAGTCAGCAGGAGCGATTTTCATGAAAAGCGGGTTGTTTTTTTTGGGCGGAAATATGAAAAAAGGTTTAATAAAGCTGCCACCAGCGCTCATGCAATTTACTACTGTTACTAGTGAACCACGTTCAGCCGAGGTCAGAGCTCCAATTTGACGTTTTCCTTTCCTGGCTAAAACCTGTGGCTGCTTGTTTTGGACAATGGTTAAGCCAGTTTCATCCACATTCCAAATCCTGGATGGTTGGAAGTTATGTTTTTCGAATAATTCTTCCAAAATGTCAGAAAACTGGTCTACATTTTGCCGATTGAAGCCTTTAGCTCTGTTGATGGAAGTTCCCGTAGGCCGTAGGGATCCGAAAGCTCAACTCGCTTTTGTGCCTTTTCAAAAAGCCATACAGCCTATCTTTACCGGCTGTCTTATGGAGTAGCGAAAACTTGTTTGGAATATTATTTCTTTGGGCCATTTGGAAAGCCAAGCTTCGAATATCGCTTCTGGTAAGTCCCCAATAATGGTTTTCCATTTCGTGTAAGTATTCAACACGCTCATTCTCCAGATTTTTACTAAAAGTTGGTTTTCGACCCAAGGGAGTCGATAAAAGGTCATTTATGCTCTTAAAACTTCGTGCCATACGTTGCAGCGTTGTTTTGGGCACGCTTTATGTTTTTGCCGCCAGTTTAACACCCATTTCTCCTTTTTGGATGGCAAGTAGAGCTCTTTCCATACTATCGGGGCTCGATTTCCTTACTTGTATCCCCTTTTTTGGCATTTTCTGATGAATCTATAAATTAGCGTAAGAAACTAGACCTCACCCAAAACAGATGGCAAATGTGGAGTACTACTCCACTTTACCCGCTTGAGGGTACTCCACAATAGCCGAAAACCACGTTTCATAAGTAAAACTTTGCTATTCTTATAAAATTCAAGCAAAACATTGAAACTCACCTTTTAAATCAAGAAATACAAAATGAGAATGCCGAAAGAGAAACACTTTGCCGAATTAAGGCTTAGCTTAAATGGATATAAACGTTTAACTGACAATAAAAATTAAGAACGACCTGACTCCAAAACATGAAACACTGCACTGCGCAAAATCTAGTGATCCTAAGCACGTATTAATAAAAGATGTTGCTGTCTGGTTAAGAGAACCAACATGTAACAACAATAGCGGATCTCTTGCTCTTTCACTTAAAGGGGAATTTCAGTGACCCACATTGCACGCCTACTCTATTTACCGAATTTAGGGTGACGTGGTCATAAATGCACCAGTGGTGCAAAATGCACCACAGCTATATTCACCAAACGGGCAACTGTATTGGTGTATACCTCTTTCAAATGTATCCGTTACTCTCAGTAACTGCGGTCGAATTACGTCTGGTTGTGTTTCTCTTTGGTGGTGCACGTGCGCGGAGTGTTTAATAAATTTGTTGTGAAAAAGAAAAAAAACACGGTGAGTTTATTTTTTTAATATCTAAGTGAAAACAAAGTATTTCTTTATTTAAAATCAAAAGAATTGTTATTTGGACTTTTCTTTACATATTAAAATACAAAGTTTATAGTTTTGCTACGTTTGTTGTGAACTGTTTTAATTTGTTTCAAAAATTTCTTAGTGGTGCATAATGCACCACATAAGCATGGTGCTAAATGCAATGTGGTCTATACATACGGGTACTCATTTTAACGTTACTTTTACAGCTCTAATGTGGTGCATTGTGCACCTAGACGTTGTTTGTGAACTAAAGCTTTTATATTTTTGTTAAAGATGCCACGGAAGCCAGTATTGCAGCGCAAGAAGGGAGTACACACTAAAGATCAGATGAGTGCAGCACTAAGAAGTATCGAGGATGGAATGTCAATCCTGGTGCATTGTGTACATACGCCTGGTGCATTTAGTACATACCATGGTGCACCATGCACCATTTGACATTTTTCGAAAAATCATTTCTTACACAAAGTATTTGAATCATATCGAAAATTAAATAATGTACATATTTTCGGAACTAATCACTTAAAGATATATAAAAATATGAAGCAAAAAGAATTAATTTTGAAAAAGTTATGATGATTTGAAAAAAGGGTGGTGCATCTATGACCACGTCACCCTACTCTATATGTGGAAAAAAATTTTTGTCATAATTATTTGTTGTATTTTTTTTTCTTTTTTATAAAATCTTGCTTATAAGTATTTGTAACGTATTTCATTGAAATATTATTAAGGATCCATTCCAGCAAAACAAAGAAATAACATTTTCCATGACTTTTTCTAGCGCTTGAAAAAAAAACTCAGAAAAAATGACTGACTTTTTCAAATCAAATCCCTCTAGCTCAGTGTTGTGCATTTTTGTGCAGCTGAGTTTTTGGTTGTATGTGAAGAGATATATAAGGATTCATTCACCGTCCATTTCGGCTTGACAACTTTTAAAAACTTTGTTTTTACTCAATGTAAAGTTGAAAAAGTGCGCAAAAAGTGATGTTTCGAAAATAATTAAATTTAGTATTTCAAAAAATTTATAACTTTTCTTTTCTGATCATAGCAATAAACAAATATATCAAGGAAAAAAACCAAAACAAGGTTTAACTAACCCTCTTTTCCTAGGTTTTACTCTCAAAGTAAAAAAAAAATTTTTTTTTTAAATGTTTTTTCTCACTTTAAATATTTGTCAACTTTGACAAGCTCTACAAAGCGAACCGATCGTTCAAATGAAATAGTTTTTTCGATTACTAAAGCTCCAAACATTTGTTAATTCATAAAGTGTAAAAGTTTTGCATTATAGACCACCCAAAAAATTAATTTTGCAAGCACTTTTGTCCAATCCACTCTGCGTCATGTTGTTTGCTCGAAAGAGCTTTAGCCATTTAAAGGACAGGTTTCTAGCTTTGGTGCAATCTTTATCAAACCATGGAGCTTCTTGTGTTTTTTCCTAGGGTTTGATGTTGGAAATTAATTTTTTATAATATTTTCCAGCGCGGAAAATCTTAATGGGTCCTGGTAAGCCATCAGTTGAAAGTTTAGATTTGCTCTGTATATTTCCCCTTTAGATTCTAACCATTTCAACTTGAGGACAGGAAGAAGATCCCGGTTTTCTTCTCCTATTTCGACCATGTGTCTAAAATTTACAATGATGGGCATATGATCAGAGTAAGGCACATTATTTACTTGGAAATCGACCACACATTTATTCCAACTTTCCCCTATAAGACAATAGTCTACTTGACAATAGTCTACGACGAAAGTAAATTCTCCGTTAGGATCAACAGAACTTGTTCCATTGAGCAATCTCAGTCCATATGTGTCACATAGGTTCAGTATTTTGTTTCCTCTTGTATTCGAAAACGAATCTTTAGATCGCCGATCTATACCCTTCAAAGCATTATTTGTACCCGCCACACACCCCACTCTTGCGTTTGAATCTCCTATCGCTATAGCATTTGGGTTATTCGAATGCGCCATTACTTCAGTTAGATTTTCGAAGTCTCTTTCCCATTGGTTGCAGTTTAAATAAGCGGGGTATATCTTAAAGATTTCCTTCTCAAATTGCAAATTCAAAAATATATGATTGTTTATACCCTGCCATTGAAAAGTTCACGCCCTTGCTTTCAAGTTCCTTTTTAAACCCGTAGTAGCATCCACCACTGGCCCTTGCACGATTTTGTATTTAAACAGCAGGTATCCATTCAAAAAAATTTTTTTATAATTAGCGCGCACATCAAGGGGTTACAATGTTATAGAACACAGTGCGAGCATTTAGGAAAATAGGAGAGGATTTAATAGGAGACACCGATGCACATTGCTCTTGAACCTTTATGAATCGTAATGCAGGGGCAATACAGAGCCAGGAAAAGCATTCCACATTCGGGTGGTGCGACTAAAATAAGAATCTATACTTGACTGTACGCCCGAAGTTGGGCTCAAGGTAGAACTGATGAGCATTCCTAGCGAGGCGAGTGTTGTGGCTAAATTGTTTCAGGGAGGAATGCAATAGAGTGAGACAGGTAACGTTTCGACGATGTTCAAGAGAATCAATTGATTCTACGATTGAACTATCACCTATCAATTTTAACGCTCTATTTTGTACCCTATCAAGTAGGCGAAAAGATGTTTGAGAAGCACCTGACCAAATATGGAAGTTATACTCCAGTTTTGGGCGGAGGAAAGCCTTATAAATTGTAGCCAGATCAGAAGGGGTGAAGAACTTCCTGCATCGTCTCAAGAAGCCTAAGCATTTAATAGCGTTTTTGGCGACTTCAAATATGTGGTCATTCCAACGAAGTTCATCGTTTACACACATACCGAGTACTGACAGCTTTTCGGTTTCATCGATGCAGGTACCATTCATGGATAATGGCAATGGGGGAATGGTAAGCTTCAACGACAAGAGAAAGCATTGAGTTTTCAAAGCATTGAATTCTTCTCGGTTGATAAGACCCCATGAAACAATGCTGTCAAGGTCAGAATTCAATGAGCTTATCATACGGAACCGTTCCAGTTCCACATCCGAAGAGCAGGGACGTGCATTTGGAAACGAATATGAAAAGCTAAGGGTCGAGTCGTCAGCAAAACAGTTAAGCGGATTAGAAGTTTCAGACAAGAGATCATTAATGAAAATGAGGAAGAGAGTCGGAGACAAAACGGAGCCCTGGGGCACACCAGCATTTATGAAGTGGGTATCAGACTTGAAGCCATCCAATACAACTTGTATTGAACGGTCGGAAAGGTAATTTCTAATCCAACGAAGAAGAGACTCATCGATACCAAAGGCACGCATTTTCGATAAAAGAGCCTGATGCCAAACTCTATCAAATGCTTTAGAAATATCAAGAGCAATAATCTTACTTTCTCCAAAAAAAATGTAAAGATTGGTTCCACTTTTCGGTGAGATATGCCATCAAATCACCAGTGGACCGTTTGCTTTGAAAGCCGTACTGACGGTCATTGAGAAGCTTTCGTTCTTCAAGATATTTCATAAGTTGACGGTTTATCAACGTTTCCATGACCTTGGAAAGAAGGGACGTTAGTGTAATTGGACGGTAATTGGAAGGGGAGGAAAATTCGCCTTTTTTAGGGACCGGCTGGACAAATTCAGTTTTCCATCTGCTCGGAAAAATCCCAGCAGAATAGGAAAGATGGAAAAGTTTACGCAGTGGTTTTGCCAGCGTAGAAGAACACCACTTCAGAATAACCGCAGAGATACCATCTGGACCAGCGGATTTATGTATATTGAGAAATTGAGATCTTTGAGGACCCTCGCAACCGAGCGAGTTCGAAAAAATATCTGCTTCATCAAAGAATTTGCAGACTTGAGCTTAGGTGGAGGCAATATTCTATGAGGAAGTGTCGAGTTGGCAGCAAATTGATCTGCCAGCAAATTGGCTTTGTCGATGGAGCTGACATACGGAGAGTCATTGAAGACGAGCGCTGGGACCGATGACGTGGTCGAGCTCTCAATGTTCTTGACAAAAGACCAAAAGTTTTTACTTCCTTTTGGACACAATAGTATTTTTTGCCTTACTTTTTGGTCATGTAAAAACTTCGCCCTTTGTATTTGAGCATTACAGATATTTCTGGCCCGTTTGAACAAATTTCGGTTTTCTTCAGTAGGGTTATCTTTAAATTTTCGAAAACTACTTTCTCTTTCCCTAATCGCCTCTTTACAGCTTGAATCAAACCACGAATTCTCTTTGGGGATGATACTTTTTGTTCTGTGAGGAACAAAATTTCTCATGCCGTTGAGAATTACGTTAGATGCATCAACGTTTCCGTCGAGAAAACACAATGACCAATTAAATTTCGAAAGAAATTATTCAGGCCGTCCCAATTAGCTTCCTCATATTGCCACACAGTTCTTTTAGGGACTTTATCTTTTTTTACTGTGACGGAAATCGAAAAATCTACCGATATGACACAATGGTCCGATTTGCCTAAAGGAGATGATACTACAACCCTGTATTTTTCGGGATGAGAAGTGAGAAATAAGTCAAGAGTATTGGCCGCATGGCCTTCAATATCAGGAACCCGAGTGGGCTCATCAACAAGTTGAGTTAATTGGTTAAACTCAGCAAAGAGTGTCGAAGCCAACCAGAATTGTGTACATTGAAATCGCCCGCAATTGCGATTTCAGTGTGAGGATACAGGGAAACAATTCTTATTATGGAGTCAGATAGCGCATCAAACTCGTTAGAGGTTGAATTGCTATCTAAATTGGGCTTCTATACATGAAACAATAATGAATGATATGCTTACGGACGTCGAATTTTAACCACATGAAAATAAATTTCGTATTAGAACAGAGGCCGTATTGTGGTAGAAGCAATATCATTCCGAATATAAACGGCAAGGCCATGGGAAGAAAAGAATAATGGCACTAAGCTATATCCAGGCAGATTAAACTCTGTGGGAATAGAATCAACACCCACCTGTGTTTCACTCAGTGCACAGCTGGCCTGCATTTTGCAGTGTGAGCGTACAAAGCAAAGAAATTCGATCGCAACCCCCTAATGTTGCTAACATACACTCTTAACTTACCCGACATTACAATTCCCAAAAAGACATTAAACAAAATATCAATCACAGACGCTAACTAAGTATAATCAACAAGTGAAGATCTTTTAGAAAACCAAAGCAAATTACTAGCGGTGTTATGCCCAGCCAGCAACTTGACCTTGGTTGACCAACGAAATCAACACCGTTGATTAACTATCCATCATGCAAACCCACAGCTTCATTGCCTGCACACACTGCCTACATGAGAAAAGAAATTATCAGATCGAAGAAATGTGTGCAGCCAACGAAACTATGCGAGTGGTGTGATGGAGGAGATGATTAAAAGGTAATGCACTGTGTTAGAGGTCTATTTTTTTTTTTTTTTTTTGTGGTACACAACACTGAATAGATTTAATTCACGGAAGTGATTTAAATATCACACGGCGCGGCGCGGCAGGAAAGTTTTGGTTTATTTTTTTGAACTGTTTGGCTGATATGTGTATGAGTTTTTTAAGTTTTCTAATTTTTTTTTTGTTTGTAAGGAGATAAAGCACAGGTTAATTTTAGCGGACACTAGTGCGATGCGTGTTGTCGCGATTGATAGCAGATCAGCGCTGATAAAACTTACAAATACTTTATTAAAATTGTTATAATTCTCCTCGGTAACGAATGTTTCATTCAAGAATATTATCTCAAATTGAATAACATAATTATAAAATACTGTAAACAAATTCTTATTATTTAGATGATGCGAGATGCAGTTTGAGAGCCACTAGGCTCATTCCTTTCTCCAATAATTTGCTGCAGAAGTGTCAATCTATTCTGGTTGTTATCGCACATCAAATTACTGTTGCTGTCATAATATAATGCATGCTCGCCGATAATCAACCTATGCACGCAAATTTGTGTTTTTAAGTTTTTGTTTTTCTTGCTGATATCGGTATTGAGTAGATGCAACCGTCTTCTCCTTAGCCTTACCGCTGCCGGATAATCTCGATGCACAGATACACCAGTGTTTTAACGTTTTCTTGCCGCTTCTATGATATGCCCAACGTGTTCTCTTTTGTTCATTTCAACAATCCCATCTGCAAATCGTTTATTTCTTGTGTTTATCGCTTGTACCGATGAAATCAACGATGGGTCATTAGTTTGTAGTAATTCCAAACATGATGCTTTCGCCTTTTCTTGTGGGTTATCATCATTTCCATCTTAACTTGTGATTGGAATATGGATTACAAAGTTTCTTTCGTTTGTTTCGAGGAATTCCACCTGTCGCTCTTGTGTCACACACCTTGTTTCAACCTGATGCAGTTGTTGTTGCAATGACTCATTTGCTGTTTGCAGAGTTTGAAGTTTTTGAGAAATGCTTTTAGATAGATAGATAGATAGATAGATAGAACCCATAATTCTTTATTTACAAATTAAGGCTGTGTGTGAATTGGGTTAAAATTTCTCACCTTGGTTAAATTTTGACATTTGTTTTGCGGTGGATTGAGATGCTAAATTTTTGCTGTGTGAATTGGGTTAAAAGGGATTTTTTGAAACACTATTTTCTCTAAAATTCCTTTATAGTTTAAGAAATTTCCCTTCGAAAATTCCTTTTTATCGTTTAATTTAATTCATTTTTTATTTAAAATAAAGCAACTTTAAAATTGTAAATTTAATATTACGTTCCAAAAAGTGTCAAGATCTCCATTTTGCTTAATTTCACTCGTTCTTGTAATACTATTTTCATATGTTGAAACAATAGTCCCCCATTTTTTTGAAATATTTCCCATCACGGATAGTTTGATAATGGGTGTATGAACACTTGTTCTTACAGCTCTGAGAACAACTTCAAGCAAAAAAATCATCTATTTGAGATTTGTTTACAAGATGAATAATAATTTGAAGATATGTTTTACAATAATTTTATTTATTTAAATGTCTTATCAATTATTTAATTAATTTAACAATAATTCTATTGAACAGCAAAAAAATTCGTGAAGTATGTTTGAAAATATAATTTTGCATAGTTCATGTTTGCAATTTTTGATGAGTAAACGTGTTGTCCAGCTCAATTCGGATTTGAGTGAATTTTAGTATTTTTTTGAGAGAACCTAAAAACAACAATTTTATTTTTATAATTATGTACATATGTTTTTTGATAAAAAAAAAGGTCAAACTTATTTTATTGTAAGGTTTTCACGTTATTCTTCCTTGGTGTCCAATTTTTCGTGTGCGGTCCATACTGTTGACAACTACTTCCTGGCTTTGTTTACCGATTGTTCGACAAAAAAAATGTTGTAAATGCAAAACTAGACACACCTCTCTTTCTTGACAAACGTCAAATTTTAACCCATTTTAGCCTGCTCCCTGAGCAGGATATTTGGGTTAAAATTTGATCTCCTCTTATTCACCACGCTAGTGTCATATTTTAACCCATTTAACCCAATTTTAACCCAATTCGCACACAGCCTAAGAAGGTTACATTATAAATTTGAATTAAGAAGTACAAGCATGGCGTGATTTAAGTCTGCCGGATTTAATCTGAATTTTAGATTTTTAGAAAGATTCGACAAATCGTTCATATATCTTAAATTTATAACAAAAAAAATAAATAACAAATATTATTATATAAATAAATAACATAGGTTTTCGTGCATTATTTTACAATATCAATGTTATGTTTAAATTACAGCTATACATAAGTTTATGTGCATCGAAAAGAAAATAAGTAGGTATAAAAGAGATATGGAGGTTAAAGAACTGCGAAATCACAACCTATATTTTTTCCTATATTTTTTAAGATTATTATCTCATTTAGTACTGGATATAGGGCTTTCAGTTTAGCTAAAACAAAATAAATTTATTGGATTTTGAACAATGTATTTGATTCAAAACATGTTCAAATATGAGTTTCTGTAGTATTTTGCGTGAGAAACATAACGTACCAGCACTTTCCAACCACTTCCACTCTCACCGTTCAGAAGGCGAAAACATTCTTCGGGGGACAAGAAACTTTTGTTCAGATGGACTCTACGTATTTCCTTTAGGATAGGACAAATTGCTAGGAAATGGTATACATCCTCATTCTGGTTGAGGTTACAGAGGGAACAGACTGGGTTAATGTCTGTCCTATGTGACCTATGATTGAGCTGAAGAGTTTCGGTTCTCACCTTAAATATCAAACTCATATCTGAGACTGAGATATCCTCATTAAAGTAATTACTACTCCCCAAATTCAGATCTAGACAACGGTATGTGGATCTAGAAGCTGATTCCCTAGCTCTATCAAGATGGCTTCTGTACAGTTGTTCATCAATCATAGAAATACAATCGTAGAAATTATTTTTCCAATCTTCTCTGTTATTGACGTTTAAATTCAGCGGTAGGTTATGTGCCAATGCAAGTGCATTCCAATTTCTGAAAGGGAATAACCGCAACGAAGTGATATAAGCAATATTTTTTTATGAAAGTTGCTATTAGGTCTATGCATAATTTTAGTTAGATAGTCTGCGTTAGCCTTCAAGTTTCTTACATATATTTGTGGTAGACCGGACTCAACGTAGATGGCGTAGTTGGGAGTGTTGAACGGTAACCAGAAAATGCGTTTGAAGAAGTATCTTTGCATATATTCCATTTCTTCCAGCAATTGGTAACCATAAACTTCATTCCCATAACAAAAGCAGCTGTTGATTGTAGAGTTGAAGACCTGGAACTTTGATGTAGGGTCTACAAAGTTTTTTGAGAAAAAATTTGACCATATTGTCTTAATCGCTGATTTTGCAATCGCAAGTTTCTCTTTAATATGGGCTTTAATACTTAAATTTTGAGAGATAATGAAACCTAGATACTTAAATTCACTAACAACTTCAATATTGACTCCGTCTAACTTCCAGTTTCGTGCATTATTATCAGATCGGTTTTGAGGTTTAAAGATCATTATTTTTGACTTAGCAGTATTGATTTTAAGATCCCACGAATCACAATAATGCTTCAAAAGCTTTACGAATAAATCGCCAAAACATACACCTCCCGGTAAGTGTATATCAATATCATTGATATACAGAGCGAACATCAACGGGCTCAAGACGCAACCTTGTGGGACACCTGATTCAGATCTAAATGATTTTGACTTGTTTTCACCATTGCATACCACTGCTAACATATTTGATAAAAGCTGTTCATAAACACGGATGAATTTAGTTGAAAAACCAGTTGAAGCTAACTTAAATAAAAGTGATATTCTATTGATGGTATCAAAAGCATCTTTGAAGTCTACAAAAAAGGAAAATAAAGGCTTTTTTTATCGATACATCTACTAGCAATACCTGTAAGAGCAAAAATTTGATCAATTGTTGACAAACCAGTTCGAAAACCAGCCTGAAAACAACTAATAATGTCATTGCTCTCAACCCAACTCACAAACCTGAGGTACAATATTTGGGCAAAAATTTTCCTTAGTGAGCTTAAGATAGAAATGCCCCTATAATTTTCAGGAAGACTTGAGTCACCTTTTTTAAAAATAGGAGATATACTCGCCACATGAAAACAGCTTGGGAATGTCTTCTCTATAAACATTTTGTTTAACAATCCCAAAACAATTTCAAGAAACTCAGAAGTTGCGTTCTTAAAAATTCAATTTTGATGCCGTCTGACCCAGCGTCCTTATTATTTTTCATTTTATTGAGTGATGTTAATAGCTATAGCTCATTCATTGTAAATGGAGAGTCGAGCTCAGGTACTGAAATATATTGCAAAGCAAAACTAATATAATTCTGATCAGGATCTGGCAGCAACAGACCTTCGAAATACGTAGCAAGATGATCTACACTAATATTTAGAGCCGATGATCTGCTTCGCCCTCCCAAGATCCGAACATTGTACCAGAATGACTTCTAAAATGAATGAATGAGAATTAGAATTAGTCTAAAAGCTTCTTAGCCGCATTTCTTAGGTACAAAAGCTTTTTTGAACTGCACAAATCTTTATATATTTTGTTTTGCTCGAGATAGAGTCTCTTGAAAGTTTGGTTATTACACTGTCTAAATAGTTTTAAGTATGTAAATGATTTCTTCCTACATTTCATGCACTCCTCATCGTACCATTTTGATTTTGACAGCTGTGATGTGGTGGGACGAAAAACTTCAACTGCTGATTGCCTAACTATTTCAAGTACTGAGCTTGTAGCAGATTCCATACAGTCTGGAAGTCGTACATTAAAAGAACCCAACTGTTGATTTAGGTTTCGTCTTGTGATGCTTCTTTTGCGAGGCTGGGGTATACTCAGGGTGTCCAGGGTCTACCCAAGGAAGCTTCGTAAGACTTGGGCTTCGGCGGTCCAACTTCTTTAGTAAATGATAACGAAGAGACGGTTGGGTAATTTATAAGTAAGCTTAAATTTATTTTTACAACGTCTCTCAGGATATAATTTACAAGTTTAACAATTTTATTATGATTTTCACAATGTGAGGTGTAAGGTTGTCTTGACCATAGTCCGCTTCTGATGCTGGTCCTTGGAATGGCTGATCTTCTCTGGGGTAGATGTTCCTTCGGGTCCATACACGGTATTATATTATGGCATTGGTTTCCTCTGTTTGGCAGCGGCGAATGTCTATCTGCGTTAGGCAGGGCACTCTGTCGGCGGCGGCGGATTTCGTAGCAGATGTCTGCGTCGGGTGGTAGGCAAAACAATTTATCGGTGGCGGCGGACTGCGTGGAAAGTGCCTGCGTTGTTTAGCACGGCAGAGCAATTTATCGGCGTTGGCGGACTTCGTAGGAAATGTATGCGTCTACTTAGAGGCAAAACACTCTGTCGGCGGCGGCGGACTTCGTAACAATGGTCTGCGGTCGTGATACGGGCTTTCTTTTATAAATGGTCGTTTTGTTCGGCAACAATGTAGCTGCCTTGGGAATCTTGGTAAATCCAAACGCTCGGCAAAACAAACCGTACCGAATAGATCCGCATGTAAGGAAAACGTACACGCCCGGCAAAACAAACCGCAACAATGTAGTTACCTCGGAAATCTAAGTAACTCTTAACGCTCGGCAAAGCAAACCGTAACGAATAGATCCGCAGGTAAGGAAAACGTACACGCCCGGCAAAACAAACCGCAACAATGTAGTTACCTTGGAAATCTAAGTAACTCTAAACGCTCGGCAAAACAAACCGCAAAGAATAGATCCGCAGGTAAGGAAAACGTAAGTTACCTTGGAAATCTAGGTAACTCTAAACGCTCGGCAAAACAAACCGCAACGAATAGATCCGCAGGTAAGGAAAACGTACACGCCCGGCAAAGCAAACCGCAAAAATTTAGTTACCTTTGAAGAGACTATATAAGTCGAAGCAGAGAAAGAATATCTTTCGTGTGGACGAGAAAAAGTAATAGTACGTTGGAAGCATAAAAGCCCGTAAATCTTTTTCTGAATTATATTGATTAACTCACTTCTATTCATAGATTTTTCTACCACAACTAACTGCGAGTTGTAAGGCAGTGACAATATTGCATACAAAAAATCGGATGGGGATTACCAATGTATTTCCCCATAAGGAAATGCACACCAAGTGATAAGGCATGAAGAAGTAAACAGTATTTGGCCTTGGAATGAAATTTCATTGTGCAATTTGATGGCGTGTGGGTATACATAAAAAAGGAAACACGTACAGTGTTTTTGGATGCGGTGGTTTGGAAGTGGGGTAGTAATTTTTTTTTTTTTTTTTTTTTTTTATTTATTTCTTATTCTTACTTAACAAAAATATAATATTACTTTCAAGTACTAACAATTAGTGTGTAATAAGAATAATTAGTGACATTTTTATTTAAATTTTTAAAATAGTATTAATGTCACTTCACAGTGTTAGAAACAAAACAAAAAACATTACTTTATAAGAGATAAAACTTTATATAAGAACATAGTACAATATTGTGGGGTGAATCTTAATGTTTTTATTTGACAAAAACGAAATTTATAAGAACAAAATTTAGGTAATTTTTTTTTTTTTTTTTTTATGGATAAATATTGGGTAGTTATTATTTTATTTATTTATTATTTATTTTTTAAACAGTTTAAGAAAGCAAAACTTCAAGTTGTGTATGGTCTAAATCGAGGAGCCAAAACTTTACTTTTTTCAAAAACGATTGTATAGTTCTTAATCGTCGTATTTCTACAGGTAAACTATTAAAAAACTTGCAGGACACAATAGAGTAAAAATTTCTGTAGTGAGTTGTTCGAAACGAAGGAGTCTTAACTAAAAACCGTTGGTTACTACGCAAAAACAAAACATCAGATATAGTGTACGATAGTACAAGTAAAACATTAATTTTAAAGTACAAAATATTACATAAATTATTAATTGTTAATAATAAACAAACAGTACTAAATCATACATTCCACATACATTTGTGAGCCAAAATTATACAAAAACAAAACATAGAATGTTCATAAAAATTAATGTATCTACTATACGTCAAGTCATATGACCAAAATTATATTCTAATTACGAAAGATTAAATTGAAAGTTGTGTTAAAAGTGGATTAAGGTGTTTTATTTAATTTGAAGTTACTTTCCTACGGAAATTCTTAAGAATTAATATATTTGTGAACTAAGACAATAACATTTGGTCCTTTCGAACCGTTTTGTGAACAATAAACATTAAAAACAATAAAGGTGTGAAAACAGTGTGTGTGCGCGGAAAAAAGATCCAATTTACAATTGATCAATATACGTACATATATATATATAATCTAGTGGCAATAATTTTCTTTTAAAAAAAAGATCGTACTGTAAGCAAATAGTGTCGCGTATCTTAAACTATCTTAGAGCTAAATATTAAAAATAATTCTACGAATAAACAGCATCCAGCGGAGGCTCCTCACAGCATCTTATATATACATAAGGAAAAAGCAGTAAGTTTTTGCTTGTCGTGTTGTTGGTAGAAACTAGAAGAAATATAAATCTTTAATATGGCAGAGAACAAAAATTATAAATATGGAGAGCTGCAAAAGATGCTCTTAAATAGTATTATTAAGGATCTCACGAATTTTAAAAAATCACCTAAAGAGCGTAGGTCATCATCGTATGCGTCAAGCCGGTTAGGAAAATTGGAGAACGATATGGTGACAGCAAAATCATACCATGAATCGATTTTCGGCGCAGGTTTGCTGGAGGAAAACCTAAAAAAGGAGGAAATGGTAGTCATTTATGAACAAATAAATGAAATTTATTTTGAATACCGGTCAGAGTTGATCGAAATTATTTCGAAAGCCACTTCAGTCAATGCAAGTATGTCAAGTACGGGTGCTGCGCTCCCTGCTGATAATGCAGCATCGTCGCATTCCGGGATTCGCTTGCCAAGAATCGATTTGCCAAAGTTTGACGGTTCGTACACAACTTGGCGTGCCTTTCACGACAGGTTCCAGGCGCTTGTACATAACAACAAGACTATCGACGATATTGACAAGTTACATTTCTTGCAGTCTTGTTTAGTTGGGGATGCAGAACGTTTTCTACAGAATTTGTCAGTGGAGTCGTCCAGTTACGAGAAAGCTTGGGAGCTTTTGAGTGATAGGTATGATCATAAACGCATTCTGGTCTATATCCAAATGCAGAATTTGTTTGGTCAGGTATCACTAAATCGCGAGACGGCCTCTGAACTTAGAGATCTGCTTTATACAACACGGGAATGTGTGATTGCGCTGGAAAACATGGACGTGCCTGTTTCAGAGTGGGATACGGTGCTGATTTGGTTCCTGGTCCCGAAATTGCCCAGCACAAGTCAAAAACTATGGGAAGAAAAGTTAGGAAATCGAAAGGACTTACCGAGTTTCAAAAAATTCACTGACTTTTTGGAAACCAGATTCCGCACTCTCGAGGTGGTGAGCCAGCAGGAAGGTGGAGCAGCGTCCAGGAACAAGGAAGAGCCAACCGTCAACAAAGGGCCCCGCGTTCCAGCCAACAATATGAAGGTGTACCACAGTAAGCAGGTGGTGAAGCAGCCGTACAAACCAGCGAGGATGAATTCTGGAGAGCAGTTGTCATGCCAATTATGCAACCAAGGCAAACATACCTTGCGGAAATGCCAGCGTTTCTTAAACATGGACACCATGGGACGAAAAGACACTGTTCGCAGGTTGAAGGTGTGCGAGAATTGCCTGGGATATGGACATCTTTTTAAAGACTGTCATAGTCTTTCGTCGTGTTTTTTCTGCCATCAGAGACATCATTCGTTGTTGCATTTTACCAGCCAACAACAACAAGGTTCAACATCTCAGCCGAGATTTAACAGTTCCAGGCCGATTCAAGCGCCGTTAAACTTCAACGCCTCTGAGTTCCAGCCAACGGCTGAACAAAGACAGCCTCAACCAACAACTGGTAATACTTTTAATTACCACGCGTCGCATGGTGATGGTCATCACCAGGTGCTTCTAGCAACGGCAGTTGTTAAGGCTCGAGCAGCAGACGGTCGATTGCACCTCTTGCGAGCATTGATCGACACGGGGTCCGAAACATCGTTCAAAACTGAAACTGCCGCGTTAGGGTTAGGGTTGGTCAGCAGTGGCACTACGCAGCACTCCGTCGAAGTGCGATTTGCTTCCCGCCACTCGACGTTTGAGACGGCCGTCCAGGCTTTGGTTTTCAAGTCACTGACTGGCCTTCTCCCGGCCCAACGAGTGATACACGGCAAATGGCACCATCTCAAGGGTCTTTCGTTAGCAGATCCTCATCTATACGAACCTGCACCCATCGATTTATTGCTGGGAAGCGACGTTTGCGCGCAAATTTTTTTGCCGGACGTAAGGCGACCTCACGATGGCATCGGTCCCATAGCTCAGAAAACCGAGCTTGGATGGATAATTTTGGGCAAGGTTGCAGTGGAAGATCCTCAGCAAGTTCGAAGTTTCGTGCAGTTTGCAGACCTGCATTCTCAACTGGAGAAATTTTGGGAGATCGAAGAAACCCCGTTTCACAACCTGGAAACAGAAGAAAACATCGCTTGTGACGACCATTTTGAATGATATACAAAACGCTTACCTGATGGGCGATACGAGGTAAAGCTGCCTTTCAAAGAAGACGGCCTCCCTGCGATGGGATCGAGTCGACCGAGCGCCTTCCGGCGTTTTCTCCATCTTGAGAAACGACTGGATGCAGATCCAAAACTTCGTGCGGAGTACACAAAGTGCATACGGGAATATGAAGAACTCCACCATATGGAAGAGATCGATGCGAATGATGCGGTTTTACAGACCCCATGGCATTACTTCTTGCCACATCACGCGGTGTTTAAGGAAGCCAGCTCCACTACTAAGCTGAGAGTAGTGTTTGACGCAGCGGCGAAGGCTTCGGATGGGAAATCCCTCAACGACCGTCTTCTTGTGGGTCCAAAATTGCAGTCGAGTATCATAGATCTCGTACTAAAATGGCGGACTCATCGTGTCACATTCACGGCCGACATTGAAAAGATGTATCGGCAAATTTTGGTTAGTTTCCCAGACCGATACTACCAGCTGATCATGTGGAGAGAACAGAAAACTTCGCCAGTACGTATTTTCAAGATGAATACGGTCACTTTCGGGACAGCCAGTGCACCATATCTTGCAATCAAGGTCCTGAAGAGAGTTGCTGAGGAAGAAAGTGGAAATTATCCGGAGGGGGCGAAGGTTGTCCGTGAGGACATGTACGTTGACGACCTCATCAGTGGTGCTGATTCAGTTGAAGAGGCACTGTAATGAGGGGCCTAGTACTACCTCACCTACTAAGCTATGGGGGATATTAGATGGCTTCCCCAAGCCGAATTGTGTTGATGGCTAGAGAGCCTATCTGTTGGAAATAAGAATAGAGGCTGAAGAGCCAAAGTGTTCTGTTCTACTTCAAACTTAAAAGTGAATTTATTACACTGAACTTAAGCTATTTATACAAAATAATCAACTTACACACTAACATCTTAAACCAATATCAAATATACATATTATAACTAACACATAGAAATATTTGGGATTCCGAATTCTGTGGGAAATAAACGAACAACGGAACCCGGTAGCATACTTGCTATGTCATCAAATTAATAGCACATGCCAATATGCATAGCCCGTCTAATACAATGCACAAATGTATCCAAATACGTCCAGCCATATGCACTACACAGTATGCAGTACATTGAACCTTAGTGAGTAGGTAGATACACTTGACAAAAGTAATCTGAAGCGTCGCGTCCCGTCATCGTCATTGGCATTGAAATTATTACTTAATAATTTAGTGCATGAGGTTGATACTCATGACCATGAATGAAATATGAGTTCAAGGTTGGCTATCGTGAAGCGTAATGTGGATTAACGTCAATGACCGGAATTAAATGTATAATGACGTGGTCGCTAGTGTGATCCCTTCACACCACCCTTCCTGGGGAAAAGGAGAAATCATGACATATCTTAATTTCTTCTTTTAAGCGACACTAACTTGTTTTTCTTTTTCTTCGGAATCCCAATATATATATATATATACTTTTTTTTTACATTATTTTCTTTTATATTAATTGACATAGTACAATCTTAGTGTGTATCATTACGTACGCATATAATATAATATAATTTTTTTTCCATTCATACAAGTAACTTTATTTTCTCATATTCTATTTATTTTCTTCTATACTCAGTGTGTATTACTTACGCATATAATATAATATAATTTTTCATTTTTCATTTTCATTCATACAAGTAACTTATTTTTCTTATATTCTAGTTGTGCTTTTAAACATTATTTTCTTTTATACTTAGGGTGTATCATTATTTACGCATATAATATAATTTAATTTTTCCATTCATACAAGCAACTTATTTTTCTTATACTGTAGTTGTGTTTTTTTTAAACATTATTTTCTTTTATACTTAGTGTGTATCATTACTTACGCATATAATATAATATAATTTTATTCCATTCATACAAGTAACTATTTTTATTTAGAATATTTTTCTTATATTCTAGTTGTGTTTTTAAACATTATTTTCTTTTATACTTAGGGTGTATCATTATTTACGCATTAATTAATTAATTTAATTTTTTCCATTCATACAAGCAACTTATTTTTCTTATACTCTAGTTGTGCGCACAACAATTTTTTTTTTTTTTTTTACTCTTATTAAAAATTAAGTTAATTAATTAAATGAAGTAGCTATCTTGTATGTATATATGTGCATATAATATTATTTACATTCTCTTCCCCTTTTTTTTAATTAGCGATTATATAAAAGTTAAATACACGTAAAATGGTTTTAGTCTATTCTTGTGTACTGTCATTGTTTTGTTATCGTATTTGATATCACAATTTACACCATTTTGAGACAAAACTTCGTATGGTCCTATAAATATTGGATCTAATTTTTTCCTAGCTTCGTTTCTTAATAAAACTAAACTTCCTTTTTCAAAACTACTACTCTTTGTTTGTCCCTCTTTATCATACCTATCTTTCCTAACATTTTTCTTCTTTATAAGCGTTTCTCGGGCATCTCTATGGGCAACTTGTAATTTATGTTTAAGGTCAATTACGTAATTGTCATAGTTGTACACCGGTTGCATTTGTTTTGTCAGATTGTTGGGTAAGCTACATTGCTTTCCGAATATCAATTCGAATGGAGTGTAATCCGTTTCTGAGTGTACGGAGGTGTTATAACAGAAAACGTAATATGGCAACCAAGTGCTCCAGTCCGTGTGTTTTTCTGAGACGTAACTTCTAAGATATGCTCCTAAAACCTTATGTGAATTTTCTAAAGCTCCTATGCTCTCATGATGGTACGCTGTAGATTGTAATTGTTCTATTCTCAAAAGCTTACAGATACTTTTGAAAACCTGGTTTAGAAATTCGGTTCCCTGATCAGATGCTATTGTATGTGGTACTCCGTACCTTAGAATAAAACCTTCTACTAGAGCTTTAGCTACTGTGCCTGATTCTTTATTTGGGAGTGGTATAGCTTCGATAAACTTGGTAAGCTCATCTTGAATGGTGAGTATGTATTTAGATCCATCTTCAGATTCTTCTAAAGGTCCTACTAGGTCTATAAATATTTTGTCAAAACCTGATTCGGCTGTTGATGTGATAGTCATTGGTTGTTTCTTCGGTTGGTTATATTTGTTTCGTTGGCATACTGGGCAGTGCTTAACGAATGTCGTCACATCGTTTTGCATTCCTGTCCAAAAGTATTTTTTCTTTATATTTTGGATCATACGGTTTATACCTGCATGCCCACTGGTTGGAAGTATGTGAAAGTCGTTTAGTATTAATTTCTTCTTACAAGGATCGGTAATTTCAATAACATTATCTATGAGGTATACCTTTATATTACTTTCTTTAAACATTTCTCCTAATATATTTTTTAATTCATTAATTTTATATTCTCGACGGCCGTCCGAGAGTTTCTTTATTTCATTTTTAGTAATATATATTCTCTTAATTGATTTGGGCCCGCAGAATTTTTGCACATCCCTCGACAATATTTTGCCAAATAATGTCGATTGGGTTGTAGTGCTGTCCTTGGGCTTCTTTAGGAGTAAACTATTCCCTTTTGGAATATACGCCAAAACTTTGTTTGGTCCTATAATTATGTCGTCCTTGAAATTAACTAAATCTTCCGTAAAATTGTCAACGATTTTTAATTCAATAACTTTTAGTCCACTTTCGGGTGGTTTCAGAAGTTCTGTTATCAGTTGTTCATTGGTTTGTATCTTATTATCTTTAGGTGTATTTTGATCTTTTTTATCTACTTTCGACTGAGCTCTTGTTACTACACAAATATATAATTGTTTTAATTCTTCAGACTCTACTTTAATGCGACTAAGCGCGTCAGCGGTACCTACAGTTGTCTTTACCGGGTGAATATTCTACGTAAAAATTGTATTCTTCTAATAATAGTCTGAATTTAGTTAGCCTACTACTGGGTTCTTTTAGTGAGAACAAGTATACTAGGGGTCTGTGGTCTGTCAAGATTTTGAACTTTCTTCCGAACAAGTATGGCCGATAGTGTTTTACTGCCCAAACTATAGCAAGTAATTCTTTCTCAATAGTACTATAGTTTTTCTCTGCCTTATTAAGAGTTTTGCTTGCGTAAGCAATTGGCCTGTCATCGGAATTAGACAAAACAGCTCCTAAAGCGAAACCTGAGGCGTCTGTACGCAGAATGAATTCTTCACTAAAATTTGGAAATTGGAGAATTGTAGGACTTATAAGGATTTCTTTAAGCAAATTGAATGATTTTTCGCAATCTTTAATAAAATTGAATTCAACATCCTTTTTCAATAACCGATTTAATAGGATGCAAATGGTAGCAAAATTTTTAATGAATTTTCGATAATAATTTGCGAATGCTACGAATCTTCTTACTTCATCCGCGTTAGTAGGAGTTGGATAATTTTTCATTGCGGCAGATTTGGTGGGGTCAGGTAAAATTCCTTTGTCCGATATAAGGTGTCCGAGGTATAATACTTCTTTTCGCAAGAAAGAACATTTTCTCGGGTGTATTTTGAGATTTACTTCTCTCAGATGTTCAAAGACTTGGATCAAGTTTTTGTTGTGTTCCATTAAATTTTTACCAAAAATTATAAGATCGTCAAGGTAGACGAAACATCGTGAATATGTTAGCCCTGACATGGCTATAGACATCATTCTTGAAAACTTACTGGGTGAGATCTTTAAACCCATTGGTAGACGTTTTAACTGGTAGTGACCATCCTCTGTTGAGAATGCCGTTATTGGTCTACTATTGGCATCTAGTTCCATTTGGTAATACCCTTGACTTAGATCTATACATGAGAAGTAGGTTGCTCCTCCGATCATATCATAGATGTCCGTTATGTTTGGCAGTGGAAATTTATCATCTTCGATTCGATCGTTAACGTGACGATAGTCGATCACCACTCGGAATTTCTGAAGACCGTTAACTGGGTCTTTCTTTTTCGGCACAATAAGTATTGGAGAATTCCAAGGGGAGATGGATGGTTCTATTATGTCATCTGACAACATTTTTTTTATTTCCTCCTTTATATCTTCCTTCTGAGTGTGTGGTAGTCGATACGGCTTGGTATATTTTGGTGAAGATTCATTTTTAAGTTTAATGTCTGCCTTTCCAATATGGGTATACGTGAGTTTGTCACCATCTACGTGAAAAATATCTTGAAATTTTGTACAGATTGCTTCAATCTCGGTTTTTTCTTCGCTATTTAATGTTTCAAAATTTATTTCATTTAGAATTTCCTGAACTCGTTTGTTTATTGACTTATCTGTATGGTTATAATGTAAAATAAAATGCTCTGAAGGAGAGAACGATATGGGTTCAATCCATTTTAGAGTTACAGCTGAATCACGGGTATTCAGAATTTTCACGGGTATTTTTCCCTCTTTAACAGTTGATAGTGAACCTGCCATGAAAACATTTTCACATAATTCTTGTGGATAAAATATTCGAGAATCAGAATGTTTTGTAGTCATCCAATAAGTTGCTTCACACCGTGGAGGTAAGGAAACAACATGTATATTTTGTTGAGTATATATAGGTAGAATGACGGGTTGGTTATCTACTTTTAACTCAAACGAAAATTTCTCCAGATTTATAATGGCTCTGAATTCTGTTAGGAAATTCTCTCCGATTATACCATCCATTGGGATCGGAAAAGAATCACTTACTACATGAAATTCGTATGGGATGGCAAATTCTCCTAGTTGTAATACGTAGATACATGTCCCTAAAGTTTCTAGATTTCCTGATATCCCTAATACTTTTGTCTTTTTTCTTTCATCAATATTAATATTTTTAGTAAGTGAACATTTTTTTATAACGCATATTGAGGCTCCTGTGTCTAGTAAGAATTGTTTGTTTATGTTGTTTTTTAATGGGATCTGTATGTAAATGCCGTTTGATATTCCAACAGTACAAATGGCATCTGTTGTCTGTGGATTTAATAAATTCCCTCCGATGGGTCGGCTTCCCCTTCGGTGGGTTGCTCGTTTCCCATTACCAACACCTGATTATGATTTCTATTATTATTAGGTTGACTTACATTATTCGACCTATTGGTATTATTGTTGTTGTTACTGTGATTATTACTGTTATTATTAGTATATCTTTGTCTATCATTATTGCTAGTAAATCTGGACCTGTTGTCGTTGTTATAATAGTTATTATTATTATTTCTATAGTTATTACGATTCCTAGAGTTTTGTTGGTTCTGATATGAAGGCCTAGTTGAGTTGTTATTCTGTGGGTGCGAATTTCTAGCTTGGTTATTGGAATTAGTATGCGAGAATCTAGCTTGAGAGTTGTTAGAATTATTATGTCCATGGTAGTATCTACCACTATTATTCATGAACCTAACAGTGTTTGATGTGGATGTAGAGGTTTGATCTAATTCCAATATATGCCGGATAGCGTCTTGAAGATTAGTGTGTCTGGCGCTATCTAATACTATTTTTAACGTATCGCTTACCCCCTTTTTTAGAAATGCTAAACCTCTTCTCTCATTAGCTTTTGTTAAGATTTCCCTTGCTTCTTCACCATGGCAAGAAACTTCTAGTTCTGTCATTTTTGTAATAAGTGTTTCGATGTCTGTTACGAATTCTCGCACAGATCGATTACCCTGATATGTCTTACTAAGTTTGGTTTGTATTGTTTCTATTGTTTCTTTTGGTCCACATTTTTCTATTAAAATTTTTTTTAATGAAACAAAATTCTCTGGTTTTTGATTACCTAGTTCAGTAAGAGCTTTACCTTGAATTTTGCATTTTAATATAAATTTTACTAGTGTGGGTTTTGAGGTTTCATTAAGGGTGTCATAGTAGAATTCTACGCTGTTTATAAAATCCCTAATGTGTTCAGTTCTCTTGGCCTCCTCATCACAGTTGAGGGTAGGCAATTTCTGAGCTATACTGAAATTGAATATTTCTGCCATGTTTTCAACTACTTCTAACTCTTTGGTTTCTTTATCTACTTCTTCTCCTATGTTTTCTTCGCCTAGTAATTTCTCTTCGGCTTCTTTATCTTCTTCTTCTTCTATGTTTTCTTCGCCTAGCAATTTAGTTTTTTCGTCTAATATTTTATTTAGTCTGACTAATAAGTTATCTATAATTTTTTTTAAAGTTTTTTGATTTGTAACCTTTTCTAATTTTTCATATTTTTCATTGAACTCTTTTTCTAATTTCAGTATTTCTTGTCTCTTTCCAGTAATATAGTTTTCGGAATATTTTCTTTTTGTGGTTTTATTGAAGTTTTCAAGTATTTCCTTTAGTGTTTTTATTATGTTTAGCATATTTTTAATTATTTAAATTTTTTTTTTTTTTTTTACATTGTTTATACATTGAAAAAAAATTTTTTTTTTTTTATTAGTAGGAATTTTAAACTGCTACATTTTTAATTTCATTAGTAATAATTTTCTGAACAATACAATTTTAAAATTCTTTGTGGCTAAATAAACTATAAGCATTATCAAAATTATGATGACAATGTACATGATAACAAGATTTGAAGTTTTTTGAATCAGTTTCAGTTTCAAAAATCAAAAGAAAGAGTAAAAAAAAAATCGCCAAAAATGAAAAGAAAATGGTTAAAAATTTATGGAAATTTCTTATCTTTGATAACATTTTAAAGTTTCTTTTGCTTCTCTTTTCGTAAACCAAAAAAAACTATTTTCTAAAATAACTAATTCTAATTGAAGCAGTTGTAGTACTGTAGTACATAATATTATCAATTTGGAGACTCATCTGCTTTCTTCCTGTGAAACTCTTTGCGATGGGAGCAGTATAGAGTTCGGAAAAAGTTTAGGACGTTGTTTGTGCTGCTAATTGTGATCACCCTCATGATGTTGCCTGGCTTCTGTTTAATTGTAGTCATCTTTGTTGGTGTGTATTTTTGTTTTACATAGTATGGATGTCAAAGCAAACGATTTAGATACTACAATTCAGGAAACGGAGTGTAGCCAACCACAAGCACTGTGAGGCTTCCTCCTGGCAGGATCGCCATGTAATGAGGGGCCTAGTACTACCTCACCTACTAAGCTATGGGGGATATTAGATGGTTTCCCCAAGCCGAATTGTGTTGATGGCTAGAGAGCCTATCTGTTGGAAATAAGAATAGAGGCTGAAGAGCCAAAGTGTTCTGTTCTACTTCAAACTTAAAAGTGAATTTATTACACTGAACTTAAGCTATTTATACAAAATAATCAACTTACACACTAACATCTTAAACCAATATCAAATATACATATTATAACTAACACATAGAAATATTTGGGATTCCGAATTCTGTGGGAAATAAACGAACAACGGAACCCGGTAGCATACTTGCTATGTCATCAAATTAATAGCACATGCCAATATGCATAGCCCGTCTAATACAATGCACAAATGTATCCAAATACGTCCAGCCATATGCACTACACAGTAGGCAGTACATTGAACCTTAGTGAGTAGGTAGATACACTTGACAAAAGTAATCTGAAGCGTCGCGTCCCGTCATCGTCAGTGGCATTGAAATTATTACTTAATAATTTAGTGCATGAGGTTGATACTCATGACCATGAATGAAATATGAGTTCAAGGTTGGCTATCGTGAAGCGTAATGTGGATTAACGTCAATGACCGGAATTAAATGTATAATGACGTGGTCGCTAGTGTGATCCCTTCACAGCACGCCTCAAACGCGACGAAGCAAGGCAACTGTTGGCATCCGCAGGTTTCCACCTGCGAAAATGGACGAGCAACGTCAAGGAACTCGTGGATGATATTCCGGTTCAAGATCGGGAACTAGACTTTGAACTGCCGTTCAATACGTCAGAACATGTTAAGACGCTCGGCATCAAATGGTTTCCCGTGTATGATCACTTCTCCTATCAGAACCTGCAGCCGTCAAAGGAAGCAACAACAAAAAGGTCCATGTTGTCCACCATAGCAAAACTATTTGACCCACTTGGCTGGATATCGCCGTGCATCATCACGGCAAAACTAATGATGCAGCGACTCTGGGAAATAGGCTGTGATTGGGATGATCCAATCCCACCTGCCTTGAAGAAGGACTGGGAAGCTTTTCATCGAGAACTTCCTCAGATCGAGCAGCTTCGGATTCCACGGTGGACCCAGATGAGCAACAACAACAAGGCGATAGAGTTGCACGGTTTTTGTGATGCGTCGATGAAGGCTTTCGGTGCAGCAGTGTATGTTCGAGTCTTAGATAGCGATGACAACATCCACGTCAACCTACTTTTTTCGAAGACGAAGGTGGCACCAAATCAGCGGACGATTACTCTTCCCCGTTTGGAGCTTTGTGGTGCAGTAATTCTGGCACAGTTGCTGCAGTACATCAAGGAAGTTTTGGCCATCCCCGATGTCAAAACATTTGCGTGGACGGATTGAACCATCGCGCTTGCCTGGATAAAGGCCACTCCCGCAAAATGGACTACGTTTGTTTCAAACAGGGTGTCTGAAATTCAGCGGCTTGTGGGGATCGATTGCTGGGGACATGTAGCAACGCTTCATAACCCAGCCGATCTGGCGTCTAGAGGCGTATATCCCGCCGAACTAACGGCTTTGAAGACTTGGTGGATTGGACCTGAGTTTTTACGAGGTGAATGGGCTTTCGATGTTCCACATCAACCCGTTGAAATTGAAACCGACGAGGAACGACGTACAGTCAAGGTACTTACCGCTCGAGTCAATCACGATGATGGTATCCTACAAATCATCTACGACTGTTCGAGTTTGCTGAAGGTAATTCGAGTTGTGGCAACGTGTTGTCGTTTTGCAACAAAATGTCGTCGAAGAGTAGGAGTTTTTGATGGTCCGCTTAACCCAAGCGAATTGGAAGCTGCGCGAATCATCGTCGTGAAAGCAGCACAGAAGGAGATGTTCAAGACCGAGCTACAACAAATTTTGGAAACATCCAGCATGCCCAAAACACTCAAGGCGTTGAACGCATTCGTCGATGCTGACGGACTTTTGAGAGTTGGAGGACGTTTGGAGAATTCTCTCCTCCCCTACGATACGAGGCATCCGATACTACTTCGAAACAGCCATCATTTCACGAATCTGGTTGTCAGAGATGCCCATAAAAACACCTTCCATGGCGGCATCGAACAGATGATTAACTACATCCGTCAAAGGTACTGGATTGGCCAGATACGAAGGAGCGTGAAGTACCAACTGCACAGATGCACTTCTTGCTATAGGCAAAAGGCATCAGAAATGAAACAGTTAATGGCAAACTTACCTGCTGCTAGGGTTCAAATGTCTCGACCTTTCAGCCACACTGGTGTCGACTACGCCGGCCCCATCGAAATCAAAAGCTGGAAGGCACGTGGTGCTAAGATATTGAAAGGATACTTCGCAGTATTCATCTGTTTGGCAACGAAGGCCATTCACTTGGAAGTTGTGTCAGATCTGACAACTCAAGCGTTTTTGGCAGCATTTCGCCGTTTCATTGCTAGGAGAGGAAGCTGTCAGCAGATCTACAGCGACTGTGGAACAAATTTCGTCGGTGCTAACAACGAATTAGCAAAATTGTTGAAGGAAGCAACGCATGACTGGAAGGAGATAGCCGAAAATTTAGCAAATCGCGGTACAAATTGGCATTTTATTCCCCCAGCTTCCCCACACTTCGGTGGTCTATGGGAAGCAGGTGTGAAATCTGTCAAACACCACCTAAAAAGAGTTGTCGGGACAGAAAGGCTCACATTTGAGGAGCTCGCCACGCTTCTTACACAAATAGAAGCGTGTTTAAATTCGAGGCCCTTATGCCCTCTATCCGATAGCTTCGATGATTTGGATGCGCTAGCTCCAGCGCATTTTCTTATTGGCGAAACTTTTCATGCCATACCACAAGGTGAACTCAACACTAACATCACATACATCGACCGATGGAAGCGAGTACAAGCGCTGGCGGAAGGATTTTGGAAGAAATGGAGTTCCGAGTATCTTGCACGACTGCAACAACGTCCGAAATGGACTCAAATACAAGATGCTCCCAAAATCGGAGACTTAGTCTTGTTGAAGGATGAGCGACTTGCACCTACGTATTGGAGTCTTGCCCGAATCGAAGACACTCACGCGGGAACAGATGGACTTATACGTGTCGTCACCGTAAAAACACAAAATGGACTCGTCAAACGGCCCATAGCGAAGATTTGCTCTTTGCCGTCCAACAAGCACCATGAACAAACAACGTTGATCTAAAAAAAAAAAAAAAAAACTTCAATAAACAACATACATTAAACAATCAACGTTTACCTGAAAAAAAAAAAATCAATACAAACCATCATCATACACCGCCCCTGGATTCAACGAAGCAACCTTATCAATGAATCAACATCTTCCCCGAAGATACACCCCCTGGATTCTACGAATCAACATCTTCCCCGAAGATATTAACCTATTGCCTGAAAATACACTGCCCCTGGATTTACTTGAATCATCAACAATGCAAGGTGAACCACATCTTTTACGAAGATTGGTTACATACAACTTTAAAAACATCAACGAAAGCTGATTATCAATCAACCCATCGTTAATAACTCACACCGAATGCTGATATCAACAATCTACACATCTTTAACAAATAAAACAAATCAATCAATATAATTTTATAATATCTTTATTCAAAATTCAAAACACAACACAGAACAGAAAACAAAATCTACGCTGCGACAATGCACAAAGTCCAATAATCAACTTTATTTTATAAATTATATTTCAATATGCACTGTCACAACGCATGCGAAATAATCTAATTGAATAAATCATCTTTCAATTACTACTTTATAAAACGATTTAATTTAAAAATAAAATAAAACAAACACGTCTTAAATGACATTTGAACACTTTCCACAAACTAAGGAAAAAACATCGACAGCACAGCAAACGTCAAGAGTCAAACGAAATTCTAAAAAAAAAAAAAAACGAATCGCGGAATGTCAATTGCAAAATGCATTTGAAAAAAAAAAAAAAAAACAATTTAAAAACCTGCACAATTTCATAATACAAAATACACAGTCCACTGAATTAAAATGCAATTTTATAGTTAAAATATACAGTCCACTGAAAAGTAAACTGAACTTAAAAGAAAAACGTCACCGAAGACGTACGTACATTAGTACCTACATAAATATTATTAAACATACGCGCCGCGTTACACTTGAAAATATAAAACACAAACACCACCACTTTAATCAATGCAATCATGTTTTTTATTGCAATATAATGATTTGTAATTGCACTACAATCATTCGCCCCTACTCAACTTACATTTTAGTAACTTATTTCAACAAAATGTATGAAATAAATACGCGATTGCTTACTATGGAAAATGTAAACAAACTTTCTAGTTGGAACCGAAAATGTCCAACTAGAAAGAGACCGAAACCATTCGCGAATTCTATTATGTATTTATGCTGCCGCAAAGCAACAAGTACATAATATGTTTATACACACACACACACACACACATACATACAAAACCGCAATCGTGAAAATCGATAAAATTGGCCGGAATCGCGCGACGAAGCCACCAACAACAACAACAACATGAATATGCATATATATCGAAAATAATACATTTTTTTCAAACCGACCGATGTACAAATATATTCATAATGAAATTAATGGATAGTTAAAATTTAACAAAAAAGCACTCACCAACTACTATTTGAGTGGACACACATATTTAAAACATCCATCCATCGGATTTGCACCACCTTTTATATGTCTAGTGCGGGAAAATCTACGCACTAATTTCACACTAAAATCAATTCTACACTGCACTTCATTTATCCACAACAAAATTTTTAATCTGAATTTAATAAAACCGACAAAAGACGCGATTAATATATTCACAAAGCATGCCGGCACCATGCTTGCAAACGAAAAATATAAAAGAAAAAAAAAACAACCAAACTAACATTCAACACGTATACACGATTACTTCAACGTCACTGACTACAAAAATGAATGGAAAATTCCTGCTTCATAGTTCATAAAGCTTTCGCATTCATGTAGTATAGTATTGGTATTTGTTGTACTATTATACTATTATCTCGTGTCATCGTTTTTTTTGTTTATGTCATGTTTCATGTATATCCATTAATCATTTCGTCTCTTTACATGTACACAACGAGTAAGAAGAGTATCACCATTGATCAGTGTATACCAGTTATCGAGACGACGAAATATCAAAAAGCCACCTATTGACGAATAGATGCCAAACACATAGCGTCAGTAAAGCAGTTTCGTTGGCGAATAGGGTGTTTCGCATTATGTCGAGATTATGTATAAACTTCTGGAGGCGGGAGAATGTACGATAGTACAAGTAAAACATTAATTTTAAAGTACAAAATATTACATAAATTATTAATTGTTAATAATAAACAAACAGTACTAAATCATACATTCCACATACATTTGTGAGCCAAAATTATACAAAAACAAAACATAGAATGTTCATAAAAATTAATGTATCTACTATACGTCAAGTCATATGACCAAAATTATATTCTAATTACGAAAGATTAAATTGAAAGTTGTGTTAAAAGTGGATTAAGGTGTTTTATTTAATTTGAAGTTACTTTCCTACGGAAATTCTTAAGAATTAATATATTTGTGAACTTAGACAATAACATATAGGATTCTGCATGTATCCACTCTTCAAAAAGAAAGCCTTCGAAACCTTATAACAATAAAGATGTTTTATAGGAAGAATGTTCAAACGTTTAAATAGTGGCATAGAGTGAGCTCGACGATTTGCATTAGAAATTTTTCTGATAACACATTTTTGCAGAACGAGAAGTGGTTGAAGATTTGTTTTATAGGCACCGCCCCAACAGGTTATTCCATACTGCAACCTTGATTGAAAGATAGCAAAGTATACTGCTTTCAAAGTCTTGCAGTCCAAAAACTTTTTAAGATGATAAAAACCTCGCATATTCGACCTAAGCTTCTGCTTCAGATTTAAAGTATGTTGCAACCAGCTCATATTTTGATCAATAGTGACACCCAGATACTTATATTCTTTAACTAACTCAGCCTTAAAGCAGTTTTTGCTGCAAACCATTTCTTCGTTGAATGTAATCCCAGAATTACTTCCATTGCAGTCGCAAAATTTCAAGCTGTACCTAGCACAATCTGATGAATGAAATAATACATCAACATCCTGTTGAGCTACTGAACTTAAACTAAAAAACATCAGCTTTGTTTTGCTGCTCACAATTAATTTATGTTGGCTGAACCAGGTTCGCAGTAAGAAAATATCGTTATTAATATCAGCATTCAAGTCTAAAGGACTTTTAGTAGTGTAGGCAATGGCTAAGTCATCTGCAAAGGCTGTGATTTTTCCACAGAACGGTTGGAGAAACAAGGAATTTATATAAACCAGGAACAAAATAGGACCAAGTACTGAACCCTGTGGTACACCTAAGTTTACCACTTTCGTATCACTGGTGAAGTTTTCAATTTTCACTGTCTGCGTTCTATTCCTTAAGATATGAAGCAAACCAGGCATACGTAAGTCCTCGAAAGCCAACTGAATATAGTTTTTTTTAACAAAATGCTGTGGTCAACCATATCGAAAGCCTTTGTTATATCAACAAAAAGACTAGCGCAAAATTTTTTCTCGTCCAAGCCTTTGTTGATCAGAGAACAAAACAACAATAGAGCATCCTCTGTGGAAAGCCCTTCCCTAAAACCAAACTGCAATGGACTGAAAAGTTTATCTTGTTAAGAAAGCTCAGCATTCTATTTTTTACAATTTTTTCAAATACCTTTGACATAGAAGATAGTAAAGAAATAGGTCTGTAATTAATTTTATCATTCCGTTTTCCCTTTTTAAAAAGAGGTAACACGTTGGCACACTTGAGCTTGGTCGGAAAAATTCCAGTTTTTATGCTTAGGTTAAACAAATGGGTCAGAATATCGGTAACATTTAAAGCAATCTTTTTCAGTTTAATATTAGAAATTCTGTCAAACCCACATGAGTTTGAGTTTTCTAATGAGTTGATAAGAGCATAAATTTCATAACCAGTAATATTTTCAAAGAAGAAGCTGTTACTACACGGTAAACTGTCCACAATACCTGATCTTGGACAGTTACTGCAAACATTATCGCTTATACTAGAAGAAGAGAGTGCTTTACCAACTGAAGCAAAGAATTCATTAAATATATTTGCTTGGCAGGCCGGGTTATCAATATTTTCACCTTCATTATGAAGTACTAACGGACTAGATGTGTAGAGGCATTTCTATTGATGATACTATTTATAGCCTTCCATTCCTTTGCGGGATTACCTAAAGAGTTATACACCATATTATTATAGAACCTATCACAACTCAGTTTAATTTCTTTATTAACATATAGTTATGAACTATTAAAACGGTTCTTGAGATTAGTATCAAGGGGATGTTTATAACATTTATTTCTCAATTTGATTTTTTTCAGTAAAGATCTGCTGATCCACGGTTTTAATCTCACATCTGATTTTTTGCGTAAATGTGTGAGTGGAATTGTTTATGTGTTCCTGAAACATCTTTCTCTGCAAAAACAACATACCAGTTTTCAAGGCGTAGTGCATAGTTCAGTTGGTCGTATTGAATTTTAGAAATAATTGGTTTTTTCGTAGATCTTCTCCGTTGCGGATTTACCAAATTTCTGAACATAATGCCAGTCATGCAGTGATCAGTGATGCTTAGGTCAAAATTTATACCTGTACAATGATTTATTGAAAACTTCGAAAACCTACCAAAAACATGGTCAAGACAGGAACCTGAAGACGGTCTAGTGGGCTCGTTAATAAACGAATAAAATCCGTGTTCAGCTGTTAATGCTAAAAATGTATCAGATACCGGTGTTGAACATAAAATGTCTATATTAAGGTCACCTAAGATAACCAAATTTGCTCCTTCCTCGCCACTTAAATAGTTTGAAAATTCATCCAGAAAAACTTGAGTTTCATACGTATGTAATCTATAGAAACATAAAAAGCTTAAATTTGCATCAAATAGTTTGCAAGAGATCTTAATTACATCTGCACTTGTAAATTGTAGGCAAACTGCCTCACATTCTAACAAATCACTCACAAAAACTCCAACTCCGCCGTCCGCCAGCAGAATAGTTCTCATCTGTGTTAGAATGAAATTTATACCCAGGAATTGAATATTCATTGCTTTCGCACTCATATATCCAAATCTCCGAAACAAAGATGAGATCCGGTAAATTCGCTAAAACTTCTAGATTACCAAGCAACAAGTCAAAGTTTTGCCTCAAACTCCTAATGTTTTGATGTACAACATAAAAATAGTTTTCAATATCAGAATTGGAAAAAAATATATCATTATCAGTGTTTTTAATAGTTGAAAAGGCTGGGTTAGTGCTTAAAAGATCGAGGCTTCTATTGATAGACATTATTTTTATTTTTTTTAAGTTACTAAAGAACCGAAAGACAATTTAGATGTCTTTCAACGCCTCCAGATCAGCATAAGATCTAATAACAGTAACCCTTCCTTTTTCAACCTTTTTCATTAAAATTTGAGAATTCTGATACCATAAATACTTAAAATTCTTTTCTGTCTTCATTTTTTTAGCTTCCATAAATAACGCTATACTAAGCTAGTAAAACTATCATTAATAAAAATACTGCCTTTAGTACCAGCAACAAAAGAAGATGAATTAAGATTCCTTTTGGCTGATTTTTTACTTTTCATTACCTTCTTTTTTACTTCAGCAGACGAAAAGTGGACACAAAGAATGTCTATATTTTTTCCATTGTTGCTGTCATCAAGAGCTTCTCGGCTGGTATTTTTCTTCCAAATGCGTTTCACATAGCATTGTTGCACCTCGTCGTTAGTTACGCTCACTCGCAAGACATCATCAAAAAGTGTTTTGGCATACTCCGCTGCATTGTTGTTAGTGATACCAGGTACACCTACGATTTCAATTATGTTCTCCCTCTCCAGTTCTTTTTGATCACTCCAATTAAGCTTTCCCTCTAAAGACATAACTTTTGCATTTAATATTTTGTTTTCATTCTCCAGCTGTTTGATTGTCGTAAGAGAGTTCCAATACATTAGCTTTATGCATATGATTTCCTTATAGAGAGTTTGCATGGTTATTGTTCTGCCCTCTTCGTCGTCATCAGTCTGCTGTGGGAGGTCAGATGATGAATCATAAGTTGTCGGAGACCGTTGTTCAACGTTTTTATTTGGATCATTTTGTTGTTGAGTGCTCGTGGTTGTTGGTGTACGCTGTTTTAGGTGTTTTCTATGAAGTAACACATTCGAAGATGTAGTTGAACGTTGTCTCGCTTCATTTTGTGAATCGTTAGTCGATTTTTCCCTTGCTTGAAAATTTTGTTGTTTTGCAGTTTTTTGTTGTTCAGATGAAGATTGTTTTTGATTTTTCAGCTGCGTTTGCTTATCATCAAGCTTATTTTGTATTGCAGCTACAGATGATGTTGTGCATGGCGGCGCAGATAGTTGTTGTGATTTACGACGTAAGGCTGTGCACTTGTCACAGCGATATTTTGTGTTGTTTGATACCATGTACGCCAAATCAGATGCCACAATATTCACACAAGCACAGTGAAAAATACACGAACAGTCATCGCAAGTAACTTTGGATTTATTATTCCGGTCAATTTTGTCATTGCAAATTAAACAGTTCATATTAAATTATTTTAAGAAAAACTTGACTGAGATAAGTGTATAATTAAAACAAAAAGTTCGCACCCCACGACTTTATTTTACAAAAACACGTAATATTAATTTTTTATAAATTTAATTTTAAAATATTTTATACTTTTTTAAATTATTTTCATAAAATGAAATTTTGGTCGAGATAAAATGTTCGTTGCAGCAAATATGATAACGTGTTTTAATATAAAATTAAATTGTGACGCTTCGTCACAGATCCCCCCTTCTTTGAAAGACGAGAACCCTCTCGTCTCAGCGTCCTTTGGCACTGACTGGAGGAGTTCTTGTATGTTTTTCTGTTTTGAGGGACTTAAATTCTGCCCTTCCCTTTTTTTTGTGTTTTTTTTTTTCTTTTTTATATTTTATCTCTTTTTTTCCTATTTATTATTTCTTTTCGTAAACGTTATAAAAACAACCAAAATAATCCTGTACTTAAGCGTTATAAACAAACAATTTTTTTCTTTTTTTTCAATAACCAAAATAACCCTATACTCAAGCAAAAAAACTAAATCGAACTATAAGCAAAAAAAAAAACCAAATCCGGTCGTCCTCCGGTCGCAACAAAATAAATCTGATCGTCCTACGATCGTAGTAAGGAAAATTTGACCCCGCTAGGCCTAACGTTTCCGCAGCTCCATCGGGACAACCTTGTTCCTACCCTGGAACGACAACCTTGCCTCGGTTCCGGTAGCGTTGGGAGTTACGCTGATATCTCTGCCCCGGTTCGGAATGATGAAGGGTCTGGTGTCGCGTCGGAACACGGATGTGATTCCCTGCAACGGGTCTGCTGCCGGGTTCCTCTGTCGCTCGGTTCGCCTTCGTTGGGTCTTGGTGAGCCCCCAGGTGAGCGGCGTCTGTGAGCGTTTCTCCGGCTCTGGATCTAGTTTGGACGTGCTGGCGCCTCTTGCGCTAGCTGTGTCCGCTTCGGCATCCAGGGACCTAGGGCTCTGTGGCCCGGGCATGGTCGCGGACTCTTTGATCGGTGGTAATAAACGGGGATCCAAGCGGTGCAACTTGTTGGCAGTTGGGCCCCTCAAAACGTCGCGAACGATTAAACGGCGTACCTCGTCCATTGGAGGTAAGTCGATCTCATGTAGTTTCCAAGGGGTCGTTGCCACCGTCGGCGGGAGCTCGCTAGGAGTTGCTCGTCGCAGCTCGTTCAGTTGGCGTTCGTCCCATAAAGCGCTGGCCTTGTCTCGCACCGATTTTGCTTGGCTCATCTGTACCTCGGGGCCAGGCGGTGGACGGATGAGTACGGCGGGCGGATGAGTGGGTTTACACGTTACCCGTCTAATTGTAGCCGTACTGGTTGGCGCAGCTTGCACCAACTGTAAGACGACCGGGCGGTCTCCGGGGTGCGGTGGACAGGGCTGGGTTAGCTTCCTTTTACACGGGTTGTCGGGTGAAGTAGGCTGAGGCCTTTTCCTCGGTAGCTTGCCGCAGTCCATTATGTTCAATCGGGTTGGTTGTTTTGGTATAATATTTTCTTTATTTTTCCAAAAAGCTCCGCGTCGCTCGGTGGTCGATGGTCGAATGAATTTTTCTCTGTTTGCATTTATCTGCGCAATATCAGCTGCGCAGCTGTCATCTCCACTACCAGCATTTTCTGTTGTTGCGCTCCCTTTTAAATCTCGTACATGCGCTCGGGTCGTGGCAGCTGTGTGTTTGCGAATTCCTAGTCTACGTAGCACGACTATAACGGGAGAAACAAATTTTATGACCTCGTATGGTCCTTCATACTTTGGTGCTAGTTTCTCGGTGAAGTGTTTCGCGGCAGATGATATTACGCAGTCTCTTTTATACACACGCTCTCCGATACATGGGCGCCAGGGGCGGTGTCTCAAATTGTAATATTTCGCCTGTGTTTGGGAGGCGCGCTGGAGATTCATTTTGGCTAGTGAAAATAATGTTCGCATACGTTCTGTGCGCAGATTGGGCTCTTCGAGAGGAGTATTCGGGGATATAGGACAGTAAATGGCCTGGTACCCGCAACTCTCGTCCGAAATTGAGGAAGGCAGGAGAAGATCCAGTTGATTCGAGGCGGCTGGTATTGAGTGCAAAAGAATCGGTGAAAAAACAACGTAAGTGAAATTTCTATTTTTTTGTAGGAGAGACAAAAATGTTGTGTTTTCTACCCATAAGCAATGAAAATACGCAAAAATAATAATAAAAATAATAATTATTAAAAGTAACAGATTATTGGAAATATTTATTTTTGCGTATTTTCATTGTTTATGGGTAGAAAACTCAACATTTTTGCCTCTCCTACAAAAAAATAAAAATGTCACTTATGTTGTTTTAACAATCACCGATTCAAAAGTCAGTTCGGGAAGGTGCTCATCCCATCTTCTTTGGTCGCCTTGAGTACATTGGGCGATCATGGTTTTTAACACCCGATTCACACGTTCGGTATAATTTTCTTGGGGGGTGTATGGCGCGGTCAAGCGGTGTGTAGTTCCTAACTCTGATAGGAATCCTGTGAATGGTCGGCTCGTAAATTGACTCCCGTTGTCTGATATGAAGGTGCGAGGCACTCCGAACCGAGTGATAATTCGCTCGCGAACTGCCTTTATCAGACCGGTGGCGGTCGTGGCATGCAGAGGGACCGCTTCTACCCATTTCGAAAATTTGTCTACCATCACCAACAACATAGTGTTGCCTCTGGTTGACCGCGGCAGTGGTCCTATGAAGTCGGCGCACACGACGTCCCAAGGAAAATTGGATGGGGTAGTGTGCATCGTTCCACTAGGCTTCTGCTGTGAAGGTTTAAATTGTATGCACACTTGACATTGTTGAACGTACTTGGCGATGTCTTGGCACATGCCCGGCCAGTAATAGTGTTGCATAATCCGAGCGGTCGTTTTCGCGACTCCTAGATGTCCAGCGGTCACTACGTCGTGATTCTCAAACAAAATCTTGTTGCGGTCGGCGGTCGGCACGCATAGCTTCCATTCAGGCGTGTTCGGGTCGGCGGCAGGATTGGTGGAGGTGAATCGGCGGTAAAGCAGTTCGTTTTCTATTTTGTATTCGGGGTACCGGTCAGGAGTGGGAGTACTTGCTCCTTCCGGCTTGTTGCCCAATCGGGATTGGCGTCACGGGCGGCGGCGATTCGGTCTGGCTCCGAGATAGGCAGGGGATCCCGGGACAGCGCGTCTGCTACGACGTTGAGTGCACCTTTACGATATTGTATAGTAAAATCGTATTGTTGCAACTCTAACGCCCATCGGGCCAGCCTCCCTGACGGATTTTCCAACGAATGCAACCACTTGAGCGAATGGTGGTCCGTCACTACTTTAAATTGGTACCCTTCTAGGTACGGTCTCATCTTTCTGATCCCCCACAGGATCGCCAAGCACTCTTTCTCAGTGGCCGCGTATTTGCCCTCTAGTTCCGTCAACGTACGGCTAGCTTATGCGATAACCTTTTCGTGCCCTTCCAAGTTTTGTGTTAACACCACTCCTAGTCCCGTTTGACTGGCATCGGTTTGTAACGTGAACTGTTGCGTAAAATCTGGACAGGCCAATACCGGGGCTTCGGTTAAACGTCGTTTCAGGGTCTCAAATGCTTCTTGTTGCTCATGCGTCCAATTCCACTTCACGGCCTTCTTCAACAGATGAGTAAAAGGGGCAGCTACGGTGGAGAAATCTTGGATAAATCGGTACCATGAGCAAATTCCTAGGATCCTTCGGAGTTCTCGGAGACTAGTCGGAGCTTTCAAATCGCGAACGGCGGCAACCTTGTCTGGATCGGTATGGATACCTTCTTTCGATATCACGTGCCCAAGGTGTTTCAGGCTGGGTCTGCAGAGGTGGCATTTGTCTAGATTTATCCTCAGGTTCACTTCCCTAAGGTGGCGGAACACTTCTTTCAAATGTGTTAGATGGTCATCAAACGTTTTACTTAAAACGATGATGTCATCTAAGTACAATAGTACATGGTCTTGCATATCGGGGCCGAAAACCTCATCCATGGCTCTCTGAAAGGTCGCCCCGGCCGAGTGTAGGCCGCAAGGCATGACATTCCATTCGCAGAGGCCACGGCCGGGCACGGTAAAGGCGGTGTACGGGCGGCACTCAGGTTTTAAGGCGATCTGCCAGTAGCCTTGTTTTAGGTCGATGGTAGACATGAACCGGGCCCCTCGCAACTTATCCAAAATGGCGGTGATATATGGAAGGGGGTAAGCATCTTTTTTCCGAACCAGCACCACCGGCGAACTGTACTGGCTTTTTGAAGGACTGATCTTACCGGACTGTAGCAAGTCATCGATTTTCTCGTCGATAATTTTCTGCATTGCGGGATCGCGCGGATAGTACCGCTGTTTAAAAGGCTCGGTTGTTTTCAGGCGTATGTTATGTGGGGCGACGGTTGATATACCTTTCATTTCTTTGAACTTCGGGATTTCCTGTTCTAAAAACTGTTGTAATTTTGCATCTTGGTGGTGGATATCGGCGTCCGACACTGCACGTACTCGCGTGGCCTCAGGCGGGTTCGAGGGGCATCCCATGACAACTTTCTGGCCTCCTATCTTTAGCGAGCATCCGGCCTTTCCCAGGAGGTCCACGCCCAGGATGGCGTCTTCTGCCAAGGTAGGTAGAAAAATGGCTTCTCCCTGCACCATTCTCCCATTCAGATTCAGCGACAGGACGTAGTGTTCGGACGTCACGGCTGTTCGCCCATCGGCGGATTGCACAGCGTGCGGTTGATCTCTCCTTGCCGCTCCGAGCCGGCAACATTCTTCCCGCAAGTCGGGGCCGATGAAAGACCGTGAAGACCCGGTGTCAACTAAAGCGTAGTACGTTCGGTCGCCAGCCTCGATATGGACGAATGGTCGGGGGCGGTGGGACTGATGGGGCCAGGCTGGCCGAGGACGGCGTTGGAACTCTGGTGACAGGGGCAATCCTTGGTGAGGCGTCGGCAATCTTTCTTATTATGCCCCCTCTGCTTGCATTGCCAGCAGTGCGTGTTTCTGTCGTACGTGGTGGTAGGTTGCGGTATCGGTGTTCGTGGCATGACGGCTTGACGCGGAAAAGCAGGTCTAGGAGGCTGCACCTGTAGTCGAGGGACGGGTGCGTTTTGGTACGAGTATTGCTGGTAACTCGGGGCAGGGCGCTGGCTACGATCTTCTTGTCGCACGAACTCGTATTCTTCCGCGAGATCCATCAACTCGTCCAAGGTCGTTAACTCCATACGTTTAATGTAAAGGCGGTACTCATGCCGTAATCCGTCATAAATGCGGTCTACGTTATCCTCGATTGTCATGCGAGGATGCTGCCGAATCAAATACTGAGAGGAACGTACGTAGCCTTTCGCCTTCTCCTTGGAGCCTTGTCTTTTGCGCATTATCTCGTCTTCGAGCTTATGGAAATAACGTGCTGCCAAGAAATGACGAAGGAAGGCCTGGCGAAACACTGCCCAAGTGGTTAAGGCGTCTCGGTTAATCCTTAACCACTCTAGAGCCGTGCTGCGGAAAATCTCGGGAAGTGTCCGGAGCATGTCGTTTAATGGTATCTCGTAACACACCGCCAGGTCCTCGATTCTCTCCAAGAATTCCAATGGTTTTCCGGAGCCATCGAATCGGAACCCCCATTTGCGGACGTTATTCATTAGTTCCGCTTCGAAACTGCGTCCAAATCGGCCAGGTGGGGGATATGTGGATGTGGCGGGGTATGTACGGGTGCCGTCTTGTTGCTCGACCTGCGGAGGGGCGGAGGCTGCTCGTTCGAATCTGGCGGGGGGAACATAACTCGTTGTTCGGGAAGACGTGGGTGCGGTCGTGGCTGGTTTTTGGAACAGTGGAACCTGGAGTCTGCTTTGGAATAATTTCTGCTGCTCGTGTTCCGACGTGGATGGCGGCGGTATATGCGATCCAGTAGCATGGTCTTCCTCGTCCGAAGGATCGGCATTATTCCTTTCTTCCACCTTGTCTTCCCACTCAGCGCACAAATTCTGTGTTGAGCGGTGCATACGGGCTTCTTTTAGGTGACGACTCAGACGTTGGCGTAGCTCCTGAACCGTTCCATTAGTGTCTTGCCCACGTTGCGTCAGTGTCTCTATCAGTTCGGGTTTCTTCAGGAAATATATGAAACCTAAGTTTTGGTAGAGACTCGGATTCTCCTCGAGTTCCTGGGCATCGTTTTCAGATCCTTTCGGGTCGGTCTCGGCAAGCATCTTGGAAGCTGGTTGGTCAGATTTCGGTGTCGGTCGGTGGACTTTGCGTCAGTTCCTGGACAGGTACAGTAAGCGGTTGAACTTTCTGCAGGTCCCTGCTCGGGCGCCAATTTGTGATGCTTCTTTTGCGAGGCTGGGGTATACTCAGGGTGTCCAGGGTCTACCCAAGGAAGCTTCGTAAGACTTGGGCTTCGGCGGTCCAACTTCTTTAGTAAATGACAACGAAGAGACGGTTGGGTAATTTATAAGTAAGCTTAAATTTATTTTTACAACGTCTCTCAGGATATAATTTACAATTTTATTATGATTTTCACAATGTGAGGTTGAAAGATGTCTTGACCATAGTCCGCTTCTGATGCCTGGTCCTTGGAATGGCTGATCTTCTCTGGGGTATCGACGATGTTCCTTCGGGTCCATACACGGTATTATATTATGGCATTGGTTTCCTCTGTTTGGCAGCGGCGAATGTCTATCTGCGTTAGGCAGGGCACTCTGTCGGCGGCGGCGGATTTCGTAGCAGATGTCTGCGTCGGGTGGTAGGCAGAACAATTTATCGGCGGCGGCGGACTGCGTGGAAAGTGCCTGCGTTTTTTAGCACGGCAGAGCAATTTATCGGCGTTGGCGGACTTCGTAGGAAATGTATGCGTCTACTTAGAGGCAAAACACTCTGTCGGCGGCGGCGGACTTCGTAACAATGGTCTGCGGTCGTGATACGGGCTTTCTTTTATAAATGGTCGTTTTGTTCGGCAACAATGTAGCTGCCTTGGGAATCTTGGTAAATCCAAACGCTCGGCAAAACAAACCGTACCGAATAGATCCGCATGTAAGGAAAACGTACACGCCCGGCAAAGCAAACCGCAACAATGTAGTTACCTCGGAAATCTAAGTAACTCTAAACGCTCGGCAAAGCAAACCGTAACGAATAGATCCGCAGGTAAGGAAAACGTACACGCCCGGCAAAACAAACCGCAACAATGTAGTTACCTTGGAAATCTAAGTAACTCTTAACGCTCAGCAAAACAAACCGCAACGAATAGATCCGCAGGTAAGGAAAACGTACACGCCCGGCAAAGCAAACCGCAACAATGTAGTTACCTTGAAAATCTAAGTAACTCTAAACGCTCGGCAAAACAAACCGCAACGAATAGATCCGCAGGTAAGGAAAACGTACACGCCCGGCAAAACAAACCGCAACAATGTAGTTACCTTTGAAGAGACTATATAAGTCGAAGCAGAGAAAGAATATCTTTCGTGTGGACGAGAAAAAGTAATAGTACGTTGGAAGCATAAAAGCCCATAAATCTTTTTCTGAATTAGAGTGATTAACTCACTTCTATTCATAGATTTTTCTACCACAACTAACTGCGAGTTGTAAGGCAGTGACAATATTGCATACAAAAAATCGGATGGGGATTACCAATGTATTTCCCCATGAGGAAATGCACACCAAGTGATAAGACATGAAGAAGTAAACAGTATTTGGCCTTGGAATGAAATTTCATTGTGCAATTTGATGGCGTGTGGGTATACATAAAAAAGGAAACACGTACAGTGTTTTTGGATGCGGTGGTTTGGAAGTGGGGTAGTAAATTAAATTGTGACGCTTCGTCACAGTCTATAAATATTTGACTTTTTGTCCACACATTTAAGTTTGTCCCTATCAGCAGTTTCAATGGATTGGTCATGAGTGGTACTCACATGAAACTAAAATCGGTAGATGATTAGAGAAGTTGACAGGGCGTACTTCAAAATTTTTTATCAAGTCGATCCAATCACCTTTCACTACACAGAGATCAATTACAGAGCATCTTTGGGATGATATAAGGGTATAATTACCATTTGAATCACCATTTGAAACACCGTTTTAGACAAAAAAGCCAAAATCTTCAAACATTTCCATTGAAGACCTCCCGTTTGCGTTTCAACATTCATCTAGTGAGTTTCTTGATTAGGAAAACCTACCATCATTCAAAAACGGAGAGTTTTGAAAATTGCTAACACGACCGTTAAGATCACCGATAACCCAGTGAATAAAGAGCTGATACCTTACAAAAGGTCCGGTAGTTCTAAATTTTTTATATGTTGTCTAGGATGGTTGTTAAGTGTTTAAAATGAAAAATGCACAATTCCCCCCCCCCTCCACGCCCGCCGCCATTTCGAAAAAACCGAAAAAAATCGGCACTTTTTTTAGATTTTCACTTATATCTTTGTTTCGGTGCATTTTAGCTACAAGACAGTTATATTCAATGTTGTAGAGAATGAAATTCCCTATAATATACGTGTTAAATTTTGTTTATAGGGCAGATAGTTCACGAGATATGATATTTTAAAAAAGATTAAAAATGCGCATTTTACAGAAATTTTTTCAAACTTCTAACTTTAGAACGCTGTACTTCAATTTTGACCTATTTGAGAAAAACAAGTATAAGAATAAAAATTGTAGGTAATTTAATTACCTACAAAATGGATGTATACTTGTTTTAACCAACCTTACGGAGGGGGCAGTAAGCATTAAAATGAAAACAACGGCATATTGTTTATTTGATTTTGTTTGCTATTGTGACTCCATATTTTAATAATAATAAAAAAAAAACTAATATATTCTATTTTTTGCAGGTGAATGACTGGTACCTGGACGAGTTACTGTAATATTGTTTGTTGACATTAACAATGGCCTCACAAGCAGAGATGTCAGAAAATATATGCTTCATCTGCAATGAAGATTTGGAAGGAGCCCCGACCCGTACAGTAAAACATAAAGGAATTGAGACTTTGCATAAAGCAGCTGAAAAGAGGGCAAGAAGAGACCATCTACATATCTTAGCGGGGAAAGATAAAATAACAGTTCATAGCACATGCCAAAAAAAATATTGCAACGAGGCTGTGATAGCCGCCCATATACGCCGTGTAAGTAGCGGGATAGATGACTCGGTCCATCAGCCACCAACGAGCACTGGAAGGCCTGCGCTCAGGTCAGCTGTGAAATGTTTTCACTTCAAGGGTCATTGCTGCCTTTGTGGGGAAGAAATAACTGCTGATTTCTTGGAAAAAGAAAAGAAGACTCCTCTTGCAAAACGAAACACTGTCCATATGGTTGAGATGCACTCTGTAAGGGACACGTTTTTGAATGCTGCACAGAAACGTGGGGACGAATGGGGACTGAACATTGTTGAACGGATTTCTCCTGACTTGGACCTCGTTGCAGCTGAGGCACAATACCATCATTTTTGTAAGAGGAAGTTATTTCACATGCCTTCAGAGTTCAAGAAAGGCTATCGGCCGTCTCCCACAGTGGAGGCAGCGATGGAAGATATTTATTCATTCCTTGAGAATACTGAAGAATGTCAATTTTCACTCGATGAATTAAAGAGTCGAATCAAGGGTGAATATCAAATCGATTCAAGAACAGTTAAATCCCGCCTACTGCAGAAGTTTGGAGAAGATATCCTTATTGTCGACTCTTCTAACAAAACGACCATCTGTTTCAAAAATACAGGGTATAAAATACTTACTGACAACTGGTACAATACAATGAAATCCAGTAATCGCGAAGAAGAGAGACTGAGAGTAGTGAAAGCAGCAGCAGATATCATTTTAGAAGACATCCGATCTCAGGTGTACAATACCACTGAATACCCGCCCACTGACAATTTTTTGAATGATGTTGAAACTGTAATTCCACAAACTTTGCTCACTCTCTTGACAACCGTTATAACGAAGAACAAGAAAGGATCTATGGAGAAATGGAACAAAAAATGTGTGGCCTTATCGCACGCTGTCATAGCTGCTGCAAGACCAAGATCCTTTCTATCACCCCTTCTGACTGGATTAAGTATATTTATGTACAAAAAATTTGGTTCTAAACTTTTAATAGATTTGATGTCATCCCTTGGATTTTCTTCTTCTTATCACGAAGCTCAATTGCTTGAAGTTTCTACCATCATGCAACCACAACAACCTCTGGTGAAACCTAACCGTGACGATGCTTTCTGCCAACTAGTTTTCGATAATGCTGACTTCAATGTCAATACTATTGATGGTCGAGGGACTTTTCATGCCATGGGCGGAATAATATGCATGACCCCATATGACGCAGGGGGAGAAGGGGGAAAAGTGAAACGTTCTGAGAAGCTTACGGCACTACAATTGGTATCAAGTGCTGATTCGACAGAACTTCAAACATTTGTTAAAAATCCAGGCACTGGCTTGAAAACTGTGGCTATCAAAGATCTTGATAGCTTATCCCCAGTTGCTACCGACGTTATTTTGCCATTGGCAACTGACATTCTGTGGTTACTAAATGTTCATGCAAGTGAGGTCCCAATGGTGGGATGGAATGGATTCATGGAGAAAGCCACATCTGAAGAACATTACCAACGATCAAAAGTGTTTTACCTCCCTTTCATCAATGCTCCACCAAGTAATCTCGACACTGTATACTGTGACGATACGTCACAATTTCTTTCGCACCGCCGCCAAACTACTTACCGATCACCCTACGCTTTGCACCATCCACTTGCCGCGACACCATCCGTAATACGGGTACAAAGAAACAATCTACGCAGTCACACGAAAATACACACCTCTAAGCAGCAACCGCCGAAAGCCCACCATGTGTGCATACACACTATTCGGTTTTGCACACTTTATAAGTTGGGCTCCATACAAAAATAAATACCAACAAGCAGCGGCACGTAAGCTGCCATCGCACAGTGCGTCGATCGTATGGAGATGGTGGACAAAAATCAATTTTTCGAAACTACACAAGTTGATTTTGCAAAAATTGATGTATTTGTAATAGAAAAGTAGTTTTACGAAATCTTATGAAATGTTCGATCACTCCTTCCCCATTCCAAGGATATTTCTGCACACTTGTTTAATCTTAAAAGTGACCTGTAAAATTGTTGAATGAACTTTAACCACAGAGATGAAAGAAACTAAAGAAATTAAGTTTGTATATTTTTATTTGTTTGAAAAAAAAAAAAAAAAAAAATTAACCGTTTGAAATTTCAAAATCGGAGTCTGATTCTTCAATTGAAGAAGAAGCGAGTGAATTTGAAGATGTATCAACACGCTCTGTTATTTTTAAATATCGAGTAATTTCTTCGTGATCTTTCTTTGAAAACTTTAAATCTTTTTTTCTTAAATTTGAAATTAAAGGATCAGATCTGAGTAGCAGAACAGTCAAAATATCTTGGTTTGTATAAATACGCGACGATTTTCTTGTGTGACCAAGTCGATGTTTTCGAAATTCCTTATGACTTGCTTCAAGTGCCTCTTCCGACAATAAACCAATAGGAATTTCGAAAGACGATAATATGTCTGGGCCATGGATTAAAAGCTTATGCACGCTTATTGGCATGTAGTACCAACTATAGAGCTCTAGATATAGTTGTTTTACTTCGGCAAGTAAAATAGAGAATTGACTTATGTCTATATCAAGTCCTGAAGCTATCACCCTCAAAACAATTGAAAACTTGTAAATAAGGCGTTCATCAAGACCCGTTATCTCCGCTGTTACTTTGGCATTTTTGAAAAATCGTCTCGCTGTATTGCCATCGTTTGATGAGCCGAACCCAGGCTTAGGCTTGTCAATATTAAGACCCAATCGATTTTTAAACATCGTTTGAATTTCTTTTTTTCTTTCATCTAACACTTTCTTATTTTCAGAGTCTTTTGCTACCCGCCATGATTTAAAAGGAAGTCTGTAAGATATATGTAACAAACACTCGAAACATTTTATCCAGGAATGGAGGGTTGATAATCCAAATCGATAGTTCTCTTGAATAACTGATTTCTCACTGATTTTCAACGTATTCATTTCTTTAGGAGTTGCGCCACAAAGAAAACATTTAGCAGCTGAATTGGTATTGGATAAAATGTTGCATATGCTGCCATCCACCATTGTAAATATTAACTTAAACGCAATATTTAAATTAAAACCGTTTTTGTAGATGGTGGCAGGAGTGAGTTGTTCTATAAAAAGGAGAATAATTTAACATCGAAAATGATTTAAACATATTTGAAAATATAACAAATTTACCGATTTGAGAATTCATTTTGGCTTCTTCACTTCTAACAAGTGCTGGGCATTCTTTTATAAACATAAACTTGATCGGGCGGCAGAACATGGTGGAAGAACATCGGGGATTTTCCCACAGCTCGACACCGGTACTTTCTTCAACCAGTTTTAAAGGTGCTAACGCAATTAAAAAAAGATACTCATCCGTGTCTTCCGAATCAGAAAAAACCTGTTTGTATTGGCTATGTCCTGAACTTCCGTCAAAGCCCCATTTGCAAATGAGAACTGCGTTTGTGTCATCGCTTATTTTAGAAATTTCAGCAATACTCTCTGCTGTTTTGTTAAGAAGCTCCTGAAGATCAACAGACGCAGTGGTTTCTGAAGCTTCTCTTTTCTTAGGTAGCATCTGCTTTTTGAAACATCTTAGTTTATATAAACTGGGAAACAAATCCTTGTGTATTGAATTCACCACAGATCTCAATGTATTATATTTTTTTTCGGAAAGATCAAGATCTAAATACAATGCCAACGCATCTTGTGGTGAAAGAACTTTTTTCATTTCAACAGAATCGACTTCTACAGCAGAGGAACGTTCGGAAACTTCTGCAGCGAACCTCAACTCTTCATTCGAATTTGAGGATAAAAGATCTGCAACTCTTCGTTTTTTTGTTTTTTTTGAAGCTTCCGAAAATGGTTTTTGGGGTCTACCCCGACTAGGAGCCTGTTCATTAATTAGCGATGCATTTATCAAAAAGCTAGAAACGCTAGGAGGAAGCCTAAAGCTTTTTTTTAGCCAAGCCTCATGCCGCTTTTTGAAAAATGAACAATTCCTAGAACAAAGCTTCCATCGTCGCTCAAGATTTGAATTAAATAGTTTAACTTTGGATTTTAATTCGTTTTCAATTTCAAAGGGACAATTGTTTATTTTTAATTCACTTAAGATGAATATCAAAATATCCTCAATTCGCGTTTTTTTAGCGAAAGAAATCCATTTTTCGTAAATCTGTTGATTTTTCAGGCTTTGACCTTGTCCTACGAAAAGTTGAATATTTTGAAGGTTAGCAACAAGTAGCAAGGAAACTTTACATTTTCGCAAAGCTAAATAACGAGGCAACAAAATGAAATTTACCAATTCGCTATACTTTGCTATACTTTTTTTGAAAGCTTAACGGAAGTTTAAATAATGCCTTAAAAATAGACCTTTCTTCAAAAATTCACTAAAACTACAATTATAGCCAAAATTAAATGAAATTTTTCATACCTGCTCTTAATGAATTCATTTTTAATTTAAGTTAAACACAAAACTTGTACTGCAATTAATTTTTTTTTACGAGCTAAATAACTTCGCACAACAATGTTTTCCGGACTGAACTCAGATTGCAATTAACTTAAAATGTTTAAAAAGTTCCGCTATTCTACAATCTAAAAACACACCAGCAACAAAGGAATAATAAATAACAGTTATTCAACATGTGCATGACTCAAATTAAAGCTTAGTAGAACAAAAGAGCACATTTGTTTTTTTTATTTTTGTCCACTGGTCAACGCACTGTGCATCGACCAGTGAATTTATTTTTCCATACAAAAATAAATACCAACAAGCAGCGGCATGTAAGCTGCCATCGACCAGTGAATTTATTTTTCCAAGGGTCTGCTCGCCATGGAATGTATGTATAATGACCTTGGTAGGTAGACATGAAAACCGAGCATGTGCATGATCGGTGATGAGTAAATATTACACTCGCTTGATAAAACTCACATTCTCTCCCTACCCGAAAATCAATAAGTAGAGGTGAAATTTTATGGAAAAAAGAGAGAAGATTTGTCAACTATTTGTTGTTAGGGGCAATACCACTACAACTTTGATAATTTTCATCTTCTCCATTCCCCGACCGTCCTGAGTGAAATTGCTGGAATAGTGTCCCTCCTACCAGAGGCCGCCAGTCAAATTCACATTATTATTGAGTTCACTGGAATAGTGTTCCTCCTACCAGAGGCCGCCAGTCAGCTCCCCGACTACTCTTGAATTAATTGGAATAGTGTTCCTCCTACCAGAGGCCGCCAGTCAATTCACCGCAAAACACAAGACCGATTGTGTAAATTTGCAAAAACAAACACTCGAACTAATCGAAAAGGAGTTCCTCCTAACAGAGGCCGTCGGTTAGTTCCTCTGCCGTGGCCATTACAGCCACTCCCCCCCCCGTTGTTCCGTCAAGCGTCGCCTCTTCCTATAGACGACGTTCCTAATCCCATTTATATGCTTTTATTATTACAGGAGCGTAGCTGTCATTAAACCCGCCCCGGTCCCAACAACCTCGTACCGATTTCAAACTTCCGTGCCGTCCGAGAAAGCCAAGCTGTTAACACACGAAACTTAAACCAAAGGAGAAGCGTCATCCAGCCAAAGCGCCCCGCAAGTACCAGGCCAGCGAGTCTGCACCGCAACCCATTTACTCGTATTGTGCTAGAACTGAAAACCAATTCAAAACTTTGTAAAGACTTGTTCCTTTTTCTTTTTGGTAAACAATAAACAAGATTGTAACTCATAAATTGCCTCGACTCGCCTCGTTATTTTAGAAGTTGGACTACTGCATCCAAGTTTTAGAGCTTCCTTGGGAAGAAACCTTGGACCCGCTGAGACTTACCCCAGCTGGGAATAAAGAAGCCTCACAAATTGGCACCCGAGCAGGGACATTGCTAAGCGTTCAACCCCCGACCGCCCGTTACCTGGAACCGACGCATTGTCCACCGACCGCAGCCGCCTGCAGCCGACCGTACCTCGTCCAACATGGCAAGTAATGAAAACGCACCCGCAACGTCCGACCAGACCTCCGACCATTCCGAGGAAGACTTCAATCCATACAAGAACCTGGGGTTCATATACTTTTTGAAAAAGCCCGAGCTCATCGAGACGCTTAATATGCGAGGATTGAGCACCACCGGCACCGTACGCGATTTACGCCAGCGGTTAAGTCAACACCTGAAGGAGTTACGAGCCCATAAGTCCACCCAGAACTTATGCACGGAGTGGGAGAAGAAAATTGAGGCCCGGAACGATGCCGAAGAAGAAGACACCATCCCGACAGACGCATGCAAAGCTAAGCAGTCCGTGTACCAGACCAGCCTGCAGGTGCCTCTACTACAACCCGCTAACACAACATCACCGCCGTCCACGTCACAATTAGTGTACCGACAGCAACACTTCGAACGCGCCACGTCAGCTCCTCCGACTAGTCGCCCTAACGACATTGAAACAGCCCGTAGGCACCCGCCCGACCCCCCTGTCCAACACCGGTTCCCGTTGAGTTACGAAGCGGAGTTAATGAACGTCGTGCGTAAGTGGGGTTTGCGCTTCGATTCTTCCGGCCAGCCGTTGGAATTCCTGGAGAGGATCGAAGAACTCGCACAGTGCTACGAAATCCCTCTTGACCAGATGGTGCGAACCCTCCCCGACATCTTCAAGGGTTCTGCTCTCGAATGGCTGCGGATCAACCGAGACGAATTCCATGATTGGCACGCCTTCCGTCGCTCCTTCATCAGCTACTTCCTTCCGTCACGTTATTACGTCAAGTTAGAAGATGAGATTCTGCAGAAACGCCAAGGCCTACGCGAGAAAGCCAAGGATTATATCCGCTCATTCTTATACCTGATCCGCCAGCATCCGCGAATGACGGCCGCCGAACATCTAGACAGGATATACGACAACCTCCGACCTGAGTATCGTCTATACATCAAAAGGAAGGATTTCCGTAGTTTAGAAGAGCTGATGGAGTTAACCGACGAGTTCGAGTTCATTCAAAAAGAGGACCGACCCAGCGCCAACGCCGCAGCCCCACCTAAGTCTAACCCCTTCGCCGTTCCCCGTATAAGAATGCCGCCGCCCGCACGCTTTCCGGAGACCGACGCTATAGTACCGCAAGGCCAAGCACCATCATCGAGTACTGATTATAACAGGAACACCCACTGCTGGCAGTGTAAGCAGCGGGGGCACATGAAAAAGGATTGCCGACGACCGTTATGGTTGTTCTGTTCTTTTTGCGGTACGGATGGCCGACTTACGAAGGACTGCCCTTGCCATCGGAATCCAGTCGCAGTGGCGCGGATAGCGGTCAGAACTGACCCACGACTCTTCATACGAATACCCACCGCCGACCAAACTTATTTCGCTTTAGTTGATACCGGCTCCACCCGATCCTTTATCGGCAAAGAACTTAGAGACGAATGCATCCGGTTAGGTATCCCATCACGGAACCAAGCACACGTTATCGAGCTAACTGACGGTCAATCGACACAGGCGTCAGAACACTACAGTATTAGCTTGCGCGTAAATAACCGAACGATTACGGGTGAGGCCTTGTACATGCCTAGTTTAGCGGAGAACGCCATTCTGGGGATGGATTTCTTAGGCCAGGCAGGTTGTAAATTAACTTTGGGAGGGCAGGAAATCTCCAGTGGAAAAGAGAGAAGCCCCCGGTCGCCCGATATCCTATGTGCGTTCGCCGAAGAACTGGGATGACAGCAAGGTACAAACGAAAAACAAGACCTACAACTGGACGCCCGCCTAAAGGAATTTCTAGCCGAAGAGTTACCTCGGTTTAACGAGACAGAAGGTATATCCACCGTAGTACCGCACGTCATACGCCTGAAGAACATCGAGCCGTTCAAACAGCGGTACTATCCGCGCAACCCCGCCATGCAGCAAATCATAAATGAGGAAATCGACGACTTATTTCTCACCAGTCAGTCCTCAACCGCCGTCACGAGCAGACCATCCCAGAAGCGACCAGAAGCACAGATTTCCCCCGCGACGGGAGCATTTTGCAGCCTAGGACCGACCATCCAAAGGGTAAGTGGCATGCACGACGGGCAAAATAAATTAACATCACTATTACTTCCCGACACCAGAACCAACTCCATAACACGACCGGCAGCCAACCCCAAATTAACCCTCGACGCAATGCCAGCTCCGCCAGCAGCCGATCCATGCCAACAAAAACGTACCGCCCCGGCCCGGCCACGACCCCAACCTCGAGACGCCACCACCGTAGTAATCACGTTGGGGGGAAAGACGGCACAGCCCACAACATCTCGCCGGGTAACGACTAGGAGACCACCGAGCACCGGAGCCGCGCCAATTCACCCTCCGCTATCCCCACCGCACGTCATGGCACAGGTGCGGGCAACTAAACGCCGAGCCGAGGAGTTATGGGCTGAACGGCTCGCGGCCGTCGGAGTACCCAGTACCAGCCATCTTCCCGAAATACGGCGCGCCCCGGTGGCGAAAAGATGGGTACTACATAAGCTAGACCTGACTCCCCCAAAAGTCGCACCGCGAGCTCACGCTCGACTAGCAGCCGTACGCATGACGCCAGAACAAGCACGACGCGACCCAAGGACAGCTAGATACGCTCCCTATGTCCAAACCCCTCCGCCAGTAAAGAAGCCGATCACAAGCAACGCTACCCAACCAACAAACGAGTTATTTGCTGCTCCGGCGCGCGCAAACCAGTGCTCAGCTGTCAGACCACCCGGCATCAACGTTAGCGGGGCGTTCCTCCGACGTCAGCAACGTAAACGAGCAGCAGAATGAGCCGCCGAAGGGGCCCAACAGCAGTTGTACGAAATGCTCCGGCAGTCGAGAGTTCAGAGGACCGAGCGTTTATGAGTTACATTTTTTTTCTTATTAGTATTATTTTTACACTTGAATGAGTTTGTTTTGTTAATGTTTTTTTTTACAAGAAGTTTTGTTTAATTGGTTTTCCTATTAAAATAATAAAAAAAAAAAAAGAAAAGAAAAAATATATATCTCAAAAAGAGTTCGTAATTTTTATATGAGATGCTGAAGACGAGTGGGTTCTCGTCTTATAAAGTAAGGGGGGTCTGTGACGATACGTCACAATTTCTTTTGCACCGCCGCCAAACTACTTACCGATCACCCTACGCTTTGCACCATCCACTTGCCGCGACACCATCCGTAATACGGGTACAAAGAAACAATCTACGCAGTCACACGAAAATACACACCTCTAAGCAGCAACCGCCGAAAGCCCACCATGTGTGCATACACACTATTCGGTTTTGCACACTTTATAAGTTGGGCTCCATACAAAAATAAATACCAACAAGCAGCGGCACGTAAGCTGCCATCGACCAGTGAATTTATTTTTCCATACAAAATTAAATACCAACAAGCAGCGGCATGTAAGCTGCCATCGACCAGTGAATTTATTTTTCCAAGGGTCTGCTCGCCATGGAATGTATGTATAATGACCTTGGTAGGTAAACATGAAAACCGAGCATGTGCATGATCGGTGATGAGTAAATATTACACTCGCTTGATAAAACTCACATTCTCTCCCTACCCGAAAATCAATAAGTAGAGGTGAAATTTTATGGAAAAAAGAGAGAAGATTTGTCAACTATTTGTTGTTAGGGGCAATACCACTACAACTTTGATAATTTTCATCTTCTCCATTCCCCGACCGTCCTGAGTGAAATTGCTGGAATAGTGTCCCTCCTACCAGAGGCCGCCAGTCAAATTCACATTATTATTGAGTTCACTGGAATAGTGTTCCTCCTACCAGAGGCCGCCAGTCAGCTCCCCGACTACTCTTGAATTAATTGGAATAGTGTTCCTCCTACCAGAGGCCGCCAGTCAATTCACCGCAAAACACAAGACCGATTGTGTAAATTTGCAAAAACAAACACTCGAACTAATCGAAAAGGAGATCCTCCTAACAGAGGCCGTCGGTTAGTTCCTCTGCCGTGGCCATTACAGCCACTCCCCCCCCCGTTGTTCCGTCAAGCGTCGCCTCTTCCTATAGACGACGTTCCTAATCCCATTTATATGCTTTTATTATTACAGGAGCGTAGCTGTCATTAAACCCGCCCCGGTCCCAACAACCTCGTACCGATTTCAAACTTCCGTGCCGTCCGAGAAAGCCAAGCTGTTAACACACGAAACTTAAACCAAAGGAGAAGCGTCATCCAGCCAAAGCGCCCCGCAAGTACCAGGCCAGCGAGTCTGCACCGCAACCCATTTACTCGTATTGTGCTAGAACTGAAAACCAATTCAAAACTTTGTAAAGACTTGTTCCTTTTTCTTTTTGGTAAACAATAAACAAGATTGTAACTCATAAATTGCCTCGACTCGCCTCGTTATTTTAGAAGTTGGACTACTGCACCCAAGTTTTAGAGCTTCCTTGGGAAGAAACCTTGGACCCGCTGAGACTTACCCCAGCTGGGAATAAAGAAGCCTCACAATACACAGCTCTCCTCATCGCCCGACAGAAATGTGATAGTATCAATCAGAAGACCTGCTTTGTAACGTTTGATCAGCCACTTTACATGAAGGCTCAAGAGATTGTCCATAATGGCAAGCTAGAACTTAAAAATGTCATACCAAGGCTTCTCAAATAGGTCAAAATTGAAGTACAGCGTTCTAAAGTTAGAAGTTTGAAAAAATTTCTGTAAAATGTCATATCTCGTGAACTATCTGCCTTTTAAACAAAATTTAACACGTATATTATAGGGAATTTCATTCTCTACAACATTGAATATAACTGTCTTGTAGCTAAAATGCACCGAAACAAAGATATAAGTGAAAATCTAAAAAAAGTGCCGATTTTTTTCGGTTTTTTCAAAATGGCGGCGGGCGCGGAGGGGGGGGGGGAATTGTGCATTTTTCATTTTAAACACTTAACAACCATCCTAGACAACATATAAAAAATTTAGAACTACCGGACCTTTTGTAAGGTAACCCCCCTTATTTGGTCTCTATTGCCTGTACTACGATAATCATTAAGTTTTCCGTGTTGTTGTTTATAGTAGGGGAGCCCGAGCCGCTAAATTTGCAGTTACTAAAGCGTCATGGGGACTTATTGGATTGTGAAGTTTACGTTCTAAAGCGAAAAAAAGTGTATGGCAGTTTTTCATTTTAGTGGGGCGATGGGCGTGTATGAGCTTTTAAAAATGTAAAAAAAACAGTTAAATTGAAATACTCGAGCGCGTCAGATTTTCATAGAGTATACGCGCTTTGTCTTTCTTATAACGGATATATATTAATCTGACGATTTACTGGGGGCAAATGGGCGTAAAGAGAGGTTAAAAAAACAAAAAATAAAAAGTTATTCGAGCGTGTCAGATTTTCAAAGTGAATGTTAAGTGTACTCTAAAAAGTGTATATTTCAATAATCTGACAATTTGAGTGGGGCGATCAGTCATGGCTGATTTTTAAAAATGTAAAAAAAACACGTGACCTTGAAATACTCGAGCGCATCAGATTTTTATATAGAGTGATCAACTTGATGTCTTCGTCCTCCAGGATGATAATCTGACAATTATATGGGGGCGTACTCTTAGTCTGACAATTTTAAAGTAACAATTCTTTGTTGTTTCTATTTTTTGTTACTGGATGCAATCAAAAAATATGTGCACATATTATGTATTTAAAAATTTTGTATCGAAATTTTGTTGAAAATACTTTTAAAAAAAATCCTGAAAGTTTGAGCCCTTAATATTATTTTTAAGTGCTCGATCAAGAGGTGTGAAGATTTTCCATTGAAAATACACGGAAACTCTGATTTTTTATTTTTAAATTTCTATAACTCAGCGGCATTTCATGGGATCGCTTTAACCGAAGATGTTTTTTTCTCAAAATTGAAAGTTCTACAAAAATGTTCTTTTTGGCAAAGTCGTTACTCATACCGGGAAGGTGGTACGGGCCACTTAACCAGATTTTTGCATAAAATTCACGTTTTGTCGCAGTTATCTCGTAAATAACAAAAGCTACAGAAAAATTGTAAATTACAAACTTGTAGAGAATTTAGTTCTCTACAAAAAAAGTCTTTTGGACCAATTGCTTATATCAATATTAACCGAGATATTAACCATCATATATTATACATTTCACTGACGATTTTACCACAATCGCCCCAACCAAAATGTCAGATTATATGTTTTCTGTAATCCTGATAAAATTACCTTCAAAATAGAAAAAAAATTAATCGCGCTCGAGTATTTCGAAACATCGATTTTTTTTTACATCTTTGTGACTCGCCTACTTACGAAGGCCCCGCTCAAATTGTCAGATTATTGAAATATACACTCTTCTCGATGTAATCAACCTACCATCTCTTAATCTGACGCGCTCGAGTATTTCCGATGATCGACTTTTTTTTAATAATCTGACGGGCTGCTCTCAGCGAACGCCCCAACATTTAGGTTTAATATATGGTAGGAGTACATTACATGGTGCAAGGTTTCTCCCCATATGATTTTCTGACGCGCTCGAGTAACGCGCGAAATCCCCTCTTGGGCTCCCCTACTATTAGTAAATGCTTTCAAAATAGGCTTTTGTAGGTAGATTTTTGAGTTTTTCGTCAAGGAGTGCGCCCAACGTTCTTCCAATTAATGCATTTAGTTCACTCACAGGCATATTAACATTTGTGTATCATTGTTGTTGTTGTGACAATGAATTTGTTGTTCTAGGGCGCTAGTGCTTCGTGCCGTCATTGCCACTTAACAGCGATATCTTTGCAATCCTGCACTAGCCATACCAAATATTTGGGTGTATATTTATACGTTAACTATCTCACCTTCTCTGACTTTTTAAGCTTGATTTTAGATCAAATATACTTCTTAAATCTTACACAAACAGAGCTACTTTTTGAACAACCAGCCATCACGTCAAACACACAAATGTCAATCAATGTAGTGTCTTTTTCAACTACGCATTAATTCCATTGGATTGGGGTATTTTTCATTATTTGCATTTTCTGTGAATATTTACCAAAGTAAAATATTTTTTGTTATACCACCAGAAAGTAGAGATTTCAACGAACAGAAAACACACCAACTTTTTCAAAAAAGCAGATATTTTGACGTGAAAATTTTCGATTGAAAATTAGGGTGCTTTTTATAATTTTGTTTGGTCGCAAAAATTATCGACCCTGGTCTAAAATAGTATAATAAGTATTGAAAACAAATTAAATTTCATTTGAAAATAATTTTCTCATTCACAAATAATAAAGGTAAGGGTGTTGTGTGTAAATCCAATATTCCAAATTCGATCATTCGAATCCACTTGTGCATGATTATACACATAATGAGAACGACATAATCGTTATGATTGAACAAGCACATAGTAATTCGAAAAAAGATAAACAAAAGAAAAAAAGAATTATATTGTAACTTTGTTTATGACTAGTGCTGTAGCAAATGGTATGTATTCGTTACTCAGTAATAAGTATTCTCTTTTGTACCGAATAACGAAACGTTACTCGCAAAAAAATGTCGTTACTTTTACGATCTTCATAAGCCGTAAACATGTTTGCAATTCGCTCAAAGATATAGAGGAGTCTAGTTCAGGCACTCTCACGTCTTGAAGTGCATAACAAAAGGTGTTAGAATTCTCTTCAGCTCTCAAGAGAGTTTTGAAATGTACTGCTAATGTATCAGCTTCAAGAACAATTTTAACACTTTGGTGACGTCCTCCCAAGTCCCGAACACCATTCCAGAAATCTTTCGAATTTTTACAAAGCTGTAGTTTTGATGCTAGGCTTTTAAGATGAAGCATTTTTTTCTGTAAGCACAGTTGCTTGAACTCTTTGTTGGCGCGTAAGTACATGTTTTTGTGAGCAGTAGAGTTAGACGATCTGAACAAATGCAAATATTTGAATGGGAGCTTGCGAGCATTGCTACAATCTCTATCGTACCATTTGTTTTTTGGCTGAAACGTGTGATTGGTGGTAGATTGTGGAGCGGATGAAAAGATAATCCTTTTGATGATTTCTTCAATTTGTTCAACAGCGTTCAGCGATTGAGGTGGGAGAAGATTATAGTAGTGGTTCAAGAGTGTTCTGTAACGAAGAGCTTTGTTCTCAATCCATGTTAATCTCAGGAAATTATTTGAGCTTTCCTCTTCGAAATGCGCTTTAACACATATTGGTATGTGAGCTGAGAAGTTAGCAGCGCAAACCTCAAAATCTAAGATTGAGCTAAACCATTCTCCCGATATTGCACAAAAATCTATGACCGATTGACCCTGACCACTTATAAAAGTGAGTTCACCTTTTTTGTCACCGTTAGACACCCCATTAAACACAAACAAACCGAAATCCTCAAATAGTTCAGTTAGAAGTCTACCATTTCGGTTTATTGTTTCATCCTAAGATAGTCGCCTTGTCCCGAAAAACCCTTGATCTTGTGAAATAAGAGCATGGGAATTCTGAAAATCTCCAATTCGAGCATTTAAATCTCCAATAATCATTAAATTTTGCAATGGATAATTAGTAATAAAATCTCGCAAATTTTCGAAATCATTCTGCCAGTTATTGCAGTTAAGGTACACCGGAATAATATAGAACATTGAATTCTGAATTACGATTTTGATTATAATTTTGTTTTCAGTAATTCCGAACTGAGTAAACGAATTCAATTTGGATATTGTTGGGGATTGAAAGAAACACACTTGATTACCAAAACGATTTTATAACTTTATTGTTCAATAGCCAAAATGAAAGTGAGAAAGATTTTATCGGAAAGTCAGCAATGACAGTAGAAAATTAGGAAAAAGAGATAGATAGACATGAGACGTAAACAGAGTCGCTAAAACGTCAAATTGCTGGGACGTCGGAATGCAGGGGTGGCATTTGGGTCTTACGATCGTAAACAGATTTGATGCCACATAAAATACCTCCACTCGCTCGCCCATGTACATTACTTCTTGTTGCTGGAATAAATGTTATTTTGAAATCTTTAAAATACTTAAAAAATTCGTTTTCATTGTTTTGTTCTAAAAAAATTTCTAAGAGAATAAAAATATCAAAATTAAGCACATACTTAAAAAAATCGGGTTGCATTAGTTTGCTTTTAAGCCCTGTAATATTATAAGCTAAAATTGAGAAATTTATAGTACTAAATATTTTTGGGCAGACGGCAACACTTTCCTATTGTGTTTTATTTGTTATAAAAAAAGGTGACTCACGCCTAGATGGCTCTGGGTTCAGTAGAGGACCTGATGGTACTGCTTGAAGTTGGTTATCATCTGGAACAAACTTCATTGATCCCTCGCAGCAGTCAGAATATTCAACTGATCTGTCACCGAACATATTTTTGACAAATGTCATCTCCGTCGAAGATTTTACAATGAGGCCTCTTGTAAATTTATAAGCAAATGTGTGGTTATTTATTTGCATTTTATCGCCTTTTAAAATAATTTTCGCTTCCGGGTTGATTTGCAAGAGTTGCGTTTTATATTCGAAGAGTGTTTGCCTTTTCTGTCGGTGCATCAACGATTGCTCGCGGTGAATACTTATGCCACTTCCTTTGAGTTGGTTAGCGGCGGACATTGTTTTTTCAACATTTTCTGCCCAGTGAAGCTCCATAAACACGGTTCCCCTTTGCAAGCGCGTATTGTGAATTTCTCGCGTTTTTTTTTCAAGAGAATATCTTCACCTTCTTTTAATTTGAGAAGCCACTTGCACGTTTGTTTTGCTAGTTCAACTGCATTGGTTTTTCTGTATAGAGGAAGATGTACCACCAACGAATTCTCATGACACCTGCGAGAAATAAATTCAAGTTGAGACTCTAAAAGGTCACAGCGCTCGGTCATCGCAGTCAATCTTTGACTTAACTGTGTATTTATTGTTTTCAGAGCATCTAATTCCGCCGACAAGGAAGCAACATCAGATTTAGTGGCTAGATCCTTTATTTGCTCAGAGATTGTGCTGTTCAACAATGTTTTTAATTGTGCTACTGACATTTTGCCTACTTCCATTTTATTTGTGATTGATTTCAAATTCAATTTTTTGCTCAAATTATTTGGTTCTGGTGAAGTATCAGTTAACGTTCTTTTCTTGCCGTTCATCAGTGGATCCCGTTGTGCCAAGTTGGAATTTGTTTAATATTTGAATTAACAAGACTTCCTACCTTAAATTATGACTTTTTTGTTTTGTATTTGCACCAGAAATCCACTTAGTTCAGTTTGAAATGTGTATTGTATTTTTATTTACATATTTTATCAAAAAACTAAAAAAACTTTTAAGGAGTTTGATTTTTATTACACTTCACCAATGACAGTTGAAATGTCAAACACAATTGGAGCAGCCAAGGAAGCAACCAAGAAGATCGGTATTCCACCCATAATAGTGTTCTCGGGAAACATTGCTGAATTCGGAGGTTCGGCAAAGGAAAACAACTTGGCTTCACACTAAAAAACCTTAACACCACCAAAACGATTATCATTACAACAACGCGCAAGGATTACGATGAAATCCGAACATTCCTAAAGGAAAAGAATATTCAAAACCTTTCTTTCACACCAAAGGAAAACAGGAAAACTCTGATGATGTTAAAAGGAATTCATCATAGTTACACCGCCTGTACGAATGTACAATGATTATTTAAAAAGTGTAAATAAGAAATGTTAAACTTAAATTAGTAAATCAAACACTACTTAGGATACAATCCACAATATATAAATGTCAAATCAATGTGAATAAAAACACAGAATTTGTTCTTAATATGACCTTTGAATTATATACAAGAAAAATACAAACGGATTAAAACGATACCAAAGTGGACGTGTTTCCTCTTTTCTTTCAAAGAAAGCTTTTAATAAGTAATTTTTTTCCCTAGTTTTTTGGTGACAAACAAAACCTAGTCAGAACATTTGAAAAGGTGGACCGTAGAACCACAGTGTGCATGACGTGAATCCTTGTGGTTGCACCCCTCTTGAAATCACATCTGCTGGATTTTGCTTTGATGACACATGTCGCCATTGCTCGGGAAGTGTATGTCTTTGAATACTGGAAACTCGATTAGCCACAAATGTTTGAAAAGATGCTGATGGTGAATTAATCCATGCGAGGACAATTTCAGAATCCGTCCATAAGAATGTGGGAACGTCCTTAAGATTCAGATCGTTCTTGACTCTTGCTGTTAATTGAGCGCCCAAGACTGCAGCGCATAATTCTAGTCGTGGTAATGTTTGTTTTTTCAGTGGTGCCACACGGGATTTTGAACATAGTAGCCTTACAATTATTGTTCCATTTTCCTGAACCGAGCGCAAATACACCACTGTGCCATATGCCTTTTCAGATGCATCAGAAAAAGTGTGAATCTGTATTTTCGTTGGTGCCTCATTGTTGAACATGTGACGTGAGAAGTGGAAATTGTTTAAGCTTTTCAGGTTTTCACGAAATTGCATCCATCTGATATGTAGTGCAGCTGGTAATGATTCGTCCCACGACAGGTTTAGTAACCATAGCTCTTGTACGAATATTTCTGCTGTAACAACTACTGGAGCCATTATACCCAATGGATCGAATAATTTGGCAAGATCTGAAGTGACAATACGCTTTGTTATTCGATTTGTATCATTTAATGTTGTTTTAACACAAAATCTGTAGCTCTTAGGTTGCCATGTTAAGCCAAGAGCCTTAATTGATTTGTTATTTTCATTTCCAAAGTCCAGATCGATTTCCTGATCCCCTTTAGCAATGCCTTGAAGTAGTCGTGGGTGATTAGCACACCACTTCCTTAACTTAAACCCTGCTTCTTTTAATATTTGTGTTACTTCTTCTTGCATTTTGAGGGTTACACATAAGCTATTATCCCCAGTCAAACAGTCATCCACATAGAAATCATTGTGTAGGGTTTTTGATCCTAATGGAAATCTTTCGCTGTTTTCCTTGGCAAGCTGTTGCAGACATTTAGTAGCCAAATATGGTGCTGCTCTTGTTCCATAGGTCACTGTGTTAAGTTGATAGTAATTTAGAGGTCTTTTTTCGTCAGTTCTCCACACAATAGTTTGGTATCTTCTATCTTCTGGATGCATGTTGATTTCTCGATACATTTTTTGTATATCAGTGCAAAAAACATATCTCGGCAATAGAAAACGAAGCAACAATGAAAATAGTTCACCTTGCACTGTTGGTCCTGTGTACATTATGTCGTTTAAGGAACAACCTGACGATGTTTTTGATGAAGCATCAAAGACTACTCGAAGTTTGGTGGTGCTACTGTCTTCTTTAAAGACACAGTGATGGGGTATAAAGTAATTAGGCGCTTGTATGTTATTGATATCAATTTTGGTCATCTGGCCTAGATCTTCGTACTCTTCCATAAATTGAATGTATTGGTCTTTCACTTCTCTATTCTTTGATAATATTCGTTCTAGTGCTAAAAACCTGTTGACCGCTATGTCCTTGGATTTTCCTAATGCCGATGTGGGTCCATGAAATGGTAACCGTCCTTCACTGCTTTTTTGTGTGTTTTGTGCAAAATGAGCTTCACACATTTCTTCATCTTTTGATAAGTTGTTGAGCTGGGATTCCACTTCTTCGAGGCTCCACAATCGTTCAATCATTTGATGGAGGTCGTTGTCATCATATCTATAAATACCACAAGTTGCTGCGTTTGAACTTGCTTCAGCTAGCTTTCCCGCTATCACCCATCCAAGAACTGTATTTTGTAGTGTGGGTAGATCATCTGCTAAACGTATCTGCCCAATGGAAAGTAGCTGATGATAAGATTCTGCTCCAAGAAGTATATCAATTTTGTCTGGTCGATTGAAATATGGATCTGCTAATGGCACATTCTTTGGAATCGCCCATGATGAAATGTTGAAGTGTTGAGATGGCTGTGGAGCTATAATATGTGGTAGAACAAACGCTTCTAATTGAGTATTAAAGCCACTTGTTTTTGACTGCAATTTGACGTTGACACGCTGATGAAATTCTTTCCTTCCGTCGCCAATGCCTTGGATGCTCATTGTGATATGTTTTGAATGCAGGCCTAGTATTTTCACTAAGCGTTCTGTTATTAAAATCACTTGTGATCTGGAATCCAATACTGCTCTACATTCTAACCTTTGACCATTGTTTGTGATCAACTCTACGACGGCTGTGCTGAGAAATATGTATTGATGCTTTTCTGGATTGTTGAATGCCGATAGCGTTACTGATGAACTAACATTTGTCTCAGACCTTGAATTGTTGTCCCTGTCCATGTTAGTTGTTTGTCTGTTAATGGTAGGTCCTTTGTGATTCTCAATATGCAAGAGCGTGTTGTGTTTCTGGTTGCATTTGAGGCATCCTCTTGAAAGGCAATTTTTGGCCCCATGGCCAAACTTTAGGCAATTAAAGCAATTTTTTTTTGTTTTTGGACTAATTGAATTTGTTCGGATGTTCTTAGTTGCAAGAACTCCTTGCAAGCAAATAAAGGATGTGTTCCAGATTGACAGACCTTGCAAGTTCCTTTTTCGTTTGATGTTACAGATGCACAAGCTCGAGCTGAATCCTTTCTTTTAGGTCCAATTGATTCCAATGACTGAAATTGGTTTTCCAAAAACAACAAAAACTCTTTTATTGATTGTAGCTCTTTAGGTTTGACAAGGGATTGCTCGTACAAAATTCTTGTGCCTTGGTCAAGCTTGCTCACAAGAAGATGCAATAGAATGGGGTCCCATGATGTTGTATCTACGCCAATATTGCAAAGCGCCATTAAACATTCTTGTGTTGTATCATGTAGATTCTTTTGTATGGTATTGTATGCTGTGTATGGTTAGGTTGCCCAGCTATCTTTTGCACGAGTGCTGACGTGAGAACCCTGATGTTGTTGTATCTATCTTGAAGACTGCTCCATGCTGTTTTGTAATTTTCTTCGGTCAAAGATAAATGACGAATCAAATTCTCTGCTTCTCCGCTTAGATGTGTTTTGAGGTACCAGATCTTTTGAATATTTGGGATTAACTGTTTGTCCACCATTTGTGAAAACAAATCGAAAAATTTTCTCCATTTCATGTAGTCACCATCGAATTTTGGTAGTACTACCTTTGGTAACCTTACCGCCTGATTGCTGACTGCAGCCGGTCTTGAGTTTGAATTGGGTCGACCATAGAAATTGTAAGTGCATCTTGCACTTCCGCCTCAATTTGAAAATAATGATCTACATCGTAGACCATTGCATCCGGCTCTTCAAGCAAGTCCCAAATCTTGTATTGGAAACCTTGCACGGCTAACCAGTGCTGCTCAATCGTCCTTAGCCTTATTGTATAGAAATCCTGTGCGTGGATTTCATTTCCCTGTCATCAATAAAATGCTTAAGGGACGTCTTAATCGTGGCTATCATGGACGCCTGTTTTTTGATTAAGTTTTTCACTTGATTGATTGGCGAAACGTTTGATGGTGCAGTTGCGAAAGTTTGAACCTGACGCAGAGATGGTGCAGGTTGAGAAACGGTTAAAACAGTTCCCGTTCCTCCTTTACTCTCTTCAGGAATGATGGCTTGAAGAGTTTGTATTATCTCTTCAGATAATTTTTGGACCTTGTCAAACGTGTTTGACTGTATGTATGGTGTGTCCATCTTTACATGAGACTTGACCTTTTCGTGGTTTTCATGGAATTCCAACCAAAGAGATCCTACTGCTTGCAATCTTTTTGCTTTATACTCAGCAGTTTTGCGGTCAGCACCGTCCTTTGACATATTTATCTTGAGTCGTTGAAGTTCATCATATATAGCCTTCTGGTGGGCTACGAATTTGTATACCTCCAAATCTTCCATTGTAGTGCTCTGCTTTTTTAGGGGTAACAACTGGAAATCTGGATATACTGGATATGAAGAATTTGCGTTTGCAAATCTGCTCGATTGAATATATTGCTATTGAAATCTTTAGCTGTTGCTGAACCAGTGTTTAAGCCCTGGTGACGCTTAGCACAATTCTTTAATGACAATTAGTGTTCTTTTGTAATCACGTCAGGGTCACCAAAATGTTTAGACTCGTTTGTCTAATGAACGATATCAAGCACATAAACTTGATATCTTTATTTAGTGAGTGAACAAGCACTTGAACTTGGTCACTACTGGAGAAATTGATCACAAAAGAAACACTTGAATTGCTTGTTGACTTTCGTATGAATGAATGTGTTTATTACTTTCCTTTCAGTTTCTTTTATACCTACTTAAGCTACAATAATTAAATGACAAATTGCTTACACCTAAATCAATAAACATAGAACAGTTATGAAATGCAAAATTGCTTACACCTAAATTAATACATATTGAATGGTTATGAAATGCAAAATTGCTTACACCTAATTTAATACATATTGAATGGCCCAGTTGCGACATCCCCGTTGTTTACTCGTGTTGCAGCGTCAGTACTCCATTGAGTGCAGTTTGACCCACTGACGCTGTTTTTGGTGTTGACCTGAACATTCTCCCCCGCGTTGAACGATGGTTCAACTATTATGAAATCTGACTCTGGTTTTGTTTGCCGAGGTTTTGGCCTTGGTTGCGTATAGATAGCAGATGATCTTGATTTTCGTCTCCATTTAAGATAACTAATGAGTATAATTGTTAATAAAAGTGCTGAATATCCAATTGCTGAAATATGATAAGTGTGAATTTGGAGCTTGTGTGGTAGTTCGAGAATTTCTTGGTCTGCGATTATTTTATGTAGCTCAGTGAGGCTCTTCAATTGAATGTTGACATGAGTACTATTGAAGGTATGAAGTAATGGTTCATGACGCATTGGTGTTGATATTTCAGAGATGTTGCCGAAGCTAGTGTAGGAAGTCTGAATATTTGTAGAAAATACGTTTTGCCCTTCGATCGTGATGTGGTTATGTTTCACTGTACACCCTGGCTGTAGTGTTAGTATTCCGGAACCTTCTAAGTCCATTTGTAGATTTCTTCTTCCACATATTGCCGTCAGTCGAGATGTAGTTTTTGTGAAATACAGCCACTGATTTTTGTGTTGCATTTGGATCCAAGTTGAATTTGTTTCTGATTAACTTAAAGAACAAGTAGGTTTTGTTTCATTATTGAAAAGACCCAGTTCACAGGAGCAGATTTCGGCTCCCTTACTGTATCTAGCTTGTAAATTGAAACATAAAAACTGTTCTGATGTTGACTTGATGCAGGTTTCCTTATCAGCCGCTTGTATTGGAAGGTACTGGTCGCGATGTGCACTTACTGCCAGTACTGGAGCACATAGATCAACAGCTAAAACTGTGTTGTTGATAACACTAGGGATGGGAGTCATCTTGAACATTTCGTAGAATTCTCGGCCTACTAGTGGCAGTGTTATCAAAAATATTGCTTGTCTATTTGTTACTTTAACTGTCATCAGCTTGTATAAGTGTATGAGGTCTTCTTCCTCTGCAGGTAGCTCCAAATAAGATGGTAAATGAGCCTTGATCGTTTTCACTTCGTCTTTGAGCTGTTGTGCTGATATCAACTGAGAACTTACTTTTCCATGGTGGGTATCTGTTAATACGTCCATTAATGTTGATTGCATTCTTTGGATGTTGATCATCATTATGATGAGTTGCGAGGAAAGAGATACAAAAATCTGGAAAATCTTGAGTTGATGACTTTCTTCTCCGTTATCCCGTATTCTCGATGTTATTTGATCTAATTGATTGTTTATTTGGTCAAATCTGTGGTTGATAATCTCTTCGTTTTGCCTTACTATGTTGATTGTTGAATCTATGACTGAAGTTTGGTTTCTTAGTAGATGAAGTATGTGGTTCTCATTTTCATTTACTTTTTCTATTGTCTTTTCCATCTGATTAGCATATTCGGCATCCAGGACTCCAAAAAGAGAGTTTGCTATGTTTCCGATGAAGTTAGCTGCTTCTCTCTTAGTTCTTTTAGTAGGAAATATAGTGTTTTCTGACTTTAATTCGTTTTGAATGTGTTGAAACTGATTAAGAGTGCTGATACATATGCTTCGTTGTTGCATTTGTTGACACAAGTGATTCAGAGTCAACGTTCCGTTTGCGAATGTATTGTATTCTTCTAATAGTGGATCTAAGTTATAATGAACAATGAAGTTCCATTCACTTGTCGCTATTTTTGCTGTTCCAATGCCTTCAAAATGAATTCCAAGATTGGATTTAAATTTCTTGATCTGGATTTCATCACTTAGTACTAGTGGAATAACAAGGAGAATTGTTAATAATGAAGTGATACCCATCGCACTAGATGTTTTTCATTTTTTCGTGGGTATCTCATGCACTGGTTCTGATGAAATCTTGTTTTTTGCTTGTCCGCCTTCATCTCTCCATGTTATATCATTGCTCATCTCTTCCTCAATTGGCAACGGTGCTAGTCCGTGGATAGGACGTTTCCAGACCCCAGATGCTGTTTTAACTTCCGCAACTCTTATTGCGCCGTCATCACCCTTGAATGTCTTGACGATTCTGCCTAATGGCCACTGCAGTGATGGAACATTGTCTTCTTTTATGATGACCATGTCTCCTACCTTGATGTTGGTGGAACATTCTTTCCAATTGTACCGGTACCGAAGTTCTTGTAGATGTTCCTGAGACCATCGTTTCCAAAATTCATGTTTCAGGTGAGAAACCAGATTCCACCTTGACAATAGTGTCTGCCTTGTAGACGTTGCGTTGACATCAGTTTTTGCTGTGAGAGGTTCACCGATGAGGAAGTGTCCTGGAGTTAATGCTGTTAGATCGTTTGGGTCGCTGGATAGTGGTGTAAGTGGTCTTGAGTTCATGATTGCCTCAATCCCAACTAATACTGTTTCCAGTTCTTCATAAGTTAAAGATGCTGTGGAAACACTCCTTTTTAACAGATTTTGTGCTGATTTTACTGCTGCTTCCCAAAGTCCTCCAAAATGAGGGGCTCTCGGTGGAATGAAATTGAATTGTATAGCATGACTACTGCATTCTTTTGTTATAGTTTCACGTGCATTCTCGGAGTAGATTGTGTCATGTAATTCCGAAAATTTATTATTAGCTCCCACAAAATTAGTCGCGTTGTCACAGTATATATGTTGGCAGTGTCCTCTGCGACCGATGAAACGTTTTAACGCTCCAAGAAATGAATCGGTGGTTTAATCACTTACCAGCTCTATGTGTACTGCCTTTGTAGCGAAGCAGCAGAAAATTGCCACATAAACCTTTTGAGGTCGCTTGCCACGGATTTTGTAATGAATCCAAAATGGTCCACAGTGATCAACTCCAGAGTTAATGAATGGTCTCGCTGGTGTTATCCTTGGTGATGGTAAATTCCCCATTACTTGTTGAAGCAATTGTGGTTTAGCTCTTGTACATCTAATACAGTGGTGTACGATTGATCGTGCCATAATTTTTCCTTTTATGGGCCAGAATCTTTGTCTCATGTGAGCCAATAATGCTTGCGGGCCAGAGTGTTTATTTTTCTCGTGAATTTCTTTCATCAATAGTTTTGCCAATGGATTGTTGTATGGTAAAAGCATCGGATGTTTGGTGTCAAATGGAAGTAATCCAGAATCTAATCTCCCTCCCACTAGAATAATTCCCTTGTCATCAATAAATGGAGCAAGACTACTGAATTGGCTGTTTCGCTTCGATTCCTTGTATTTCTGCAGGTCACTGATTTCTTTTTTAAAATCAAATGCCTGCATAGCTCTAATAATTATTGTTAGTGATTCTTCCAATTCTTGAGTGGTTATGTGGATTTTTTGTATACGTTCTTTATTTCTGGCATGATTGCCGAAACGTCTGATATATGAAACTATACGCTGAAGTTTGTTGAATGATCCTCCATGGTTGATGTTATAAATCATATTCTGGTCACAGTCGTGAGTCGCTATTGCTACAGTTGGTCTTTTTCTTTCCATGTCAATCTGAACTCGCCATTTTTTGGGAATACGTTGCTGGCCACATATTTTCTTGACCGTGTAGAAAAGGTCGACCGTAGAACCACAGTGTGCATGACGTGAATCCTTGTGGTTGCACCCCTCTTGAAATCACATCTGCTGGATTTTGCTTTGATGACGCATGTCACCATTGCTCGGGAAGTGTAAGTCTTTGAATAGTGGAAACTCGATTAGCTACAAAAGTTTGAAAAGATGCTGATGGTGAATTAATCCATGCGAGGACAATTTCAGAATCCGTCTATAAGAATGTGGGAACGTCCTTAAGATTCAGATCGTTCTTGACTCTTGCTGTTAATTGAGCGCCCAAGACTGCAGCGCATAATTCTAGTCGTGGTAATGTTTGTTTTTTCAGTGGTGACACGGGATTTTGAACACAGTAGCCTTACAATTATTGTTCCATTTTTCTGTACCGAGCGCAAATAGACCATTGTGCCATATGCCTTTTCAGATGCATCAGAAAAAGGGTGAATCTGTATTTTCGTTGGTGCATCATTGTTGAACATGTGACGTGAGTAGTGGAAATTGTTTAAGCTTTTCAGGTTTTCACGAAATTGCATCCATCTGGTATGTAGTGCAGCTGGTAATGATTCGTCCCACGACAGCTTTAGTAACCATAGCTCTTTTTCGAATATTTTTGCTGTAACAACTACTGGAGCCATTATACCCAATGGATCGAATAATTTGGCAAGATCTGAAGTGACAATACGCTTTGTTATTTGATTTGTATCATTTAATGTTGTTTTAACACAAAATCTGTCGATCTTAGGTTGCCATGTTAAGCCAAGAGCCTTAATTGATGTGTTATTTTCATTTCAAAGTCCAGATCGATTTCCTGATCCCCTTTAGCAATGCCTTGAAGTAGTCGTGGGTGATTAGCACACCACTTCCTTAACTTAAACCCTGCTTCTTTTAATATTTGTGTTACTTCTTCTTGCATTTTGAGGGTTACACATAAGCTATTATCCCCAGTCAAACAGTCATCCACATAGAAATCATTGTGTAGGGTTTTTGATCCTAATGGAAATCTTTCGCTGTTTTCCTTGGCAAGCTGTTGCAGACATTTAGTAGCCAAATATGGTGCTGCTCTTGTTCCATAGGTCACTGTGTTAAGTTGATAGTAATTTAGAGGTCTTTTTTCGTCAGTTCTCCACACAATAGTTTGGTATCTTCTATCTTCTGGATGCATGTTGATTTCTCGATACATTTTTTGTATATCAGTGCAAAAAACATATCTCGGCAATAGAAAACGAAGCAACAATGAAAATAGTTCACCTTGCACTGTTGGTCCTGTGTACATTATGTCGTTTAAGGAACAACCTGACGATGTTTTTGATGAAGCATCAAAGACTACTCGAAGTTTGGTGGTGCTACTGTCTTCTTTAAAGACACAGTGATGGGGTATAAAGTAATTAGGCGCTTGTATGTTATTGATATCAATTTTGGTCATCTGGCCTAGATCTTCGTACTCTTCCATAAATTGAATGTATTGGTCTTTCACTTCTCTATTCTTTGATAATATTCGTTCTAGTGCTAAAAACCTGTTGACCGCTATGTCCTTGGATTTTCCTAATGCCGATGTGGGTCCATGAAATGGTAACCGTCCTTCACTGCTTTTTTGTGTGTTTTGTGCAAAATGAGCTTCACACATTTCTTCATCTTTTGATAAGTTGTTGAGCTGGGATTCCACTTCTTCGAGGCTCCACAATCGTTCAATCATTTGATGGAGGTCGTTGTCATCATATCTATAAATACCACAAGTTGCTGCGTTTGAACTTGCTTCAGCTAGCTTTCCCGCTATCACCCATCCAAGAACTGTATTTTGTAGTGTGGGTAGATCATCTGCTAAACGTATCTGCCCAATGGAAAGTAGCTGATGATAAGATTCTGCTCCAAGAAGTATATCAATTTTGTCTGGTCGATTGAAATATGGATCTGCTAATGGCACATTCTTTGGAATCGCCCATGATGAAATGTTGAAGTGTTGAGATGGCTGTGGAGCTATAATATGTGGTAGAACAAACGCTTCTAATTGAGTATTAAAGCCACTTGTTTTTGACTGCAATTTGACGTTGACACGCTGATGAAATTCTTTCCTTCCGTCGCCAATGCCTTGGATGCTCATTGTGATATGTTTTGAATGCAGGCCTAGTATTTTCACTAAGCGTTCTGTTATTAAAATCACTTGTGATCTGGAATCCAATACTGCTCTACATTCTAACCTTTGACCATTGTTTGTGATCAACTCTACGACGGCTGTGCTGAGAAATATGTATTGATGCTTTTCTGGATTGTTGAATGCCGATAGCGTTACTGATGAACTAACATTTGTCTCAGACCTTGAATTGTTGTCCCTGTCCATGTTAGTTGTTTGTCTGTTAATGGTAGGTCCTTTGTGATTCTCAATATGCAAGAGCGTGTTGTGTTTCTGGTTGCATTTGAGGCATCCTCTTGAAAGGCAATTTTTGGCCCCATGGCCAAACTTTAGGCAATTAAAGCAATTTTTTTTTGTTTTTGGACTAATTGAATTTGTTCGGATGTTCTTAGTTGCAAGAACTCCTTGCAAGCAAATAAAGGATGTGTTCCAGATTGACAGACCTTGCAAGTTCCTTTTTCGTTTGATGTTACAGATGCACAAGCTCGAGCTGAATCCTTTCTTTTAGGTCCAATTGATTCCAATGACTGAAATTGGTTTTCCAAAAACAACAAAAACTCTTTTATTGATTGTAGCTCTTTAGGTTTGACAAGGGATTGCTCGTACAAAATTCTTGTGCCTTGGTCAAGCTTGCTCACAAGAAGATGCAATAGAATGGGGTCCCATGATGTTGTATCTACGCCAATATTGCAAAGCGCCATTAAACATTCTTGTGTTGTATCATGTAGATTCTTTTGTATGGTATTGTATGCTGTGTATGGTTAGGTTGCCCAGCTATCTTTTGCACGAGTGCTGACGTGAGAACCCTGATGTTGTTGTATCTATCTTGAAGACTGCTCCATGCTGTTTTGTAATTTTCTTCGGTCAAAGATAAATGACGAATCAAATTCTCTGCTTCTCCGCTTAGATGTGTTTTGAGGTACCAGATCTTTTGAATATTTGGGATTAACTGTTTGTCCACCATTTGTGAAAACAAATCGAAAAATTTTCTCCATTTCATGTAGTCACCATCGAATTTTGGTAGTACTACCTTTGGTAACCTTACCGCCTGATTGCTGACTGCAGCCGGTCTTGAGTTTGAATTGGGTCGACCATAGAAATTGTAAGTGCATCTTGCACTTCCGCCTCAATTTGAAAATAATGATCTACATCGTAGACCATTGCATCCGGCTCTTCAAGCAAGTCCCAAATCTTGTATTGGAAACCTTGCACGGCTAACCAGTGCTGCTCAATCGTCCTTAGCCTTATTGTATAGAAATCCTGTGCGTGGATTTCATTTCCCTGTCATCAATAAAATGCTTAAGGGACGTCTTAATCGTGGCTATCATGGACGCCTGTTTTTTGATTAAGTTTTTCACTTGATTGATTGGCGAAACGTTTGATGGTGCAGTTGCGAAAGTTTGAACCTGACGCAGAGATGGTGCAGGTTGAGAAACGGTTAAAACAGTTCCCGTTCCTCCTTTACTCTCTTCAGGAATGATGGCTTGAAGAGTTTGTATTATCTCTTCAGATAATTTTTGGACCTTGTCAAACGTGTTTGACTGTATGTATGGTGTGTCCATCTTTACATGAGACTTGACCTTTTCGTGGTTTTCATGGAATTCCAACCAAAGAGATCCTACTGCTTGCAATCTTTTTGCTTTATACTCAGCAGTTTTGCGGTCAGCACCGTCCTTTGACATATTTATCTTGAGTCGTTGAAGTTCATCATATATAGCCTTCTGGTGGGCTACGAATTTGTATACCTCCAAATCTTCCATTGTAGTGCTCTGCTTTTTTAGGGGTAACAACTGGAAATCTGGATATACTGGATATGAAGAATTTGCGTTTGCAAATCTGCTCGATTGAATATATTGCTATTGAAATCTTTAGCTGTTGCTGAACCAGTGTTTAAGCCCTGGTGACGCTTAGCACAATTCTTTAATGACAATTAGTGTTCTTTTGTAATCACGTCAGGGTCACCAAAATGTTTAGACTCGTTTGTCTAATGAACGATATCAAGCACATAAACTTGATATCTTTATTTAGTGAGTGAACAAGCACTTGAACTTGGTCACTACTGGAGAAATTGATCACAAAAGAAACACTTGAATTGCTTGTTGACTTTCGTATGAATGAATGTGTTTATTACTTTCCTTTCAGTTTCTTTTATACCTACTTAAGCTACAATAATTAAATGACAAATTGCTTACACCTAAATCAATAAACATAGAACAGTTATGAAATGCAAAATTGCTTACACCTAAATTAATACATATTGAATGGTTATGAAATGCAAAATTGCTTACACCTAATTTAATACATATTGAATGGCCCAGTTGCGACATCCCCGTTGTTTACTCGTGTTGCAGCGTCAGTACTCCATTGAGTGCAGTTTGACCCACTGACGCTGTTTTTGGTGTTGACCTGAACATTCTCCCCCGCGTTGAACGATGGTTCAACTATTATGAAATCTGACTCTGGTTTTGTTTGCCGAGGTTTTGGCCTTGGTTGCGTATAGATAGCAGATGATCTTGATTTTCGTCTCCATTTAAGATAACTAATGAGTATAATTGTTAATAAAAGTGCTGAATATCCAATTGCTGAAATATGATAAGTGTGAATTTGGAGCTTGTGTGGTAGTTCGAGAATTTCTTGGTCTGCGATTATTTTATGTAGCTCAGTGAGGCTCTTCAATTGAATGTTGACATGAGTACTATTGAAGGTATGAAGTAATGGTTCATGACGCATTGGTGTTGATATTTCAGAGATGTTGCCGAAGCTAGTGTAGGAAGTCTGAATATTTGTAGAAAATACGTTTTGCCCTTCGATCGTGATGTGGTTATGTTTCACTGTACACCCTGGCTGTAGTGTTAGTATTCCGGAACCTTCTAAGTCCATTTGTAGATTTCTTCTTCCACATATTGCCGTCAGTCGAGATGTAGTTTTTGTGAAATACAGCCACTGATTTTTGTGTTGCATTTGGATCCAAGTTGAATTTGTTTCTGATTAACTTAAAGAACAAGTAGGTTTTGTTTCATTATTGAAAAGACCCAGTTCACAGGAGCAGATTTCGGCTCCCTTACTGTATCTAGCTTGTAAATTGAAACATAAAAACTGTTCTGATGTTGACTTGATGCAGGTTTCCTTATCAGCCGCTTGTATTGGAAGGTACTGGTCGCGATGTGCACTTACTGCCAGTACTGGAGCACATAGATCAACAGCTAAAACTGTGTTGTTGATAACACTAGGGATGGGAGTCATCTTGAACATTTCGTAGAATTCTCGGCCTACTAGTGGCAGTGTTATCAAAAATATTGCTTGTCTATTTGTTACTTTAACTGTCATCAGCTTGTATAAGTGTATGAGGTCTTCTTCCTCTGCAGGTAGCTCCAAATAAGATGGTAAATGAGCCTTGATCGTTTTCACTTCGTCTTTGAGCTGTTGTGCTGATATCAACTGAGAACTTACTTTTCCATGGTGGGTATCTGTTAATACGTCCATTAATGTTGATTGCATTCTTTGGATGTTGATCATCATTATGATGAGTTGCGAGGAAAGAGATACAAAAATCTGGAAAATCTTGAGTTGATGACTTTCTTCTCCGTTATCCCGTATTCTCGATGTTATTTGATCTAATTGATTGTTTATTTGGTCAAATCTGTGGTTGATAATCTCTTCGTTTTGCCTTACTATGTTGATTGTTGAATCTATGACTGAAGTTTGGTTTCTTAGTAGATGAAGTATGTGGTTCTCATTTTCATTTACTTTTTCTATTGTCTTTTCCATCTGATTAGCATATTCGGCATCCAGGACTCCAAAAAGAGAGTTTGCTATGTTTCCGATGAAGTTAGCTGCTTCTCTCTTAGTTCTTTTAGTAGGAAATATAGTGTTTTCTGACTTTAATTCGTTTTGAATGTGTTGAAACTGATTAAGAGTGCTGATACATATGCTTCGTTGTTGCATTTGTTGACACAAGTGATTCAGAGTCAACGTTCCGTTTGCGAATGTATTGTATTCTTCTAATAGTGGATCTAAGTTATAATGAACAATGAAGTTCCATTCACTTGTCGCTATTTTTGCTGTTCCAATGCCTTCAAAATGAATTCCAAGATTGGATTTAAATTTCTTGATCTGGATTTCATCACTTAGTACTAGTGGAATAACAAGGAGAATTGTTAATAATGAAGTGATACCCATCGCACTAGATGTTTTTCATTTTTTCGTGGGTATCTCATGCACTGGTTCTGATGAAATCTTGTTTTTTGCTTGTCCGCCTTCATCTCTCCATGTTATATCATTGCTCATCTCTTCCTCAATTGGCAACGGTGCTAGTCCGTGGATAGGACGTTTCCAGACCCCAGATGCTGTTTTAACTTCCGCAACTCTTATTGCGCCGTCATCACCCTTGAATGTCTTGACGATTCTGCCTAATGGCCACTGCAGTGATGGAACATTGTCTTCTTTTATGATGACCATGTCTCCTACCTTGATGTTGGTGGAACATTCTTTCCAATTGTACCGGTACCGAAGTTCTTGTAGATGTTCCTGAGACCATCGTTTCCAAAATTCATGTTTCAGGTGAGAAACCAGATTCCACCTTGACAATAGTGTCTGCCTTGTAGACGTTGCGTTGACATCAGTTTTTGCTGTGAGAGGTTCACCGATGAGGAAGTGTCCTGGAGTTAATGCTGTTAGATCGTTTGGGTCGCTGGATAGTGGTGTAAGTGGTCTTGAGTTCATGATTGCCTCAATCCCAACTAATACTGTTTCCAGTTCTTCATAAGTTAAAGATGCTGTGGAAACACTCCTTTTTAACAGATTTTGTGCTGATTTTACTGCTGCTTCCCAAAGTCCTCCAAAATGAGGGGCTCTCGGTGGAATGAAATTGAATTGTATAGCATGACTACTGCATTCTTTTGTTATAGTTTCACGTGCATTCTCGGAGTAGATTGTGTCATGTAATTCCGAAAATTTATTATTAGCTCCCACAAAATTAGTCGCGTTGTCACAGTATATATGTTGGCAGTGTCCTCTGCGACCGATGAAACGTTTTAACGCTCCAAGAAATGAATCGGTGGTTTAATCACTTACCAGCTCTATGTGTACTGCCTTTGTAGCGAAGCAGCAGAAAATTGCCACATAAACCTTTTGAGGTCGCTTGCCACGGATTTTGTAATGAATCCAAAATGGTCCACAGTGATCAACTCCAGAGTTAATGAATGGTCTCGCTGGTGTTATCCTTGGTGATGGTAAATTCCCCATTACTTGTTGAAGCAATTGTGGTTTAGCTCTTGTACATCTAATACAGTGGTGTACGATTGATCGTGCCATAATTTTTCCTTTTATGGGCCAGAATCTTTGTCTCATGTGAGCCAATAATGCTTGCGGGCCAGAGTGTTTATTTTTCTCGTGAATTTCTTTCATCAATAGTTTTGCCAATGGATTGTTGTATGGTAAAAGCATCGGATGTTTGGTGTCAAATGGAAGTAATCCAGAATCTAATCTCCCTCCCACTAGAATAATTCCCTTGTCATCAATAAATGGAGCAAGACTACTGAATTGGCTGTTTCGCTTCGATTCCTTGTATTTCTGCAGGTCACTGATTTCTTTTTTAAAATCAAATGCCTGCATAGCTCTAATAATTATTGTTAGTGATTCTTCCAATTCTTGAGTGGTTATGTGGATTTTTTGTATACGTTCTTTATTTCTGGCATGATTGCCGAAACGTCTGATATATGAAACTATACGCTGAAGTTTGTTGAATGATCCTCCATGGTTGATGTTATAAATCATATTCTGGTCACAGTCGTGAGTCGCTATTGCTACAGTTGGTCTTTTTCTTTCCATGTCAATCTGAACTCGCCATTTTTTGGGAATACGTTGCTGGCCACATATTTTCTTGACCGTGTAGAAAAGGTCGACCGTAGAACCACAGTGTGCATGACGTGAATCCTTGTGGTTGCACCCCTCTTGAAATCACATCTGCTGGATTTTGCTTTGATGACGCATGTCACCATTGCTCGGGAAGTGTAAGTCTTTGAATAGTGGAAACTCGATTAGCTACAAAAGTTTGAAAAGATGCTGATGGTGAATTAATCCATGCGAGGACAATTTCAGAATCCGTCTATAAGAATGTGGGAACGTCCTTAAGATTCAGATCGTTCTTGACTCTTGCTGTTAATTGAGCGCCCAAGACTGCAGCGCATAATTCTAGTCGTGGTAATGTTTGTTTTTTCAGTGGTGACACGGGATTTTGAACACAGTAGCCTTACAATTATTGTTCCATTTTTCTGTACCGAGCGCAAATAGACCATTGTGCCATATGCCTTTTCAGATGCATCAGAAAAAGGGTGAATCTGTATTTTCGTTGGTGCATCATTGTTGAACATGTGACGTGAGTAGTGGAAATTGTTTAAGCTTTTCAGGTTTTCACGAAATTGCATCCATCTGGTATGTAGTGCAGCTGGTAATGATTCGTCCCACGACAGCTTTAGTAACCATAGCTCTTTTTCGAATATTTTTGCTGTAACAACTACTGGAGCCATTATACCCAATGGATCGAATAATTTGGCAAGATCTGAAGTGACAATACGCTTTGTTATTTGATTTGTATCATTTAATGTTGTTTTAACACAAAATCTGTCGATCTTAGGTTGCCATGTTAAGCCAAGAGCCTTAATTGATGTGTTATTTTCATTTCAAAGTCCAGATCGATTTCCTGATCCTCTTTAGCAATGCCTTGAAGTAGTTGTGGGTGATTAGCACACCACTTCCTTAATTTAAATCCTGCTTCTTTTAATATTTGTGTTACTTCTTCTTGCATTTTGAGAGTTATACATACATAAGCTATTATCTCCAGTCAAACAGTCATCCACATAGAAACCATTGTGTTGGGTTTTTGATCCTAATGGAAATCTTTCGCTGTTTTCCTTGGCAAGCTGTTGCAGACATTTAGTAGCCAAATATGGTGCTGCTCTTGTTCCATAGGTCACTGTGTTGAGTTGATAGTAATTTAGAGGTCTTTTTTCGTCAGTTCTCCACACAATAGTTTGGTATCTTCTATCTTCTGGATGCATGTTGATTTGTCGATACATTTTTTGTATATCAGTGCAAAAAACATATCTCGGCAATCTAAAACGAAGCAACAATGAAAATAGTTCACCTTGCACTGTTGGTCCTGTATACATTATGTCGTTTAAGGAACAACCTGATGATGTTTTTGATGAAGCATCAAAGACTACTCGAAGTTTGGTGGTGCTACTGTCTTCTTTAAAGACACAGTGATGGGGTATAAAGTAATTAGGCGCTTGTATGTTATTGATATCAATTTTGGTCATCTGGCCTAGATCTTCGTACTCTTCCATAAATTGAATGTATTGGTCTTTCACTTTTCTATTCTTTGATAATATTCGTTCTAGTGCTAAAAACCTGTTGACTGCTATGTCCTTGGATTTTCCTAATGCCGATGTGGGTCCATGAAATGGTAACCGTCCTTCACTGCTTTTTTGTGTGTTTTGTGCAAAATGAGCTTCACACATTTCTTCATCTTTTGATAAGTTGTTGAGCTGGGATTCCACTTCTTCGAGGCTCCACAATCGTTCAATCATTTGATGGAGGTCGTTGTCATCATATCTATAAATACCACAAGTTGCTGCGTTTGAACTTGCTTCAGCTAGCTTTCCCGCTATCACCCATCCAAGAACTGAATTTTGTAGTGTGGGTAGATCATCTGCTAAACGTATCTGCCCAATGGAAAGTAGCTGATGATAAAATTCTGCTCCAAGAAGTATATCAATTTTGTCTGGTCGATTGAAATATGGATCTGCTAATGGCACATTCTTTGGAATCGCCCATGATGAAATGTTGAAGTGTTGAGATGGCTGTGGAGCTATAATATGTGGTAGAACAAACGCTTCTAATTGAGTAGGTATTAAAGCCACTTGTTTTTGACTGCAATTTGACGTTGACACGCTGATGAGATTCTTTCCTTCCGTCGCCAATGCCTTGGATGCTCATTGTGATATGTTTTGAATGCACGCCTAGTATTTTCACTAAGCGTTCTATTATTGTGATCTGGAATCCAATACTGCTCTACATTCTTACCTTTGACCATTGTTTGTGATCAACTCTACGACGGCTGTGCTGAGAAATATGTATTGATGCTTTTCTGGATTGTTGAATGCCGATAGCGTTACTGATGAACTAACATTTGTCTCAGACCTTGAATTGTTGTCCCTGTCCATGTTAGTTGTTTGTCTGTTAATGGTAGGTCCTTTGTGATTCTCAATATGCAAGAGCGTGTTGTGTTTCTGGTTGCATTTGAGGCATCCTCTTGAAAGGCAATTTTTGGCCCCATGGCCAAACTTTAGGCAATTAAAGCAATTTTTTTTGTTTTTGGACTAATTGAATTCGTTCGGATGTTCTTAGTTGCAGGAACTCCTTGCAAGCAAATAAAGGATGTGTTCCAGATTGACAGACCTTGCAAGTTCCTTTTTCGTTTGATGTTACAGATGCACAAGCTCGAGCTGAATCCTTTCTTTTAGGTCCAATTGATTCCAATGACTGAAATTGGTTTTCCAAAAACAACAAAAACTCTTTTATTGATTGTAGCTCTTTAGGTTTGACAAGGGATTGCTCGTACAAGATTCTTGTGCCTTGGTCAAGCTTGCTCACAAGAAGATGCAATAGAATGGGGTCCCATGATGTTGTATCTACGCCAATATTGCAAAGCGCCATTAAACATTCTTGTGTTGTATCATGTAGATTCTTTTGTATGGTATTGTATGCTGTGTATGGTTAGGTTGCCCAGCTATCTTTTGCACGAGTGCTGACGTAAGAACCCTGATGTTGTTGTATCTATCTTGAAGACTGCTCCATGCTGTTTTGTAATTTTCTTCGGTCAAAGATAAATGACGAATCAAATTCTCTGCTTCTCCGCTTAGATGTGTTTTGAGGTACCAGATCTTTTGAATATTTGGGATTAACTGTTTGTCCACCATTTGTGAAAACAAATCGAAAAATTGTCTCCATTTCATGTAGTCACCATCGAATTTTGGTAGTACTACCTTTGGTAACCTTACCGCCTGATTGCTGACTGCAGCCGGTCCTGAGTTTGAATTGGGTCGACCATATAAATTGTAAGTGCATCTTGCACTTCCGCCTCAATTTGAAAATAATGATCTACATCGTAGACCATTGCATCCGGCTCTTCGAGCAGGTCCCAAATCTTGTAATGGAAACCTTGCACGGCTAACCAGTGCTGCTCAATCGTCCTTAGCCTTATTGTATAGAAATCCTGTGCGTGGATTTCATTTCCCTGTCATCAATAAAATGCTTAAGGGACGTCTTAATCGTGGCTATCATGGACGCCTGTTTTTTGATTAAGTTTTTCACTTGATTGATTGGCGAAACGTTTGACGGTGCAGTTGCGAAAGTTTGAACCTGACGCAGAGATGGTGCAGGTTGAGAAACGGTTAAAACAGTTCCCGTTCCTCCTTTACTCTCTTCAGGAATGATGGCTTGAAGAGTTTGTATTATCTCTTCAGATAATTTTTGGACCTTGTCATACGTGTTTGACTGTATGTATGGTGTGTCCATCTTTACATGAGACTTGACCATTTCGTGGTTTTCATGGAATATCAACCAAAGAGATCCTACTGCTTGCAATCTTTTTGCTTTATACTCAGCAGTTTTGCGGTCAGCACCGTCCTTTGACATATTTATCTTGAGTCGTTGAAGTTCATCATATATAGCCTTCTGGCGGGCTACGAATTTGTATACCTCCAAATCTTCCATTGTAGTGCTCTGCTTTTTTAGGGGTAACAACTGGAAATCTGGATATACTGGATATGAAGAATTTGCGTTTGCAAATCTGCTCGATTGAATATATTGCTATTGAAATCTATAGCTGTTGCTGAACCAGTGTTTAAGCCCTGGTGACGCTTAGCACAATTCTTTAATGACAATTAGTGTTCTTTTGTAATCACGTCGGGGTCACCAAAATGTTTAGACTCGTTTGTCTAATGAACGATATCAAGCACATAAACTTGATATCTTTATTTAGTGAGTGAACAAGCACTTGAACTTGGTCACTACTGGAGAAATTGATCACAAAAGAAACACTTGTATTGCTTGTTGACTTTCGTATGAATGAATGTGTTTATTACTATTCTTTCAGTTTCTTTTATACCTACTTAAGCTACAATAATTAAATGACAAATTGCTTACACCTAAATCAATAAACATAGAACAGTTATGAAATGCAAAATTGCTTACACCTAAATTAATACATATTGAATGGTTATAAAATGCAAAATTGCTTACACCAAAATTAATACATATTGAATGGCCCAGTTGCAACATCCCCGTTGTTTACTCGTGTTGCAGCGTCAGTACTCCATTGAGTGCAGTTTGACCCACTGACGCTGTTTTTGGTGTTGACCTTAACATATACAGAAGTGGATTTTTTTACAAAAATCCTTTAGTAATTTAACAACTAATTACTTGCAAAGACTATAATTTCGCGTTACATAAACCGAAAACAACGTCGCGTCGCGCAACAAATAATCATCACCAAGAAGATACAGGATTTTGACGGCAGCTGCAGCTGATTTGTACGTGAGTTTGCACATTTATTAAATTTTCTACAGTCTGAAAAACAAATATATATTTTTGAAAAATCTTTTATAAATATGGGGAACTTCAGAATGGTTTGCTAAAAACCATCAAGAGGGATCTCACCAACTTCAAAAAGTCGCCAAAAGAGCGCCTGCCCCGCTCATACGTGGCTGCAAGGCTGACTAAGTTGGAAGAGGACATCGCCACTTCAAAGGTGTATAATGAGGCCATCGTAGAGGGAAAGCACCTGGAAACTACGATGAAAAAAGAAGATTTATTAGCAGTGTACGACGAAACTATGGATATTTCTATAGATTACCGTGTGGAGCTGATGGAGGCGTTGGAAAAGCACAAACCTGTGCCCACAGGGGACGTCAAGGCATCATGTTTGGACGCAACGTCGCAACAGTCGTCATCACGGTCGGAGATACGGCTCCCCCGCATTGACTTGCTCAAATTTGATGGTGCTTACACCAGCTGTCGAGCCTTCCATGACCGTTTTGGAGCGTTGGTGCACAACAACAGTAGTTTGGCCGACATAGACAAGCTGCACTTTCTGCAATCGTGTTTGGTTGGTGATGCCGAGCGCTTTTTGCAGAACTTGTCGGTGGAGGCGGCGAACTATGAAAAGGCGTGGGAGTTGCTGAAAGAGCGGTACGACCATAAACGCATTCTGGTGCATTTACAGATGCAGGCTCTGTCTGGGCAGTCTCCTATGGCCCGCGAAACTGCGACAGGTTTGAAGGAGTTGTTGTTCACTACACGGGAGTTTATGTCAGCACTTGAGAACATGGACGTTCCGGTGGATCAGTGGGATACGGTGCTCATTTGGTTCCTGCACCAGAAGTTGCCGTCATCTACGCAGAAGCTGTGGGAAGAAAAGATGGGAAACAGAAAAGATTTGCCGAAATTCATCGAGTTTGCGTACCTCTTGGACACGCGTTTCCGCACTTTGGAAGTTTTTGACGAGCAGGAGATGTGCTCCACGTCAAAAATTATAGCTGAGACACACGCCAACAACCGTTCTCGCTTTCAGAGCACGAAGGTGATGTTTGCTAAGCCAACACCTAAGCCAACAGGTAAGCCAGCCAGTAGGCAAGTAGCAGCAGTTCGGCCAACTTTTAATAGGGAGTCGGGAGTGTGTAGTTTATGCAATCTGCAACAGCATTCCATAAGGAAGTGTCAGCGGTTCCTGAACATGGACACAACGGAAAGGAAGCAGACTGCTCGACGCGTGAGAGTTTGCGACAACTGCCTTTCTTCAGGTCATTTTGCGCCGGATTGCCCCTCGCCTGGCTGCTATTACTTTTGCCAACAGCGTCACCACACGCTTCTACATGTAAACGTGGCCCAACACGCAGCTGTGCGCGCAAATAGCATGACACCGTCGAGGTCAACAACAACTTCAAGAGGTAACAATGCAATTTCTAATTCATTCAATGCAAACGCGCTGGAGTTTGAACCACGAGAAGTACAACAAGCTTCTACAAGTGGTCAAGTTTTAAATTACCACACGTCGCATGGTAGCAGAACGCACCAGGTGCTTTTAGCGACAGCTATTGTGAAGGTGCGAGCAGCCGATGGTCGTCAACACAATCTCCGAGCTTTGATCGACCAAGGATCGGAAGCATGTTTCATCACGGAAACTGTTGCAGCACAACAGTTGAAATTAAAAAAGCGACGTACCTTTGTCGAGGTGTCAGGGTTAGGGTTGGTCAGCAGTGGTACAACGCAAACATGCGTGGATATTGAGCTTGCGTCATGTAACTCAACTTATGGAAGTGCGGTGCGGGCACTGGTCTTCAAGTCGCTGACTGGCCATCTCCCGGCCCAACAAATGATACCTGACAAATGGCAACATCTTAAAGGGTTAACGTTGGCAGATCCAAATCTCCACGTTCCTGGACCAATTAACATACTTCGTGGTAGTGACGTATATGCCGATATACTCCTTTCAGAAGTGAGAAGACCTGCAGATGGAGTCGGACCAACCGCTCAGAAGACGCAGTTAGGGTGGATTGTGTTAGGGAGAGTTCAAGAGGAACATCCTCGGCAAATACGCAGTTTTGTGCAGACTGCTGACCGGAATTCTTAGCTGCAGAGATTCTGGGAGATGGAAGAATTGCCGTTCAAGACACATGAAACTGAGGAGAACATCACATGCGACGCGCATTTCGATGAACACACGAGACGCCTTCCTGACGGGCGTTATGAAGTGAAGCTGCCGTTTAAAGGTGGATGTCTTCCAGCGATGTGATCCAGTAAGCAAAGCGCGGTCCGACGATTCCTACACTTAGAGAAGAGGCTGGAGGCAAACCCAACTCTTCGGGCAGATTATGCCAAATGCATACAGGAATATGCAACCCTAAGGCATATGGAAGAAATTCACGTCGGCGACTCGGTGTTGGCAACCCAATACCACTATTTTTTTGCCTCACCATGCAGTTTTTAAGGAATCGAGTTCCACCAAGAAACTGAGGGTCGTGTTCGACGCAATAGCGAAGACTTTGGATGGAAGTTCGCTCAATGATCGACTTTTAGTGGGCCCAAAACTACAGTCGAGCATTATTGATCTGATTCTTCGATGGCGAACCCACAGAATAACGTTTACGGCTGACATCGAGAAGATGTATAGGTAGGTGTTGGTTGATACACCGGATACTTACTATCAGTTGATTCTGTGGAGAAACGATCGTTCATCTCCAATCAAAATGTATCGGCTTAAAACGGTAACGTTTGGCACAGCAAGTGCACCGTATCTTGCCATAAAAATTCTGAAGCGTGTAGCTGAAGATGAAGAATCGAACCTGCCGGAGGGCACGAAGGTAGTCCGAGAGGACATGTATGTGGACGATCTGATCAGTGGTGCCGATACTGTGGAAGAAGCACGAACAAAACGCGACCAAGCGAATCAACTTCTGGCGTTCGCGGGCTTCAATTTACGAAAATGGACAAGCAACGTGAAGGAACTCGTCGAAGACATACCTGTAGCAGATCGAGAGTTAGACTTTGAGGTGCCGTTCAACATGTCAAATCATGTCAAAACCCTTGGCACCAAATGGTTCCCGATAGACGATTACTTTTCGTATCAGAATGTGCAGCAGTCATCAGAAGCAACAACAAAAAGGTCAATGTTGTCCACCATAGCCAAACTGTTCGACGCACTTGGCTGGATATCACCATGCGTCATCACGGCAAAATTAATGATGCAGCGGCTTTGGGAACTAAGTTGTGATTGGAATGATCCAGTTCCAGCTGTTTTGAAGAAGGATTGGGATGCTTTTCATCAAAAACTTCCTATGATCGAGACACTTCGAATACCACGCTGGACTTATATCAGCAAGACCAACAAGGATATAGAATTACATGGATTCTGTGACGCGTCTATGAAAGCATACGGTGCCGTAGTATACGTTCGTGTACTTGACAGTGATGGGAATATCCATGTTAACTTGCTCCTGGCAAAGACGAAAGTAGCTCCAAGTCAGCGTACGATCACGCTTCCACGTTTGGAACTTTGCGGAGCAGTAGTGTTAGCGCAGTTGATGCAGTATACGAAGAACGTTTTGGCTGTTCCCGACATCAAGATGTTTACTTGGACCGACTCAACCATCGCGCTCGCGTGGATAAGAGCCACTCCCGATAAATGGACTACGTTCCTTGCCAACAGAGTATCCGAAATTCAGCGGCTAGTGGGGATCGATTGCTGGGGACAAGTTGCAATGCTTCATAACCCAGCTGATCTGGCGTCTAGAGGTGTGTATCCAGCAGAACTGATGTCTTTGCAGACTTGGTGGATTGGTCCTGAGTTTTTACGCACTCAATGGGCTTTTGATGTTCCGCACCAACCTTTTGACATCGAAACTGACGAGGAACGACTAACGGTTAAAGTACTAAGCGCTCAAGTCAGTCAAGATGATCGTATACTTCAAAACATCTGCGACTGTTCGAGTTTGTTGAAGGTGATTCGAGTTGTCGCCACATGTTGTCGTCTTGCAACAAAATGTCTACGAAAGCCAGTTTCTGATGTTCCGTTTAGTCCAAACGAATTGTTACATAAGTTCTTAGAGCTGCCTGGAAAGTCAGTGTCCAGAAGCAGATTGAGCGTTTCTTCGCAGGATTCTGTCCAGCCGTCAGCTGTTTTCAGACTGCTAGGCATTGTCGGACTTCTTGAGAGGATTTTTCTTAATCTAGAAGCTTCTGAAGTATCTTCTATTTTTCCACAGAAGTTTCTCCAGGAAGTTCTTTTATTTTTCCTCAGTTGATATTTATAGGTTTTGAGGGATTCCTTGTAGGAGTCCCAGTCTATTAAACTTTTAGATTGTTTAGTTCGGTTGAAAAGTTTTCTACATTCCTTTCTGAGCGGTTCTAGCCCCGAGCTCCACCACAGTGGTTTCTGTTTTCCTCTTATTTTTATAAGAGGACAGGATTTCTGCAGTGAATTGTTAAGGGCAGTGGTAAGATCATTGACTTTTTTGTCTAGATCTAGTTTGTTTGTAGGGTTTTGTAAGAGTTCAGATTTAATAAACTTTTTCAAAGTTACCCTTTATTTTTCCCAGTCAGTGTTCCGGTAGTTTCGGAAGATTGGTTGCTTAAGAGGTTCACCACTAAGATCAAATTGAATGTATCTATGATCAGAAAAGGAGTGTTCAGTAGATACTTTCCAATTAGTAATCCTATGATGAACCGAATCGGAGACAAGAGTGATATCTAAAACTTCTTGTCTGTTTCTGGTAACGAATGTTGGTTCATTGCCAGTATTACTTACTATGAGGTTTGTACTTAAAATAGAAATCAAAAAGTGACTCATCCCTTTCATTTATGTCAGTACATCCCCATACTGTGTGATGCGCATTGGCATCGCATCCAATGATGAGGCAGATCTTCTGCCGTTCTGCTTCAGCGACAATCCTTTTTAATAAGTCGCCTGGGGGAGGGCCAGGATGGACGTGGCCGAGGTAAGCAGATACCAGCCAGTAGGTGTTGTCACCGGTCTGGTATCTTATTGTAGTTACATCACGATTGCTGTAATGAGGGAGTAAAAATACATTAGTGCTACTTTTTACCAATATGCAGGATCTGGGTTCACCTTTGTCCTTCATATACAGTAGAGTATATCCAGGAGTCATTAGTCCTCGAACGATAGACTTGATGATCCAAGGCTCTTGGATAAGGACAATATCTTCCCCTCTCTTGTTTAGGCGGAGAAGAAGGGAGGCCAAAGCCTGCTTGGAGGGTTGGAGGTTAATCTGAGTTAGCTGCACCATCTTGGGAACAACTTAGTAGACTAACCCCCACCACGGTCTGGTTGAGGTCGTCGTCTGTTTTGCTCTCAGAGTTTGACCTAAGAAGGTCATCCGCGCTGAGCGAAACTTCGTTAGCGGAGTCATCAGTCTCCAAGTCAGAGAATTTGACGACGTTTTGGGCATCCAAGTGGGATGTGGAGGGTTTATTATCATACGTTTCAGCAGAGGATGTGCCGAGCTCGTCTATCTCCATGGATGGAGGGTCGACTTGCCCTGCGGATTCTTCCACTGAAGACGCACTTTTTGTTACGGAAGATGGAACGATGTTCTGTTCTTCATCTTTTTTATATATTTTTAAGGCAATGTTTGACCAGCCGAACCGAATCACGCCTTTTGTTTCAGCAAGGAGAGCTAGGGAGTCCTTATTGATGACTATTATAGCCGATCTATAGTGACCCTCCGTGAGTAGGCAGGGTTGGATTGCCGAATTGTATCATTTTCATGATAGTTTCCTTGCAGGAGAGTTCCGCTTGTAGTCTAGCGCGAGCCTTAGGCCTGCAAGGGATATCCTCCCTTGACACGACTTCAAGCTAAGCACCAGGCCAGAGTCCTTCTAACCTGCTTATCGCAAGCTTGTACAGATCGCGCGATCTCTCTCCATCAAACGCGATTAACCTGACGCGCCCTTGATACCATCCTGCGTCCTCAAAGAGCAGGTTCCCCTGAGTTTTCCATCATAAGAGTCCAGTAGGAGGCCTGGAGCTTGTTCATGGTGATCGCCCATTGATCAAAAGAGATCGCACCATCCGCGTTACTCCTGTCAATGACAGCGAAAATGGGTTTGTCCTTCAGTGCGTCACTGTATGACATGTCTTTTTTGGAGCTTAGGGTGCTTGGTTTTTGCACCTTAGGCCTTTTGGCGTTCGGGGTTGATTGTTCGAACGAACGTTGGCGCTTAGACGTTGAGTCTACGCAGTATTTCTCGTTTATTGCAATGATTTTCATTGCCCAATCAAGTTCGGCAGATTGCATTGACTCAAGCTTAGGTTTAGGTACCGCACCTAACACCTTCGCAATTTTCTCCGCATTCCGCCTTTCTTTGTGGTTTGGGAAGGTAGGGAGGTTGGGATGCCCTTCGTTGTCCGTTCCACTGTTAGACACAGTTTCACCTTCAACTTGGGGCTTAGGGGGATTGGAAACCCTTTCGTTTACAGTTCCACTGTAAGTCACAGTTTCACCTTCAACTTGGGGGTTAGGGGGATTGGAAACCCTTTTGTTCTCAGTTCCACTGTAAGTCACAGTTTCACCTCCAACTTTGAGGTTAGGGGGATTGGACACCCTTTCGTTGTTTGTTCCACTGTTAGTGACAGTTTCAGCTACAACCAGGGGGAGGGAAGGATAGTTTCCGGAGCTCGAAGGAGGTCCTCCCCTTTCAGCCACGGAGCCGATAGTCTCGGCACCCGTACCGTCCGGGTTGGTCGACCTTGAGTCCTTTGACAAAGGATGGGATGAGGTGGGAGGTTGGGGCAGTGTTTTTGATGAGGGTAGCCCCTTCGTCAACATATCACAGTTCACGTTAGAACCGAAAGTCTCGGCCCCTCTACTTGCTGCAATAGTCTTCTCCGGGGTCCCTTCAATACGGGCAGTATGAGTGGAAGTGCTACAGAGAGTCACTGCAACCCTTCCACTGGTTTGGGCATCATCCTTAGGAGGGGCGTTAGAACCAGAGGGCTCTCAACATTTCTTGGTTGGCTTGTTAGGCCTTCCTGGAACTGCAGTCGGCTCCCCAACCCTTCCGCAAATCGCTTTTTTCGTCATCTTATACATAAAAATGAATCACAAAATGTGTTGGTAAGCGCATAACTCAACAACGCCTGGACCAATTTGGCCAATTCTTTTTCTGTTGTGTTTGTTATTCTAAGGAGAAGGTTTTTATGACCTAAAAATCTAAAAAAAATTTGTGGATATTCCCACAGGAACGGGTTTGGGAACGAAAACTTAGAAACTACTAGATAGGTTTCTTAAACGATTCGAGCATAAGGGTTCTACATTATCCCCCTCCATCACTAATTTAGATTATATTTCATCTATATAATCCCACGGGCACAGAAACGGGAACGAGAACCGAAATCTTAAAGTTACTTGACCGATTTCAAAAATTCATTCAACTCTTGGATGTTACATTCATACCTCAGGGACATAGACTTATGAATGACTCCTGTCAAGGGTTGATCCCCATATTCCGAAAGGAACGGGTTGGGGAATGGAAACTTAGAAGCTTACTGGACAGCTTTCTATATCCCTTCCTGCACTAGGATTGCTACATTATCCCCCTTCATTAGTAATTTAGACAATATTTCATCCCTATAATCCCAAGATAACAGAAACGGGAACGAGAACGGGAACCATAAAATTATTTGACCGATTTCCAAAATGCTTTCAACTCTAGGATGTTACATTATCCCTCAGAGAATTAGGCTTATATTTCACATATTTCCACGGTAACGGAAGATTCCCACAGAACCGGGGCTGGGAACGGAAACCAAGAAACTACTGAACAGATTTCAAAAATTCTTTCGTCATTGGGATGCCACATAATCCCAAAGTAAAAACGATTATATTTCATCCCCAAGTTCCTAATTAAGCGGAAAAACGAGAACGGGAAACTAAAAACTACAGACCCAAGCAACGCCGGGTGGCTCAGCTATCTATCTATCTATATAAAAATGAACTGCTGTTCGTTAGTCTGGCTAAGACTCGAAAACGGCTGAATGGATTTATCTTATCTTGATCTTAAAATGTTCGTGTAGGTCTAGGGAAGGTTTAAAAGCTTTTATTTTATCCCTATAATCCCACGAGAACAGGAACAGGAACGGGAAAGGGAACCTCAAAGTTATTTGACAGATTCTAAAAGTTCTTTCAACTCTAGGATGTTACATTATCCCTCAGTGACTTATATTTGATTCACATATTTCTACGGGAACGGAAGATTCCCTCAGGAACAGAGAACAGGAATTTTAAAGTCACTTGACCGATTTCAAAAAATGTTTCAACTCTAGGATGTTACATTATCCCTCCAGAACGGGGTTTTAAATAGACACTTAGAAACAACTGGGCAGATTTAAAAAATTCTTTCAGCACATAATGCCTTAGTAACTAAGCGTAGATTTCATCCCTATAATCCCACGGAAACAGAAACAGAAATGAGCACGGGAGCCTTAAAACTACAGACCCGAGCAACGCCAGGTGGCTCAGCTAATTAAATAACCAATAGTAAGATTATTGGAGTGTTTGTTTTTAAAAACTCTTTTGACTTTTCGCCTGGTAAGAAGAAAGATTGAAACTGTTTTTAGTTAAAAGTGTTACTTTTACAATAATCCAAACTATTTTTTCATATGAACACAGTGAACTATTTACATTCGCAAAACAAAACGAATTGGTTTAAAGTGATACTATACACTTTGACATAAGCAATGACAGCGTCTTCTAGGCCTTTGGTAGGGATAATAAGGATCTCGAAGGGATATAGAGTTCGAAATGAAGTCGAAGTTCTTTAGTTATTATGTAGTCAGGAAGAAATGAGTAAAGTTATAAAGGCTCGAAGAAAATTTTAATTTTGGTTCAGACCCAATAAGGGTATTGTAAAATCGCTTGGTGGTCTCTGTGACCATGTTGAACGGTGCAGATGCTGACACTTTGATGTACTCAACAAGTGTCACGAGCTTCGGCAACGGGACGGGAACAACAACATTAGCAGGAACACGGAAAATATTGAACCAATTCCCAAAAATTTTTCAATGTTTGAATGCTTCATTGCTCCTGAGTATTAAAGACAATATTTCCTTCCCATATTCTTTCCGGAACGGAAACGGTAATGCCGAAATAACCAAGAAACTGGAAAGTATTTAAGCGATTACAAAAATTCTTTCACTGTTAGAATGCTTCATTGTCCCTGAGAATATATATCACCATTGTCCCACAGGAACGGGAAATCCAAAAAAAAAACACTATCGATTTCAATGCGTATTTCAATTTAACAGTACTGGGCCGATTCTAAAAACTATGTCATCGTTAGAGTGCTTAGCTGTTCCTAAGTAACATAAACTATATTTCATCCCCATTCTCCCACTAAAATTGAAACTTGGAAACTACTTAACTTAACTTACCTAATTCGATTAATGTAGGGCCTGAGCTACGCCAGGCGGGTTAGCTAGTAGTAAATAAATTTGTCACTGGCGACTTGTCCTCTTTCGGGGCCAAGCCATCGCCGGCAGTCGCGACACCAGCCGACTTTTGAACGTATATCCCCGTTCGTTTTTTATTTCTTTTATTTACCTTTTAAATTTTTTTTTTCAGTTCAAGTTTTCCAACATTGAGGTTTTGTTTTGAGTTATGTTGGTTGGTCAGGTTCTGCAGCTGGATTGCTGGAGAAGATGTCCTTAAGCACCCCCACCACGACAAGGTCAACTCATAGGGGGTGCTTCAAAGACTAAGAGCTTCTTATCTGGCCTCTCGTGCCTGTTCTTAACCGTTGGCGATAGACATCAAAGCTTCTTTAATTTCTTGATGATCATTATATAAAGGCACTTAGTGCATCAGCTCGCGCCGACCATCTTGTTTGAGAAAAACTTTTTACAACTTTTTTTTGAACCCAAATGAGCAGTCAACACACTCCATCTTCGAAAACTTTAAAAAATTGAATGCCGTTCATCTTAGAGTACATCTAATAATAAGCAGGGCCACAAATGCAACGCCTACATTAACAAATAGACAGCAAAAAATAAGCAACCGACAATTTATTGAAAAAAATTATTAACAGTAACCAGAGTTGGGAAATAATGATTACTTTGTGAAATGAATTACAGGTTCAATTACAATAACATGTAATGGGTAGTTGAAACTTTTCAATTACAATTACATAAAATGTAAAAAGTAATGCATTTTTCCAAGTAATTGAAAAAAAAACACATCGCTAATTACTTTTTTAGTAATTGATTACTTAAATTGTAATACATAACATATCTTCTATATAAATTTTTACATAAATTCTTTCATACATAGTCAATGGTTATTATTGTTTTAAATTAAAATAGTAGGTAAAAGAAGGTAGCGAAAACTAAAACCTTTTACTCACCCCTAAGATTTTGATATCGTTATTTGCACACAATCGAAAGTTCGTGCGACCCAATAGTGCCCATTTTTTTTCTGGGACGGCATCATCTTAATAAGGGGAATTCCAAGTTTTCAATTTTTCTTAAGCTGAGAACTTCTCCCTCAAAAAACTTCTTTACGTATTTTTCTTATTTTTTGCGTACTCTCCGCCAATTCTCAATTATTTTCTTTTTCAATCGCAACTTTGTCATGCTCTATCTCTGTAATTTTTTGTTGTGTATAAAGTCTGAGCAAACATAAATGTAGTCAATTTTGTGTTTTAAAAAAATGTATTTATTAAATTTTTTCAGAATCTACATTTTGAGCAACATATTCGCGAAATCGCACTTTATTCTCCAACTTTCTGACATTTTTTCACCAATAACTTTGTATTATTACAAATAATTGCAATTGAAACTTTTTGTAATCATTATTTCCCATCTCTGATAGTAACCCTATCTGACCAACGATCGCATCGCAAAAGTCAGAAGGATACACAAAAAAATTAAAACTCCCATCTTCTCAACACCATTTAACTTCGATCGTAAGATACACGTATGTATATTTTTTCTGATTGGATTTTTAAAAGTGCCCTGAAACGAACACAATGGAGTGTATGGTTTCGTTGTCCTGATCATTACTTGAATGATCTCTTTTTTTTTTTGTTTGAATTTGCATATTATTTTGTTAAAAAAAATGTATCGAAATATTTTTTTTTTCTTAAAAATAGATCAGAGGTTGAATGTTGTTTCAGAAATTCGGGGGCCCCTGGTGATGCGGGGCCCTGGGCCTGGGCCCAGAGGTAAAGAGGGGTCTGCTTTGGGCTTCCACCATTCCCTTAAATTTTTGTATGTATCTGCGACAGAATGCTATCACTCGTATTGATCGATTGAGTGATGAGAATCTTGCAATGACGTCATCTTCCTTACAAATTTCTACCTTGGTAGTATGGTGTGATTTTATCTTAAGTTCCAACTCTGTTCCGATAGTTAAGTTTGGTTGGGGTTTACATGGTAATTCTGACTGTAGCCACACTGGTCCTTTCCACCAAAGCGATGACTCCTTTAAGGATCCTGGAGATGTACCTCTTGATGCTAAATCTGCAGGGTTATCTTCCGACTTGACGTGACTCCATGTGTATCCGGTGTTTAGATCTTGAATTTGCTGATAGAATTAGAAGTACTAAGATCCGTGGAAGCCTTCATGTCAAAAGTACCGTCTTGGACAAAATTCAGCACGACCGGCTCAGTTGGTATTGTCATGTTCAAAGGAGAGATCCGCAGAACCCCGTCCAAAAGGCAATATCGTACAACGTTTCAACAAATTAGCGACGAAAAAGAAAAGGCAGGCCAAAACACTCCTGGTACAAGCAAATGCAAAAACAGCAGCATTTGGTTGGCCTCAGACATGGAACAATCCAAAACCGGGAGGCTTGCCGACGATTTCTGAGGTCAACGCGGCGTACCCCACAGGCGGATCACTAGTATGAAGCAGAAAAGTGGGAGAGTTGTGATCGCTTCAAGATCACTACTCGTAACGCCGAAAATGAAAAAGAAGAAGATCTTGAATTTGCTGAACTCTATGTGCGACGAATGTTTTCCATTTGTTTGGACTAGCACTAATCCAAGCTAGTACAACTATAGAGTCACACCATGCGTATGTTTTTAATTGTTCAATGTTCAGATCCTCATTGGCCTTTTTAAGCAAGTTGGCTAAGAGGACTGCTCCACACAGTTCTAGTTTCTGAATCGTTAACATCTTTTGTGTTTTCTATTGTTTTGGTATCACTTTCGATTTTGCTGTAAGTAGGGTGGTTGTTATGCTTCCTTCACTGTCTATTATTCGCATGTATACAACGGCACCATATGCTCTTTCTGATACGTCGCAAAATCCATGAATATCGGCACATCATGTGTTGGGTGAATATTTTGTCCATCTTTCTATTTGGATTAGTTGGATATTATTAAGACTCTGTCTGTAATCTTGCCATTTCGTTCTTAAAGAATCAGGTAGTTGATGATCCCAATCCAGCTTTTCTTCCATCCAGATGTCTTGCATTAGTAACTTAGCTCTGAGTACGAAAGGTGCAAGCCATCCAAGGGGATCGAAATTCAGGCAATTTCTGACAAGACAGTTCTTTTTGTCCAGAGAGAGGTTGAATCGTATGGCCTTACTTCAAAGGAAAAGTAGTCTTTTGATGGATGCCACCTGATTCCTTATGTTTTCACGAATTCTTCCTTGACTAGTTCAAGACTGGTTGCAGATTTTACTTCTCTTCCAAGTAAACGATTCACGTTGCTGTTCCATTTGTGTAACTCGAACCCACCGGCCTTGAGAATATTTGTCAATTGGGTTTATAATTCTCTAACTTCAAGAATTATATCTCCCCCTGACATGACGTCGTCTACGTAGAAGTCTGAGAGTAAAGCTATTTCTGCTTGTGGATAACGACTTCCTTCGGCCTTGGCTAGTTGTTTTAATGTTTTTATCGCCAGGTATGGTGCTGACGCTGTGCCATACGTGACTGATTTTAGTTCATATTCTGTTATTTTTTCTGTGGGTGATCCCTCCATAATATCTGTTGATACTTACGATCCGGAGTGGCGATCAGTATTTCCCGATAAATCTTCTTTATGTCAGTGGAAAATACAATCCTTTGTTTGCGCCATCTTATGAGGATTGATGTTAGCTCCTCTTGTATTTTCGGTCCTGTTTTCATTATATGATTTATACTTTTTTCACTGAAGGATTTTGCCGAGGCATCGAATACTACTCTTAGTTTGGTGGTGGAGCTGTTGGGATTGCTTACAGCATGATGTGGAAGATAGTATGCTCCTGGTTCTTCGGCAGTTTTGCATTGGCTCATGTGTCCAAGCTCGATGTATTCCTTCATGAAGTTGTGGTATTCCTCTGTTAGTTTTTGGTTTTTTGTAAATGCCTTTTCCATATGTAGGAGCCTTGCTACTGCTCGTTTTTTTGAGTGGTTGATTGCCAATTCTTCTTTTGGTGAAGTCTCAAATGGAATCCTAACTATATATCTGCCAGTAGTATCACGTGCTACTGTGTAGTATTCTTCACATGATACTTCGTCAGTGTGTGCTGCTTCTGTTTAACTTCCGATGTCTTCAGATTCCCAGAATTTCCGTACCTGTTTGTCTAAGTCAGTTAGTGTTACATGACATGATAATGAGAGTTGGTTTGGTTCCGATGCATTGGTATTTCCAGATATAATCCATCCAAATATGGTTTGCTGCGCAATAGGTGAGCCTGGTTTTCCTTTAATGATGCCTTCTTGCAGTATTTCTGTTAGTACTTCTGCGCCCAGAATCATATCGATTTTGCTTGGTTCTTGGTATGTTGTATGTCGGATCTGCTAGTATTAATTGTTGAAGGTGATCCCATTTGGTTGTAATTTGGGTCGCTGGGAGTTTTTTTGTTAATGTTTTTAGCACGTATGCTGTTGTTGCTACGGTTGGATTATTGCTTACTGAAATATGCACCTTGTATTTTATAGTTGACACCCTGTTTGAGCCGAGTCCAGATACGGTTGCATCTACTTTTATTTTTTGAAGCTGGAGTTTGTTCGCGACTTCTTCAGTTATAAATGATGCTTGTGATCCTTGGTCAATCAAAGCTCTTACTTTCTGACTGTTATTGTTAGGTCCACGTAAAGTTACCAATGCAGTAGCAAGCAGTAAGTTGTTATCTGCAGTGCAATTATGAGAATGCATTTTATTTTGAAAAGGGTTCCTCTTTTGTGAACTTTCTGTGACTTGGTCACGGTGAATCAGTGTATGATGTTTCCTTTGACATTTTTGGCATCTTCTTGATGACGTGCAGTCAGAGGAGAAATGCCCTGTTTTTAGGCAGTTGGAACAAATTTTATTTTCCTTCACGTATTCGCTTCTCTGATAGATCCCTTTTTGCAAGAATGTTCTGCATGTGTGTAGCGGATGATCTCCCTTGCATAGCTCACATTTATAATTTTTTAAGGTGGTATGGTACATTTTCGTTTGGTGTTTATGTTTGCCTTCCTTTCGATCAGAACTTTTGTTTATTGTTTCAATTGATTGGAATCTTTTTTCAATGTAGGTTAGTAATGGATCTATTTCTGGGATCTCACGAGGGTTTTCCAACTACTGTTCGTATATTCGTTGGGATTCCTTATCTAGTTTTTGAAGGACGATATAGGCAACCAATGGTCCCCAGTTTGTAATGTCTATACCCAAGTTTTGTATACCTAATGTGCATTCTTGGGTTGTGTCTAGTATTCTTTTCAATGAATAAGCTGATTCTGGTGTGCTTCCATGTTGATCCATCAGTTTCTGTATATATGTTGTGAAGATCAGTCTTTTGTTGTTATATCGCTGCTCTATGAGTTTCCAAGCTGTTGTGTAGTTATCTGCTGTGACTTGCAAATGTTTGATAATGCTTGCTGGTCCTTCCGATAGATGTGTTTTTAGGTATTGCATTTTTTGTATAGAGTTTAATGCTTTGTTATTGTCTACAAGTGTTTTAAAGAGATCGTGGAATGATGGCCACGAGTCATAACGTCCGTCATATGTTGGAATGTTGATTCGCTCTAGCTTCAGATCGTTGTTGCTGGGCTTGGTGTGTTCCTTGTTGTTTGTTTTTTCCTTCGTCTCTATGATTATCTGTTGGTACATGTTTTCAATTTCTTCATATTCATCGTTGGAGAGGTATTTCGACTCGTCTGAACTGGAGCTATTTGCCATGATGTCGTCGTGTGTCATCGTGATGTCTTTCCAATATTGATCCAATGTTTTTATGTACTGTTCATATGCGATGTTTGACAGATTTTTTGATAATCCTTCTTTCAGTTTATCATGTAACCGTTTGAATAAGGCTATTTTATTCTCCTGTCGCTTGTAACGCTGTCTCTGGTTCATATCTTGCGAACTGCTTTTCTCTTCTTCCTTGTCTTGGATATTTGTCCGAGCTTCTTCAATTCCTTTGAGCATTTCTTCGTACACCTTGTTGATCTGCTCAAAGTAACCTTCTTTGTATTCGTGATCCTCGGTATATGTCTCGTTGATTACGGCATCGTTTATAACAAATCTGTCCCATTGTTCTCTTAGGGATTGGCGTTGTTTTGTCAGGTATTCGTGCGTTATTCTTATTTTTGGTGCCTTTTTGAAGTTCTTCAGGAGGTTCTTAATCATCTCTCCCGTTTCCTGTTGCCTTTACACTATTTCCTCCATAGTTGAGTGTCGCTGGTTAAAATTCCTTGAATTTGGTATGTTGAGTCGATGGTTGGACTCTTTGAATTTGCTTTGGTTGAGTCGCTGGTTGGACTTCCTTGTATTTGCTTTGATAGAGCCCCCCAAATGTTTCGTTGTTGAGAATAATAACACTACTTCGTGTGGTAATTACAATTCTGGTTTTATTTTGTCAACTTAATTCTACTTATGCCAAAATTATGCTTACTCTTAACCTATATTCCAACATACTGCTCACACCTGGTCACTACCAATTATTGCTTACTAATTGGTTATTGACCTAGTGTAAGACAGTTATGCGGACGGTCATAATAATAATCTAGAATACAATTATGAATAATTTAGAACAATACGAAATCGGCATCATTTCTTCGTCCCATCATTTCTCCGTTGTTTGCTCTTAGCAATTTGATCGAAACATAGCTTTGAGCAAATGACAAAATAGGTGCATGTCGTAATCAGCGGATGAGCTGAACTGATGTCGGCGTTTGGTATGTCGAGCCAGAAGCCTCTGGAGACTCGCACACCATTTATTTAAATTGAATGTCATTCATACTTCGTCACTTACAAGCATCATCATTCTCATTCATCGACATTCAAATCATTATCATCATTTACACATACTTACATCCATGCACTTATAACATCATCCACCTATTATCATCATTCACGTATATCACCTTTACACTCATCATCAATCACAACTCATTACACACACTACATAAAGCAGGATATCACACACACAACACTATACACATACATACACATATCAACGATGAGAACAATTGAAATGGCCCGTGTGAAAGCCATACTTCGTTATGAAACACACTGTGCAGCGTAGTGCTGCAAGTGTAAACACCCTAAATTTAACTTTTAGTATTGTAAAACCGAATCATAAGAATGAAACGTTAATAGTTTTCCCTTTTTCCCCAAATCTGCGCAAAGATCCACCGAATAGGGTAAAGTAGTTCATTTTGGTTTTGGTAGCTTTTCCTCCCTTCTTCAATTTTCGAAAAGTTGTAACACAGAGAATTTTATCCTTCCCCTGGCTCAGTAGATTATATAGTAGAGTAACTGGGAAAATGCCCAGAACTTTTATTTTCAACTTTCAAGAATTTTCGTTTTTCTGGACATGTTTTATGGGAGGGGTCTGATCTCGACTAATGAGCTGGTTAAGTTTTGGGAAAAAACCCCCAACAACTTTTTCAGTTCAATGTGATTGGAAAATTGTGCGAGTGAAAGGTCTCGCTGGAATTCGACAACGGAGGTGCTTGTCAGCCATAAGGCTGCATGCGCTAGAGAACCGTGACCGAAAACTTCGAGACACGATTGACCGATTGTATGAATGTGTGGGTGAATTGGAAAGTCGAGAAAGGACAAATTGACAACATCAACGACTTCTTGGTTGACCTAGTTCACGTCAAGTGGTTTTTGTGAGAGATTTTAAAAAGAGAGAAAAAGAAAGCTTAGAAAGTGAAAGTTGGAGATAGTTTGGAAAAGTTTTGAAGATTAGCTTTTAAAATTGTTAGAAAAGTTCTTGGAAATTGTGTGTAGAGTCAGTGGAAGGAAGCATTTGGAACGAGCTATAGGAATCGTCAGACGGACGATAATTGAGAAGATAGAAGGAGGAAGGAAAAGCAGGAAAAAGATAAGTAGAGTGATTTATAGTTTTTTGTGAGTCTTAAGAAAGTTTTCGGTTGAGCTTTGCCATCGCAAATTCTCAAAATTGTGAGACACGCGACCCTTTTTAGTTTTTATTAATTGTTCTTTTCGGGAAAGAACATTTAACGTTTCATTTTTCCGGTTGTTTCTATTGTTTACATTTTTCAACCGTCCATCTTGTACCATTTTATAGTTGAAAAGATTTGGGTTTTTAATCCCACTTTATGTAAAGTTTTCCTAACAGAAATAATAAATAGCTTTAAATCCCTTTGGGAATTTAACTTGCGCATTTTAATTGATATTTTAACTATTACCGACTTCATTCTTGGTTTGGAAATTTCACCACAAAATTTCCTGGCACCCACTTTTCTTAGTACACCCTGTACTGAGAAATAGTACATTTCAATTCTTCATTTAATAAATATTTAATTGGTTCTTTTAATCGCGATCGATCGTCTTAATCCACGCTACGCTATCATTTCATTGTTTACGAACCCAGCCCAGCTGAGTTTAGCCGTGGTGTCAGCAGCCTACCTGCTGAGTGTTACACTTCTTAGTTTATCAGCGCGTTTGACATTTCGTTCTTTTGATCGTTTTTAATATCGTTTATTTTACTAATTGTTTACTTAGTAATTGGATTCGGATAATCCAATCGCGACAAGTAGTTCCGAATCATCATAAAATTATTTTAATAGCAAGAAAAAGTATAACAAATTGGCGCCCAACGTGGGGCATTTTAAGGAAAAATATATACATATACATTGCCGTACTCGGATCATCTTCCGACTGTTGTTACCTTCCAACGACGTGTGCAACCAAACGATGAATCTGCTAATTCGCGAGTACTACCGAAACTCAACTGGAAAAGTTCAAAAGCACTGGTTTATAGACAACAACTTGATTTAAAACTTCAATCAAACGAAACTATTGACTTTCCCACGTTGGAGAATATCATAAAGTCTTCCTACCTACAACGACAATGTAGCGGAAAAGCAAGCAAATCTGGAAAAGACCCTTGGTTTGATGAAGAATGTGAAAAGGCCCGAAAGATTTCGTTTGCATGGCTTAGAATTTTCCGCAACTCTTCCCAAGATTTATTTTGAAGGAACTATATTGAGGCTAATACACAATATAAGAAATTATGTAAAGTTAAAAAAAGGAGATATGCGGAACTACAAGCATCCAGACTTGCGTCTTGTAAAAATGCAGCAGATTTTTGGAAACTTGCATGGGAATTGAATGGAAAAAAATTTGCTGTCCACACAAAGCTTTGCGCAAGCGTTCTTTCCAACCATTTCAAAGAATTGCTGAGCCCTGCAACAACATTTACAAACTGGTTTTATGCGGTACCGGGAACAACTAATGAAACTTTAGACTCTGAAGTCACTTTAAAAGAATTGGAACTAGTGCTAGGGTCACTTAAAGATGGTAAAGCGGCGGGTTCGAATGGCATTCCAGTGGAGTTCTATAAGTACGGAACTGTTACACTCAAAAAACGTCTTGTTACGCTTTTTAATAAGGTGATGGAGGGAGATCTGATGGTGAATGAATTCCGGGATGCGATAATATTTCCGATTCATAAAAAAGGATCAATTGTGGATGCAACGAATTATCGAGGTATTTCGTTTCTGAATGGAACATATAAGATATTCACATCGATATTACATAAAAGACTCACAACATGGATAGCAACACAAAACATGCCGAAAGAGTTTCAAGCTGGCTTTAGATCAGGGTACTCGACTATCGATAATATTTTTATTCTGAGAAGTATAGCGGAGAGCTTTATTATGCAGGGTAGAAAATTGTACGTATTCTTTATCGATTTCAAAGCTGCTTTTGACTCAATCAATCGAGACGCCTTGTTTTACAAGTTATATGGGCTGGGCTTGTCACGGAAGTTCGGACGCGTTCTCGAAAGTTTATACACAGGGACACGGGCTGCAGTATGGAACGGAGCGGAACTTTCGGAGTGGTTCTCAACCTCAACAGGAGTGAGACAGGGTTGCACATTGAGTCCCACCCTGTTTTCACTTTTCATTGATGATCTCATCGATTACCTTCCTGGTGGTGTTGATTACGCAGGAGTGCGTGTTAAGGCGTTGCTTTTTGCAGATGATATAGTCATGTTTTCTTACTCCGCGGACACATTACAACTCATGATAAACAGAGTATATGATTACTGTCGTTTGTGGAATTTAATAGTCAACACTCAGAAGTCCAAGGTGATGATATTTAAAAAAGGTGGGGGTCGGAATGCAGCAAATGAAAGATGGACTTGTAACGGAGAAAATTTAGAGTGTGTAAATGAATACAAGTACCTTGGTGTAATTTTCTCAAGAAACCTGAGTATGGAGAAACACTTAAACGAAAAACTTCAAAAAGCGAAAACTGCTATAAATATTTCATGGAAAAAATGCTTTATGAACGTAAACATAGCTCACAGCAGTAAGCACAAGATTTTTGAAGCAGTTGCAGAGAGTATCCTGTTGTACGGCTCACAAGTGTGGGGAGGTAAAAAGTTTCAAACGGTTGAGAAACTGTTAACACACTTCGTGAAAAGAATATTTCGTCTGCCAACAAGTACGCCTAACTACGTTCTTATGTTAGAAACCGGTCTGCCACCTCTATTCGTGAAAACTCTGAAGATTCAAGCCGATTATTTACTGACCGTCTTCAAGATGCCTGAACACCGGCTGGTCAGGAAGGTAGTTCTTAAAGCGGTACAAGACCAAAACAGCTGGTACAGAGAATGGTCAAATCTTGCGGAAGGATGCAATATAAATTTTGATTTAAACGTTCAAAATACATTAAGCAGTAAAACTCTCCTGTATGACGTTATATCAAAGGTCGATGAGAAATGTAGAGCAGAATATGCAGCTGAAGCTTCTGGGTCATTATTCAGGACAACATACAGTAGGCTGAATCATAATCTTGCAGAGAAAAATTACTTCTGTGACTCGAACAAGATAGATGTTATCGCTACAATGGTCAAGCTTCGGAGCGAATTACTCAATTTGAATTTTATACCACACAGACCCGATTTACCACTGGAGTGCATTATATGCAACTTAGAGGAAAGGGAAGACGTAATCCATTTCGTCGGAAGATGTCCAACTTTGAGAGAAACTAGAAGAAGCATTCTCGGAAGCGACTTTTTGACAGAGGCTCAAGTTATTAGTAGGCTGAATGAGATGAATGTTGTCAAGCTATATGACTATTGCAAAATTGCGTTACGTTATAGAGAAAGAATAATGAATGAAGACTTCTGAGTAACTTACAGTAACTTATTATTATTTTCAAGTTATATATATATTTTTTGTATCTATTATTATTATTATTAATTGTGGAAGCTTATTACAGTAATTGAAATAATGTTTATTGTCAATCTGGCAGACGGCAAATGCCATGCTATATGATTATTTGTATATATGAATGTGTGAAAAAAAAAAACTGTTAGTCATTTAAAAAAAAAAAAAAAAAAAAAAAAAAAAAAAAAAAAAAAAAAAAAAAAATAAAAATTACATATACATATTATATTCAGTGCAATTGTACATACATTTGTACATCGAATGTGCATTTTGTGCATAGCCTGTAACGATGCATTTTATACATCGCTACATGCTTACGCCACCACCACTCTATAATGCCTTTGAGCTAGAAACTCGATGACCACACGCCATCCAGTAGCAAGAACTACGAAACACCTATACCAGAAGCACGAACCGGAACCAGGAAATGAACACCAAATGCTATCTGAGGCACAAGCCGGAACCAGGAATTACACGACAAAGAATATCCGAGGCACAAACCGCATACCCACCCCCAGGGTATGCTACACTAAATGAATAGCATAGGCCCAGGTGCAGCCGTGGAGAATATGGAACATATGTTTCTCCAACAGTTTAGAATACAACCCACACGACACACTGGCCAATGCACAGCAGCACACGACCACCGTGTGTTTAGTGTAGACTTCAGCAACAGAGTACATTGGGTGTGCTATGGATAAGCACAGCAGCGGTGGAGACATAGGCAATACAAAATAAATGATAGAAGGCAACAACAAAATGTATGGAAAAGCGCACGCCGGAGAAGTATAAATAGGGCGAGCTGAGCTAAGAAAATTCAGTCAGCCGGCACCGGCGCAACGGTGCACATCTCCTGATAGAGTGAGTATTCTTGTAAAAAATATATTGGTTGAAAATATAATATTTCGTGCCACACAGGGCCGTACCAAATACTTGTGATCTGTCAGACCTAAAAGTCTTGGCCTTCGTTGCTGGCAGGGGCATTAAATAATACCTGTCATTAATAAAAGAAAAACGTTCTTTTCAGCTGGCTGCTCCTTGCCTAGAGCATATTGTTTAGCTTGTATTTATATTATTTAAAACAAGTCTATCCCGCAGATTCCGACGCCGTAGCAACCAGAGCAATACCGCTCGGAGAACCACCCTATTGTTCCCGAGGACCAGAAGCCAGCATTACCGCAACTACCACCGCCGAACTACCAGAAGCGAAGTTAGAGATATTTCCACACAGGGCCAAAGGGTTCTTGTGATCGTCGCCGGAGGGCAGGTAATAATACTCAACCGCTGACCCGCTGAGGGGAAGTTGGGATCCTTACCGCACAGGGTCAGTTAAGCGCCTGTGATCTTTTGCCGGAGGGCATATAATAATACTCAACCGCTAACTCGTGAGGGGAAGCTGGGATCTCCACACAGGGCCGAAGGGTTCTGGTGATCGTTGCCGGAGGGCAGATAATAATACTCGACCGCTGACCCGCTGAGGGGAAGTTGGGATCTTACCGCACAGGGACAGTAAAGCGCCTGTGATCATTGCCGGAGGGCATATAATAATACTCAACCGCTAATCCCGTTCTCTACCATAGGTACCCCACCGAATTGCTGATAGCCGAACTTGAGGAGACAACGAGCGTTCCTGTTATCGACGCTGAACCATAAGAATAAATATTGTAAATTATAATTGTTTATAAGCTATAAAAGAGAAGTTTGCAAGAATAAAGAGTTTCTGACCTTCTATGCGAAGTTTTCGTGTTTTTATTCGCCGACCCTGGACAGCCGTGAGTCATACCTCGGCTGGGAAACGAAAAGCACATCACAATTTGGCGCCCGAGCAGGGACTATAGGTCCATTCCACGAGGAACAGAAAATCTTTAGCGAACTATAAACCGAAAACGATACAAGCCAATCATGTCAGACTCCGAAGAAAGCTTCGATTTTTACGCGAGCATCGGAGCAATTTATTTGCTCAGTAAGGAAGAGCTTAAAACACGAATGAGTCAACTAGGACTCGATACTGAAGGATCGATAGCCGTTCTTAGAACTAGATTCAGCGCTCATATTAAAGAGGCCAGAATGAGAAAGTCGATGCGAAATCTTTGTGAAGACTTGGAGAAGGTCGTTACCGCCAGAGAGTACGACAACGCACCAGCTATAGAAACCGGAACCGAACCAGCAACGAGAGCGCCCGGCTATGCGGAACTTCGGTTTGAAGTACCGTCGTATAGGCCACCGCCGCTCGTGCACACGCCTAACAGCATTACCGAGGCAACCAGAGGTGGCATATCTGCAGAGAACTTATCAGACCAAGCGAGTACGACACGTGGGCTTACCCCCTCTGCCAACAGAACTGCGGTGAGAACCACCGGTAGAGTTGTGCTCAGTTACGAAGCGGAAGTTATGAATACCGTGCGCAAATGGGGACTGAAGTTTGACTCGCCTGGTAACGCCCCAGAATTCTTAGACCGTCTCGAAGAATTGGCTACGTGTTACGACCTGCGCCCAGACGACGTAGTTAAAGCATTGCCAGAGCTCTAACGTGGCACTGCACTAGAGTGGTATCGCATTAACCGCGACCGCGTCAAAGTGTGGAGCGAATTTCGGAGCGCCTTTCTCGAACACTTTTTGCCCGCCCGTTACTTATGCAAGTAAGAGGACGAAATCATGAGGAGGAAGCAAGTCCCCCGTGAGAAGGCAAAAGATTTTATCCGGGGCACGCAATACCTGATTCATCGCCATCCTCGCATAAGCCTGATGGACAATATTGATCGCATTTATGACAGCTTGCGTGCAGAGTACCATTTGTACATAAAGAGGCGCGATTTTAAAACGCTCGAGGAGCTTATGACGTTGGCAGAGGAGTACGAGTATATCCAAGGGGAGGATCGTAACTCGCGCCACGCGTTAAATCGCCCTACGCCAGCTCTGAACCGCAATGCACCGCCGTACCGCCCGCTACCTGACAACCGCCCGGGGTTCCCAGTTCAACGCCCCGATTTCGATCGCCCTAATGCCAATAGGCCGATACTACCCGCTAACCAGTACGACCGGTCCACGCACTGCTGGAATTGTAAGCAGCGTGGACACAGCAAAAGCAACTGCCCGAGGCCTTTCCGACTCTTTTGTTCCTACTGCGGAGAGGACGGGATACTAACCGAGGACTGTAGATGTCATCCGCACAGGGCCGCAGTTATGAGCAGTCAAGTTAACCGCTGTTCAACCCGAAAAATCTGGTACCGAAAACCAGGAAATTCAAGAGCACTTAATTCAAGCGCCTTGACCACAACCACAACTAAGCCGACCCCGCTGACTCAAGTAAGACTGAATAGACGGCTTACCCGAACACACCAGAAACAGCAGGACAGCTGTAGGAAATACCAGCCACCGCCAGAAACGAAATCAACTGAGTTTGACTCACGTTGTTTTGTGACGGTACAGGTCCATGGTCAACCAGTAAGGGCCTTGATAGATACAGGAGCCACCATGTCATTTATTAATGAAAATACGCGTCGGTTGTTACGCCGAGCGAAGATATCCGCCCACTTCTATCGTCATCTCACTTACCTCGCCAACGGAGACGTGGTTGTCAGCCGAGAGCACTATTTACTCACGATGGCTATCGCCGACCAAGACATTCATGGAAAAGTGACGTATATGCACCATCTAGCGTATGACATGGTCATCGGTGTAGATTTATTACGCAAGGCTGATTTCCGTATGACTTTGCGAGGTCTTGAAATCCCTTGGTCTGACATTAGCTCTAAAGAACCAAGAGACCGACTGTTTGGTGGAAACAATGTGTTGGCGCTGTCATGCGATACGCATAGAGTAACCGCAACGCCTGCCGTCTGGAGCGAAAGATTAAAAACGTTGTACCAGTTGGGACAAACGAAATCTCAGGATACCGCTCAACAAGAAAATAATACTATAAGATCTAACATAAAGGATCTCAAAAGGTTCTCATCATCAGAATGCAGTATAAAAGCAAGGGCTGAGGTGGATATTTGCCATTCAGCCAGTGACCGCCAAAGGACCAACATGAATTCCTGCGAAAAGGAAAAAGAAATAGCGCAGCCCTGGAAAGGGCAAGGGACGATGTCCTCTCGTTTAAGACCCGGCCAACGACAACCGATTTGTCTACCTAAATTACCGCATCCCAAACCCCGCACCAAGACAACCGCCGGCACCGCCACAACCCAGAAGAAGCGCATTGCGCGCACCCCAAAGGAGCCAGAGGTCAGGCAACTGGCTAGGGCAGCCGCAGTAAGGCCATCAACCAGCCGTGGAACTGCGGGAAGGAAGGGCACTGCACCGGACACAAAGGCGGCACAGATAAAAGCAACCCGAGCTGTGGATTTACGGACAAGGCTGCTAAAATCCATACGCGGCCTTAAGCAACCAAGCACTAGCATGCTTCCATCAGTTCGCGACGCGGCTATGGTCACAGTGACGCACAACGCGCCGAAACCCTCCGTGCCTACCACACGCCCGTCAACCCAGAGACGGCCGACTCCCAATAAACCGGATCATTTTAAGGGGGTCGAGGTAACCAAGCACGCGTTATATAATCCGCACCGCCGACGACAACGATTCTTCTTCAGACGGAGGAACGGAAAGATCGTGGTGAATATCGTTCGACGTGGGTTCGCCGTACTAACCCACGAACCTACGGGAAAAAAGAAGGAGGTTGTGTTCGACCCATAAAACCGCCGTAGAAGCCCGAGAAATTTAGTGCAAGGAGCACCGCATAGTTTTTTTGCTTAGTGCAAGAGCACGTCATAGTTATTTTTTTTTGTGCAAGGAGCACTTTAAGTTACTTTTTTTGCAAGGAATAGGTATCTATTTTTTATTTAAGCTTGTTTGTTAAGAAAAAAAAAATGAAGAAAAAAAATGTATACAAAAAAATATATAAAAAAAAAAACAACAAAAAAAATAATACAAAAAAAAATTAAAAAATAAAAAAAAAAAAACAAAAAAAAAATACTAAAAAAGAGAAAAATATACAAAAAAATATATAAAAAGAAAAAAAAAAGGAAAAAAATATATATATATATAAGACAAAGAAAAAAAAAGGAAAAAAAAAAGAAAAAAAATAATATATATAAGGAGGTTAAGACGAGAAGGTTCTCGCCTCCAAAAGGGGGGTGGTATGTAACGATGCATTTTATACATGGCTACATGCTTACGCCACCACCACTCTATAATGCCTTTGAGCTAGAAACTCGATGACCACACGCCATCCAGTAGCAAGAACTACGAAACACCTATACCAGAAGCACGAACCGGAACCAGGAAATGAACACCAAATGCTATCTGAGGCACAAGCCGGAACCAGGAATTACACGACAAAGAATATCCGAGGCACAAACCGCATACCCACCCCCAGGGTATGCTACACTAAATGAATAGCATAGGCCCAGGTGCAGCCGTGGAGAATATGGAACATATGTTTCTCCAACAGTTTAGAATACAACCCACACGACACACTGGCCAATGCACAGCAGCACACGACCACCGTGTGTTTAGTGTAGACTTCAGCAACAGAGTACATTGGGTGTGCTATGGATAAGCACAGCAGCGGTGGAGACATAGGCAATACAAAATAAATGATAGAAGGCAACAACAAAATGTATGGAAAAGCGCACGCCAGAGAAGTATAAATAGGGCGAGCTGAGCTAAGAAAATTCAGTCAGCCGGCACCCGCGCAACGGTGCACATCTCCTGGTAGAGTGAGTATTCTTGTAAAAATTATATTGGTTGAAAATATAATATTTCGTGCCACACAAGGCCGTACCAAATACTTGTGATCTGTCAGACCTAAAAGTCTTGGCCTTCGTTGCTGGCAGGGGCATTAAATAATACCTGTCATTAATAAAAGAAAAACGTTCTTTTCAGCTGGCTGCTCGTTGCCTAGAGCATATTGTTTAGCTTGTATTTATATTATTTAAAACAAGTCTATCCCGCAGATTCCGACGCCGTAGCAACCAGAGCAATACCGCTCGGAGAACCACCCTATTGTTCCCGAGGACCAGAAGCCAGCATTACCGCAACTACCACCGCCGAACTACCAGAAGCGAAGTTAGAGATATTTCCACACAGGGCCAAAGGGTTCTTGTGATCGTCGCCGGAGGGCAGGTAATAATACTCAACCGCTGACCCGCTGAGGGGAAGTTGGGATCCTTACCGCACAGGGTCAGTTAAGCGCCTGTGATCTTTTGCCGGAGGGCATATAATAATACTCAACCGCTAACTCGTGAGGGGAAGCTGGGATCTCCACACAGGGCCGAAGGGTTCTGGTGATCGTTGCCGGAGGGCAGATAATAATACTCGACCGCTGACCCGCTGAGGGGAAGTTGGGATCTTACCGCACAGGGACAGTAAAGCGCCTGTGATCATTGCCGGAGGGCATATAATAATACTCAACCGCTAATCCCGTTCTCTACCATAGGTACCCCACCGAATTGCTGATAGCCGAACTTGAGGAGACAACGAGCGTTCCTGTTATCGACGCTGAACCATAAGAATAAATATTGTAAATTATAATTGTTTATAAGCTATAAAAGAGAAGTTTGCAAGAATAAAGAGTTTCTGACCTTCTATGCGAAGTTTTCGTGTTTTTATTCGCCGACCCTGGACAGCCGTGAGTCATACCTCGGCTGGGAAACGAAAAGCACATCACAATTTGGCGCCCGAGCAGGGACTATAGGTCCATTCGACGAGGAACAGAAACTCTTTAGCGAACTATAAACCGAAAACGAAACAAGCCAATCATGTCAGACTCCGAAGAAAGCTTCGATGTTTACGCGAGCATCGGAGCAATTTATTTGCTCAGTAAGGAAGAGCTTAAAACACGAATGAGTCAACTAGGACTCGATACTGAAGGATCGATAGCCGTTCTTAGAACTAGATTCAGCGCTCATATTAAAGAGGCCAGAATGAGAAAGTCGATGCGAAATCTTTGTGAAGACTTGGAGAAGGTCGTTACCGCCAGAGAGTACGACAACGCACCAGCTATAGAAACCGGAACCGAACCAGCAACGAGAGCGCCCGGCTATGCGGAACTTCGGTTTGAAGTACCGTCGTATAGGCCACCGCCGCTCGTGCACACGCCTAACAGCATTACCGAGGCAACCAGAGGTGGCATATCTGCAGAGAACTTATCAGACCAAGCGAGTACGACACGTGGGCTTACCCCCTCTGCCAACAGAACTGCGGTGAGAACCACCGGTAGAGTTGTGCTCAGTTACGAAGCGGAAGTTATGAATACCGTGCGCAAATGGGGACTGAAGTTTGACTCGCCTGGTAACGCCCCAGAATTCTTAGACCGTCTCGAAGAATTGACTACGTGTTACGACCTGCGCCCAGACGACGTAGTTAAAGCATTGCCAGAGCTCTAACGTGGCACTGCACTAGAGTGGTATCGCATTAACCGCGACCGCGTCAAAGTGTGGAGCGAATTTCGGAGCGCCTTTCTCGAACACTTTTTGCCCGCCCGTTACTTATGCAAGTTAGAGGACGAAATCATGAGGAGGAAGCAAGGCCCCCGTGAGAAGGCAAAAGATTTTATCCGGGGCACGCAATACCTGATTCATCGCCATCCTCGCATAAGCCTGATGGACAATATTGATCGCATTTATGACAGCTTGCGTGCAGAGTACCATTTGTACATAAAGAGGCGCGATTTTAAAACGCTCGAGGAGCTTATGACGTTGGCAGAGGAGTACGAGTATATCCAAGGGGAGGATCGTAACTCGCGCCACGCGTTAAATCGCCCTACGCCAGCTCTGAACCGCAATGCACCGCCGTACCGCCCGCTACCTGACAACCGCCCGGGGTTCCCAGTTCAACGCCCCGATTTCGATCGCCCTAATGCCAATAGGCCGATACTACCCGCTAACCAGTACGACCGGTCCACGCACTGCTGGAATTGTAAGCAGCGTGGACACAGCAAAAGCAACTGCCCGAGGCCTTTCCGACTCTTTTGTTCCTACTGCGGAGAGGACGGGATACTAACCGAGGACTGTAGATGTCATCCGCACAGGGCCGCAGTTATGAGCAGTCAAGTTAACCGCTGTTCAACCCGAAAAATCTGGTACCGAAAACCAGGAAATTCAAGAGCACTTAATTCAAGCGCCTTGACCACAACCACAACTAAGCCGACCCCGCTGACTCAAGTAAGACTGAATAGACGGCTTACCCGAACACACCAGAAACAGCAGGACAGCTGTAGGAAATACCAGCCACCGCCAGAAACGAAATCAACTGAGTTTGACTCACGTTGTTTTGTGACGGTACAGGTCCATGGTCAACCAGTAAGGGCCTTGATAGATACAGGAGCCACCATGTCATTTATTAATGAAAATACGCGTCGGTTGTTACGCCGAGCGAAGATATCCGCCCACTTCTATCGTCATCTCACTTACCTCGCCAACGGAGACGTGGTTGTCAGCCGAGAGCACTATTTACTCACGATGGCTATCGCAGACCAAGACATTCATGGAAAAGTGACGTATATGCACCATCTAGCGTATGACATGGTCATCGGTGTAGATTTATTACGCAAGGCTGATTTCCGTATGACTTTGCGAGGTCTTGAAATCCCTTGGTCTGACATTAGCTCTAAAGAACCAAGAGACCGACTGTTTGGTGGAAACAATGTGTTGGCGCTGTCATGCGATACGCATAGAGTAACCGCAACGCCTGCCGTCCGGAGCGAAAGATTAAAAACGTTGTACCAGTTGGGACAAACGAAATCTCAGGATACCGCTCAACAAGAAAATAATACTATAAGATCTAACATAAAGGATCTCAAAAGGTTCTCATCATCAGAATGCAGTATAAAAGCAAGGGCTGAGGTGGATATTTGCCATTCAGCCAGTGACCGCCAAAGGACCAACATGAATTCCTGCGAAAAGGAAAAAGAAATAGCGCAGCCCTGGAAAGGGCAAGGGACGATGTCCTCTCGTTTAAAACCCGGCCAACGACAATCGATTTGTCTACCTAAATTACCGCATCCCAAACCCCGCGCCAAGACAACCGCCGGCACCGCCACAACCCAGAAGAAGCGCATTGCGCGCACCCCAAAGGAGCCAGAGGTCAGGCAACTGGCTAGGGCAGCCGCAGTAAGGCCATCAACCAGCCGTGGAGCTGTGGGAAGGAAGGGCACTGCACCGGACACAAAGGCGGCACAGATAAAAGCAACCCGAGCTGTGGATTTACGGACAAGGCTGCTAAAATCCATGCGCGGCCTTAAGCAACCAAGCACTAGCATGCTTCCATCAGTTCGCGACGCGGCTATGGTCACAGTGACGCACAACGCGCCAAAACCCTCCGTGCCTACCACATGCCCGTCAACCCAGAGACGGCCGACTCCCAATAAACCGGATCATTTTAAGGGGGTCGAGGTAACCAAGCACGCGTTATATAATCCGCACCGCCGACGACAACGATTCTTCTTCAGACGGAGGAACGGAAAGATCGTGGTGAATATCGTTCGACGTGGGTTCGCCGTACTAACCCACGAACCTACGGGAAAAAAGAAGGAGGTTGTGTTCGACCCATAAAACCGCCGTAGAAGCCCGAGAAATTTAGTGCAAGGAGCACCGCATAGTTTTTTTGCTTAGTGCAAGAGCACGTCATAGTTATTTTTTTTTGTGCAAGGAGCACTTTAAGTTACTTTTTTTGCAAGGAATAGGTATTTATTTTTTATTTAAGCTTGTTTGTTAAGGAAAAAAAATGAAGAAAAAAAATGTATACAAAAAAATATATAAAAAAAAAAAAAAACAACAACAAAAAAAATAATACAAAAAAAATAAAAAAATAAAAAAAAAATACTAAAAAAGAGAAAAATATACAAAAAAAATATATAAAAAGAAAAAAAAAGGAAAAAAATATATATATATATAACACAAAGAAAAAAAAAAAGGAAAAAAAAAAAAGAAAAAAAATAATATATATAAGGAGGTTAAGACGAGAAGGTTCTCGCCTCCAAAAGGGGGGTGGTATGTAACGATGCATTTTATACATCGCTACATGCTTACGCCACCACCACTCTATAATGCCTTTGAGCTAGAAACTCGATGACCACACGCCATCCAGTAGCAAGAACTACGAAACACCTATACCAGAAGCACGAACCGGAACCAGGAAATGAACACCAAATGCTATCTGAGGCACAAGCCGGAACCAGGAATTACACGACAAAGAATATCCGAGGCACAAACCGCATACCCACCCCCAGGGTATGCTACACTAAATGAATAGCATAGGCCCAGGTGCAGCCGTGGAGAATATGGAACATATGTTTCTCCAACAGTTTAGAATACAACCCACACGACACACTGGCCAATGCACAGCAGCACACGACCACCGTGTGTTTAGTGTAGACTTCAGCAACAGAGTACATTGGGTGTGCTATGGATAAGCACAGCAGCGGTGGAGACATAGGCAATACAAAATAAATGATAGAAGGCAACAACAAAATGTATGGAAAAGCGCACGCCGGAGAAGTATAAATAGGGCGAGCTGAGCTAAGAAAATTCAGTCAGCCGGCACCGGCGCAACGGTGCACATCTCCTGATAGAGTGAGTATTCTTGTAAAAATTATATTGGTTGAAAATATAATATTTCGTGCCACACAGGGCCGTACCAAATACTTGTGATCTGTCAGACCTAAAAGTCTTGGCCTTCGTTGCTGGCAGGGGCATTAAATAATACCTGTCATTAATAAAAGAAAAACGTTCTTTTCAGCTGGCTGCTCGTTGCCTGGAGCATATTGTTTAGCTTGTATTTATATTATTTAAAACAAGTCTATCCCGCAGATTCCGACGCCGTAGCAACCAGAGCAATACCGCTCGGAGAACCACCCTATTGTTCCCGAGGACCAGAAGCCAGCATTACCGCAACTACCACCGCCGAACTACCAGAAGCGAAGTTAGAGATATTTCCACACAGGGCCAAAGGGTTCTTGTGATCGTCGCCGGAGGGCAGGTAATAATACTCAACCGCTGACCCGCTGAGGGGAAGTTGGGATCCTTACCGCACAGGGTCAGTTAAGCGCCTGTGATCTTTTGCCGGAGGGCATATAATAATACTCAACCGCTAACTCGTGAGGGGAAGCTGGGATCTCCACACAGGGCCGAAGGGTTCTGGTGATCGTTGCCGGAGGGCAGATAATAATACTCGACCGCTGACCCGCTGAGGGGAAGTTGGGATCTTACCGCACAGGGACAGTAAAGCGCCTGTGATCATTGCCGGAGGGCATATAATAATACTCAACCGCTAATCCCGTTCTCTACCATAGGTACCCCACCGAATTGCTGATAGCCGAACTTGAGGAGACAACGAGCGTTCCTGTTATCGACGCTGAACCATAAGAATAAATATTGTAAATTATAATTGTTTATAAGCTATTAAAGAGAAGTTTGCAAGAATAAAGAGTTTCTGACCTTCTATGCGAAGTTTTCGTGTTTTTATTCGCCGACCCTGGACAGCCGTGAGTCATACCTCGGCTGGGAAACGAAAAGCACATCACAAGCCTGTTGGTACCTATACCTACCTGTGTTTTAATATTTTAATTTTTAGGGAAGTAAATCTTTTTGTGTTGTATTCTTTTTGCCTGTGAGTGAATATTTTACTTTTGGTTTGTTCTTATCCTTGGGTGAGGTGTATATTGTGTCTGATAAGTGCGATAAGTTTGATTTGCTGCGGAATCCCATTCTTCATTGCTTGGGCAACGGTGGGAATTAAAGTGGAAACACGAGTTGTTGTTGCGTTTATTGGTCTGTATACCACAGAACCAGACAAGTAAAGTGTTTTTTTTTTTTTTTATACATACATTTGGTTATTGCCAGTTGTGCTTATCACCCATTGGACATTTTTTTTGATTTTGTTTCTATTTACAAGTGAATTTTTTTTTGCAAACGTAAGTGCATAATTACTTGAATAAAGTAGTTGTTGTTGTTTGTGGGTGGTTTTCGTGGCCACCAACTTAATTATTATTGTTTCGCACGGTAGGCGAAAAATTGCATGGTGTTTTGGTTGTGAGCCAAAACGAACACGCATTTTAATTTTTTTTTTTGCCTTTGTATATTATTATATTTTTTTAGATTTCATTATTATTACATACTTAGATTAATTTGATTTTTATAATTTTTTATATACTGTTCTGGTGTCAATAGACATTGATTTTTGTGTTTTGAATTAGTATTTATTTTGAGCTTTGTGAATCTGAGTTTCATTTTGTTGAGAGTTTTTTTTAGTTAAAACTGGTCATTTTTTTCATCCTTTTTGGAATATTTCGTAAAAAATTTTTGAGGGTACTTTTTAGTTGTGTTTTTTGTTGAAAATGGATATATATAGGTTAGCACAGGACGAGCTCGCCTATGAAATGGAGAGCCGAGGGCTAGAAGTAGGGTCTGTAGATGAGATGAGAAAATCTCTAAGTGGAGCTAGATTGCTTGAGCGTAGGGGTTCTTTAGGTACTCCCGCACAGTATCCGTTCAGTTTTGAACAGGATTACGAAGCGGTTGAGAATAAGTTAGGGAAATAGGGAAGATTTTAGAAGGGAAACCAAAGTCTAGGAAGAGTAAGGAATATTTAAAGGTTCTAGCTAAGGTAGAGTGGGGTATCGCTAGGTTAGCTAGTTCGCAGTCAGAAGATGGCGAACAAGAAAAATTGAAGTTAGGTTTAAAAAGTAAATTGATAATGGCACTAGCTGACTTGGAGGAAGTCCTAGATAATGAAGAAGAAAGAGGTATAATCGAAGATGGTAGTCAGATATCAGCCGATAGTCTGAGAGCTTCAGCGGTAGGACCAGCGCCATCAGCGGCATCAACATCAACAACAGTAGCAGGATCAACATCGTCAGCATCAACAGCATCAGCAACAACAACATCAACATCAGCAACAGTGGCAGCATCAACATCATCAGCAGCAGCAGCAACAGCAGCACCAACTTTAACACCAGTCGTAACTGAAAATAGGGAAGAAAATATAGCTAGAGAAATTAATGTTAATAGGATAGATGAGAATAGGGAATTTAGTAGAGAAAGGGTTTATGTTAGCAAGAGGCTCGAGAATTTAGCGAAGTGGGATGTTAAGTTCACCGGAGGGCGTTGTGGAGCTTCGGTGAACGCATTCCTAGGGAGGGTTGAGGAGATCCGTCAGGCTCGTGGAGTGAAGCAAAGCTGTTGCGGTTGGCAGCAGATTTGGTTGTAGGTAGGGCATTGATATGGTTTAGGGCAGTTAGGGTTTCTATAGGCTCGTGGCAAGAACTCGTCAGTGAGTTAAAGCTGGAGTTCTCACCACCAAATCACGAGGATTTGTTATTAGATGAGATTAGGCGTCGCACACAAGGCCGAGATGAATCCATCGGAGTCTATGTGGCGACAACCCAAAACATGTTTGGAAGGCTTTCCGAACCCATCTTGGAGGGTACAAAGTTGGCGATGATTCGAAAGAATCTCACACCGTTTTACCAGACGCAGCTTGGATTGGCTAATCCGACTAGCGTTTCTGAGTTGGTCAGATTAGGGCGTAGCTTAGAGTCGGTTAGGGCGAATGTGGAATCGTATGTTTCACCTCCAAGCGGTCGAAATAGGGCTTTGCTAGAACCTGATCTAGCATATGTAGGCGTCGAACCCGAAAGAGTTTTGGTTGTTGAAGATAACAACCAAACTCGTCCAGTTAGACGGAATTCGAGTCCTAACTCGAGTTTCAGTCCCGAACAGTCTGTCGGTAGGAGAGTTTCCACTGTTGAGATTAACAGTGAAACTCGTGATCCCCAAAGAGCTTCGAATTCGAACTTGAATTCTAATCTCAATTCATCAAGGTCGGTGGTTAGGAGATGTTACGTTTGCAATGGAGAAGGCCATTTCGCAAACAGGTGTTCTGCTCCTAGGAGTTGTTTTGGGTGTGGGAAACAGGGAGTTACGAAGAGTAACTGCCCTCAGTGTTCAGGAAACGGCAGACGCACTCTCGGGTCAGTAGGACGAGAGCGCCGTTAAATGCGTCGGGGTTGCCTACTGGTAACCAGTCGGCGGAAGTTAATTTGAGTTTCGCGCTTGAGCATGTAGGTAGGGACAAGAGACCATATATAGGTGTTAGTATTTATGGGGTTAGGTTAGTAGGGCTTTTGGATTCGGGCGCTTCTCGCACAATCATATGTAGGGATGGATGGAAAATTTTGCAGGGCTTAGGTATAAAGTCAGGCACTAGCAAATAAGGTAGTGTTAGTTTAGCTGATGGTGCAGGAGTACAGGTGGAAGGTGAAGTTTCACTTCCAATTATAATTAAAGGCAAGGTAGTTTTAGTAGGGTGTTTAGTTATACCTCATCTTCCTCATAGTCTGATTTTAGGAGCCGATTTTTGGGCTTTAGCGGGAATAGTCCCGGATTTACAATCAGGGGAATGGGAATTTTCGAATCAGAATTCGTTGAATTCGATTTCCCATTCTGAGCATTTGACTGAGGTAGGAGAGGTAGAAAAGCAACAGTTAGAAAGATTTTTGGACAGAACATTTAAAGAAATGCCTGAAGGATTAGGGTGCACACAGATGGTGGAGCACAAGATTAGGACGAAAGCTGAACCCATTAGGCAGAGATATTATCCGGTATCTCCTGCCATTCAGTCTTTCATAGATAAGGAATTAGAAGAAATGTTAGCAGAAGGAGTTATAGAAAAATCTGACAGTCCATGGGCTTCACCCATTGTCATGATTAAGAAGAAGGATGGTACTTATAGGTTTTGTGTAGATTTTAGAAAGTTGAATACGGCTACAGATAGGGACGCGTACCCCCTCCATACATAACAGCTATTCTGGGTAAGCTGAATAACGCGAAATTCTTGTCTTCTTTGGATATCAAGTCGGCCTATTGGCAGATTCCGATGGAAAAAGAATCAAGAAAGTATACTGCCTTTACGGTACCTGGCCGCGGTCTGTTTCAGTTTTTAAGAATGCCGTTCGGGTTTCACAATGCTCCCGCAACTTGGCAAAGTTTTATAGATAACGTGTTAGGACCCGAACTAGAGCCATATGTTTTCGTGTATCTGGATGATATCATTATCGTCACAGATACATTTGAGAAGCATATGGAGATTTTAGAAGAATTCTTCAGAAGACTTATTAAGGCAGGTTTAAAGTGTATTGGCTCAAGCAATGCATTTTTGGACAAAATAAGTGCGTCAAAGATAGCTTGTTGGTATTGCTCAGAATGCAAAAAGATATCCCTGTACCTACTGGCTATTAAAATGTCCAATTTTAAACTAAACATTTTGAAGCTGTCGAAAGGCTTTGAGGAACTTCTTAAGGGTTTCAATGACAGTGTTTCTAACCTTGCTTCATTTTCATCTCCTTATAGCTCCGTTGATACTTCAACCTCAACTGATGAATTGGGGCCTTTAATCATTGAGAAACACCAATTGTTAGTAGACCTTCAATCGCAACCGACCTCCTTAGCTACCAGCTCGGCCACAGCATTATCCAAAAACTAAAAAAAATCGCGATGGTTCAGTAGCTAATCAAGTTTCTAGTTCTCCTCCAAAGCGCAAAACACTGAGGAGCAATACGAACAAAGATCAACTGAACAGTTTACTCGTTCCTCCTAAGTCCAATGCGTCAGTGAGTAAAAATCCCATCTCTAATAGAAACCTGGATGCAATAGAATCCTGAATAATTGACAAAATAAGTTGTTAATTAACTCCTTGCCGCTGGTGGGAGGAAGTCAATGAAAAAACTTAAATGTCGTTTTGCTCGCTGTTGAGATGGTTCTTACTAATTGCTCCTTACGACTGGTGCGGGGTAACAATAGAAAACAACCTTTTGACTTGTGAATGATAAGTGACTTTATTCTTAACTTATTATGAGTATTTATACTAATTTACATAAATGCAATTCATCAATAATTTAGTTTTGCGGGAAAAGAATTGTAATAGGATCGTGGATTATATTGCAACGAAAAGAAACAAACAATATATACATAAATGAAAGAAATGCAATGCAGGCAATAAAATACAATGCACATGCCAACTGGTGGTGTCGTTCATTAACTTGTTGGTCATTCACCTGCTGTTGTTTACTTAGTTTGTAGTGTAGAATTCGGTCGTTTGCATTTGTTGTCACAACATGCTGGGCCTCTCAAAATGAAGATACACAGAAGTCGATGTCTTCAAAGGATGTTTGTGTGTTACGTCGTTGTTGAGACTTCGTCTTGTTGAGACTTCGCATTGGAATAGTGGTGATGGTTGGTGGTTTAAGTGGCTGATCTCTTTTTCGAAAGATGATGAAGATGATAACAGCTACGATAACTATTATAGTAAGACAGCCAGTGACTCCAAACAGTGAATATTGGTGAACTCGATGGGTACTGAATTCATTCAATATATATTCCTGATTTTTTTGAAGGTTTATTGCATTTTCCAATGTAGCAAAATCTATCGAAGTGTTTGTTGGAAGCATCGACTGTTTCTCTCTTTTGAAGTTAAACGATGTTAACTGCTCAGAAAGGTTGAATGATGGTAAAAACGACGATCTCAGTTTGCTTGTCATTGTTTGTTTTCCCACAACAGTCATGGTCTGATCATGTACAATGCATCTTGCTGGCAATTTTAACATACCACTGCCTTGCAAAGTTATGGGTGCCGTGTTAAAATCACAGTTCATGTTTACTGTAACCAGGTCGGGAGTACTGTAAATCCATGAATTCGGTTGATGCATTTCAATCCAGTATAACCTTGCTGGTATGTCCTTTGTATTACATGAACCCATAATTGGTTTGTTTTGAATTATGTTCATTTCACAGACACTAACTGCAGCACCAGTTGTGTATAATGGATGTTGAAGTGTGCACCATACGATGTCCGAGGGCCTCATTTTGCATTTTGAAAATTCGTCTTTGTTGAGTGGATAGAAATGGTTAGCTTGTAGATTAACCATTAAATATTCCGATGATGGAATGATGCTTGCGAGATTCCCGTTGTGTTCGGTTGGAACTGGCAATACTCTGTACAGCTTGAACTCTTCATTGTACAGCAGTGGAAGGCTGATCTCAATTATAATGTTGCTATTGGTCACTCTAGCCCTCACACTTAGAATTTTGTATAGTTGCAGGATCGATTCATGATGTCGCTCTCCAGGAATCATTAAAGATTTTGGAATATTTTCATGAATTTTCGTAAGTTCATCCTTAAATTGTTGTACCGAAAGTATAAGTGGATGAATTTTTCCAGTGTGAGTGGACAGCAAGATATCCAACAATATGCTCTGAGTTGCCTTATAATTTATCATAATAAGTATCGCATTTAGAGCATTCGACGAAAATATCTTCATGTCCTCATATTTTCAGGTTTCATCTTCAAGTTTCGAAACAATCGAACTTAGGAGCTGTATTTGCTTCTTATTTTCCATTTGTTCTTTCTTAAAGATGTTGACAGTAGAATCAACTATGGTTGTCTGATTCTTCATTAGATTTAATAGGTGGCTTTCATTTTCCTTGACAGCTTCAATTGTTTGCTCATAACCTTTAGCAAATCTTTGGTCGAGAATTCCAAATAATTCGTTAGTAATTGTTCCAATGAAGTCAAACGGTGATCGTTTTTGACGTCGTGTTGAATCTTCGTTTGCATGTAATAAGATCTCATTGTTTAGCTGTATTTGTTGAATTTGATGTTGAAACTGGTGTAGCATTCCCTCACACATAACCGATTTGAAATCTTTTAAGTCACTAGATGAGCAAATTTTCTCCATTTGCGACACAAGTTTTTTGTAGTTTTCAAACTCTTGCCAATAGGTTGTTAAATTGAAGAACACAATTGTCTTCCATGAACTCGAAATCAAATTTGCCTGTCCCACATCTTCGAAGTATATTCCCGGGTGTGTTTGAAATGGAATTATCTCGACATCGTGGGGGACTGGAGTGGAGCCAACTATGTTGAGAAAGGCAAACAAGGTGCACAAAGAAAGAATTTTATGTGAGCGAGTTGTGGATGTATTGACTTGTCTCCCTTCCTTTTCTTCTTCATCATTTTCAATTGGTAATTTACATAACTTTGCTATGGGTCGCTTGAAATGTTTCTTGTTGCTGAACACTGTTGCAGCTCTAACCCCGTTGTCTTTTCCTGGATGAACGTCTGAAATTTTTCCCATCATCCAGGTTGTTGGTGGTAGTCGGTCTTCTTTGATAAGAACAATGTCCCCAATTTTCATATTTTCTTGTTTTTGCTTCCACTTTGGAAGCTGTTGTAATTGAGACAGATATTCAGATGACCAGACTTTCCAAAAGTCCTGAGTTATTTTTTGGATTAACTGCCATCGAGATCGGAATGTTCGCTTTTCATCAATTATTGGTTCGGGTACTGCATTCAAAGAGTTTCCGATCAAAAAGTGTCCAGGAGTTAGAATTGTAGTATCCTCAACATCATTCTCGATTGCTGTTAGTGGTCGAGAGTTAAGACACGCCTCTACCTGTGTTAAAAGCGTGGAGAGCTCCTCAAATGTTAATACAGTTTCACCGATTATTCTCTTTAAGTGGAATTTTGTTGACTTAACGCCTGATTCCCACAATCCACCAAAATGAGGTGATGCGGGGGGTATAAAGTGCCACTGCATTTCGTCTTTAGCAAGCTTTAAGGAGACATCTTCTTCACAGCGTTTAATTGTTTCTCGCATTTGTTGCTGGATTTCCTTGTTAGCCCCAACAAGTGTAGTTCCGTTGTCACTGTAGAAGTGTGAGCATATTTCTCTTCTTGATGTGAATCGTTTTAACGCTGCTATGAATGCCGCTGAGCTAAGGTCACTAACAAGTTCGATATGAACAGCCTTAGTAGCAAAGCAGACGAATATAGCGATGTACCCCTTTGTCGATCGGTTTCCTCTTCCTTTTGAGATTAATATTTGAACTGGTCCAGCATAATCAACGCCTGTATGAGTAAAGGGTCTTGATGGTGTTACTCTAGCTGCTGGAAGTAGTCCCATTTGTTGAGTATTTGGTTGTGCAGCAAACCGAAAGCATCTGATACACTTATTTATGACTTGTCGAACACATCTTTTTGCTTGAATGATCCAATAGCGTTGTCTCAGTTTTGCTATTGTAAGTCGAATACCACCATGCAGTGTGCGTTCATGGGCGTCTTCTACTAATAGTTTAGTGAACCACTCTTGATGAGGTAGGATAATCGGATGTTTCTCTGTACTAGAAAGTTTCGCGTTTTGTAGTCGTCCGCCCACAACAAGAATGTTCTCGTTGTTAATAAATGGGTTTAAGGATAGTACCTTACTTTTTTTGTTTATAGTTTTTCCATCTCGTAAGGATTCTAGTTCTTCGGAATAGAACTTTTGTTGTACATATCGTATGATTCCTTTACTGCCATCGTTCAATTCCTTTACTGTTAGGTTACCCGTCTGCATGGGATGGTTCATTAGCTTGTTTTTGCAGTTAGCAATGAATCGTCTGCAGTAAGCAGCGACCCTTATTAGTTTTGAGTACGAAGAGAATCTTTTAGTTAAGTCGTCAATTTCTTCTACTTCAATGGTTAAAACCTTCCTGGTTTCGGGAATATCGATCACTGCATTCGTATTTTGTTCGTTTAGAGGCCATTTTTCGGAGTCGAATTTCAGCCAACTAGGTCCATTCCACCAAAAATGATTGTTTGCCATCTGTTCTGGAAAGCAACCTCTTGAACCATAATCAGCTGGCTTGTCGGTTGAACGAACATGTCTCCAGCAGTTTACGTTTGTTGCCTCTTGTATTTCTGAGACTCGATTCGCAACAAACGTCTTCCAGGTAGATGGACATTTTTGGATCCAGGCTAGTGTTATAGTAGAATCTGTCCAGGCAAAGGTTTTTTCTACTTGTAATCCAAAGGTTTTCTTTGTTTCCGCCAATAATTTTGAAAGCAGATGAGCACCGCATAGTTCCAATTTCGGAAGAGAAAGTTTCTTCCTTATTGGTGCCACCTTTGTTTTTGCAGTTAAGATGGTGCAGGCATATAGGCCAGATGGAAGAATTATTCTTGCGTATACAACGGCTGCATATGCTGCTTCAGAAGCATCACAAAATCCATGGAGCTCAAACTGTTGATCTTTTTTGGACTCTATCCACCTTGGGATCCTGATGTCTTCGACTGCAATAAGGTTCTTCTTCAATTTGTTCCACTGTTTTAATAATTCAACAGGAAGTGGTTCGTCCCACTCGAGTTCTGCTTTCCAAAGCTGCTGCATTAAGATTTTCGCGTTCACAGTTACTGGAGCCAACCATCCGAGAGGGTCGAATAGTCTGGCTATTTCGGACAAGGTTTTCCGTTTGGTAAGTATTTCCGGGGATGTTGCTGTTTCTAGGTTTACTTTGAACTGGAAGGTGTCACTTAAAGGGTTCCAGTGTATCCCCAACGTTTTTATTGTTTCGTCTTTCATTACGTCTTTCTTTTGTTGATTACGTAACTCAATCGGAATATGCTGAAGTAGCTTCTTGTTGTTTGCAGCCCATTTTCGAAGCTGAAAGCCTGCTCCTCTTAACATTTCATCAAGTTCTTTCTGAGCTCTTTTGCATTCTGAAATCGTATCTCCTCCGGACATCACATCATCCACATAGAAGTCGTGGTTGATTATTTCAGCTGCGATTGGATACCTGGATTGATCGTCTTTAGCCAGTTGTTGAAGAGTCCTTATAGCCAGGTACGGTGCTGATGCTGTACCATACGTGACAGTCGTAAGTTTGTACTCCGTAATCGGTTGGTTGTTAGAACTGCGCCATAATATTCTCTGGTAATCCTGATGGTCTTCATGCAGTTCTATTTGACGGTACATTTTTTCTATGTCCGATGTAAAAACGTATTTATGCTTCCTCCAACGCGTCAAAATTGAAGTGATATCGTCTTGGAGTTTAGGCCCTATCAACATTAATTGGTTAAGGCTTACTCCAGTCGTTGATTTCGCCGAACCATCAAATACAACCCGAAGTTTTGTTGTTGTACTCGATGGTTTAATAACGGCATGGTGTGGCATGTAGAAAATCTCGTTTTTGGCAGATGAGTTGCTATTGACTACAACCATGTGCCCAAGGCTTATAAATTCATTTATAACTTTTGTATAGTCGTCTTTGAGTTTTGGATTTTTGTTTAGTTGTGACTCGAGCTGACGAAATCTGGCTGTAGCTCTATTTTTCGATTCACCTAGTTCTTTTGTCTGGATTATGTCTTCGTTGAATGGGATCTTTACGACATATCTCCCATTGTCCTTTCGGTAGTGTGTATCCTTATAGATTTGTTCGCACCGTTTATCTTCCGGCTTTTGGAATTTTGGTTGATTAACCTCTTCCATCTCCCAAAATTTTTCTAGTTGTTGATCAATTGATGTAAGTGCTACTAGTCCAGTAACACTGTATGTGTCGGGAATGTCGTTTGATGTTCGTCCAGAGATGAGCCAACCTAACTGTGATCTTTGAGCGATTAGTGATCTAGCAGCGACTCGTTTAATACCACTTAACATGATGTCGCCATAGGTATCAGCTCCAATTATCATATCAATTGGCCCAGGAATATTGAATGTTGGATCAGCAAGCTCTAGAAGGTCGAACTTTTCAACTTGTTTAGTGTTTGTTTGCTTCGAAGGTAACTGCCTTGTCAATTTTGACAACACCAGAGCTTCTATTTTTAGCTTAAAACTCGAAGCAAAATGTGGCATTATGGTCACATCTACCTTATTGGTGGCAATTCCTGCTTTTGTTGCTCCTAGACCGCTGACTTCAACACAAACGTCCTGTTTTTTAAGTTTCAGTGTCTGTACAACCGACTCGGTGATTAACGAGGCTTGGGATCCAGGATCGATAAGTGCTCTGACTGTAACGTACTGTCCTTTGTCATTATTAACTTTTAGGATTGCCGTTGCGATTAAAACATTCTGGTTCTGTTCGCTATGATTTATTTGTGCGGATGATCTTGCAGCTTCTATTAATTCTGTTTGTTTTGGCCTATCAGTCCATTCCATGTGAAGAAGTGAATGATGTTTCTTGTTGCAATGTTGGCAATTTTTCTTGCTAAAGCATTGGATCTGTTTGTTATGCCTCAAACAGTTCAGGCAAAGCTTTGCCTGCTTGCACTGTGTCCATCTTTCTTTTGGCGATAATTTTAAAAACTTTTGACATGCGTATATTTTATGATCTCCTTTGCATATTGGACATTGAATAACTTTTGCATCTATGACGAAGTTACGGACTCCAGATCTTGGCTCCTCAAATGAGTTCTTTTGTTTTTTGTTTGTTGACATTACTTCAAGAGCTTGGTAACGTCTTTCCAGAAAGTCGAGGAGAGTCTTCATGTTCGGCATTTTATTTGGCTCCTCTAAACCTTGTTCAAACAAATTTCTTGATTCTGTATCAAGTGACTTTGTAGTCATATGAACAATCATAGGACCCCATGAAGAAGTGTCATATCCCAAATTTTTTAGTGCCGCTAGTCCCTCTTTAATAGCATCCAAGCTATTTTTGATGGAAGACGCTGTTGGAGCGCTGTTTTGTCCAGATTTGAGCATCTTCTCTATATGCATAGACACTATTTTTCGTTCATTGTTGTATCTACTTTTTAAGATCTCCCAAGCGCTATTATAGTTTTCACTTGAAAACGTTAGATGCTTTATGAGTTGCAGTGGCTCTCCTTCCAAATGAGTTTTTAAATACTCCATTTTTTCAGTCGTTGTTAAATTGGCCTTGGCGTGTATTATATTGAGGAACAAGTCATAAAACTGCTGCCACTCCAAATAATTACCCTTAAATGTCGGTATTTTAAGCCTTGGAAGCATTGATTCAGTCTTATGTTCCTTCGGCTTGTTACTACTGGAGAGTTTTAATGCCATTGTATTGAGAAATCTGTTGACCTCTTGTTTGACATTTTTATATTCCTTATTCGTTACATAAGGTTTCTCAAGGTCTTCTTCAGATGAATTGCAGATGAAGTCTTCATGTAATTCAGTGAATGTTCGCAACTGCTCCAGCAGTATTTTTTGTTGAAAGTCGTAAATGTCCTTGGAGTAGTCATCGAATGTTTGTTCAAATTCTTCTATATTCTCGATAATGGCTGTTATCCTCAGTTTCAACTTTGTCAACCGTTGACTTTGTACGGCAGTTGAATTCTCGTCCGGCTTTGCGGTTGTGGCTTTGTAGGCAGAGGCATTAGATGTATTTGCAACTTTCTTTGAAATTTCTGCAGTGGGAACATCGTGAGGGACTTCAGGCCTTTCCACTTCCTTCAAAGCTTGTGCGACACTTGGATCTATATTTTCTAATTCCTTTTTAAAACTTTCGTACATCGCTTTTACTCTGTTGTACGTATCCCTTTGTACGTAGGGTGTATCAAATTTTACAAAGGGAGCTACTTCAGTATGGTTTGAATGAAATTCAGACCAACATTTTTCGAGGCGTTCTAGCCTATCTTCTTTGTATTTTTGTGTTTTTCTCGAGGCACTATCCTTACCGAAGTTTCGATATTGCTTTTCGATTTCTTCTGTCAAGGCCTTTTGCTTCGAGATTATAATAAACACATCTGTTTCGTCTAACATCTTAGTTTTTTGTTTGAATTGTCTTGGTCTATATTATATATAATCTCAAACACAAGTTTGCACAAGTTTGCAGCGTTTTTTTTTTTTTGTAACTTCACTTTTCACTAGCCAATGTTTGAAGCCCTGGCTACGCTTTTCACTACCCAATGTCTAAGCCCTGGTTACGCTTATTCGCTCACTTTTCACTAGCCAATGTTTGAAGCCCTGGCTACGCTTTTACTAACCAATGTCTAAGCCCTGGTTACGCTTATTCGCTCACTTTTCACTAGCCAATGTTTGAAGCCCTGGCTACGCTTTTACTAACCAATGTCTAAACCCTGGTTACGCTTTCTTGTTCATTTCCTCGAAGGACCATGAATAATTGACAAAATAAGTTCATCTCAACAGCGAGCAAAACGACATTTAAGGCTCGAAGGACCATGAATAATTGACAAAATAAGTTCATCTCAACAGCGAGCAAAACGACATTTAAGTTTTTTTCATTGACTTCCTCCCACCAGCGGCAAGGAGTTAATTAACAACTTATTTTGTCAATTATTCATGGTCCTTCGAGCCGGATCATGAATAATTGACAAAATAAGTTGTTAATTAACTCCTTGCCGCTGGTGGGAGGAAGTCAATGAAAAAAACTTAAATGTCGTTTTGCTCGCTGTTGAGATGGTTCTTACTAATTGCTCCTTACGACTGGTGCGGGGTAACAATAGAAAACAACCTTTTGACTTGTGAATGATAAGTGACTTTATTCTTAACTTATTATGAGTATTTATACTAATTTACATAAATGCAATTCATCAATAATTTAGTTTTGCGGGAAAAGAATTGTAATAGGATCGTGGATTATATTGCAACGAAAAGATCGAAGACATCAATGATCGAAGACTCACTTTCTATGGACACGCAGGATGTAATTGAACCTGTTTCTCTGGGAATAAATATCCTTATGGTAGCAGTTCCCAAACCTAGATCCCTTTTTGTCTCACGACTTAGACCAGAAATTACGTCAGATGATGTTTTGCGTCATTTGGTTGACAAAAAGAGTATCCCTTCTGTTACGTCAATTGAATGTAATAAAATCAGTAAAAACAATAGCTTTGTTTCTTCATTTAAGTTAGTTGCTCCACCCTCCCTCTCTAATTCTATACTGAATAGTGATTCTTGGCCTGATGGTACACTCATTAAAGAGTTTACATTACGTAAGAAAAAAGCAGTTAGAACTGAACGGATACCTGAACCGAAAAACTAAATAGAATTACCCTCTTCAACCAAAATGAAAGAGGGCTTCGTACTAAAATTACGGATCTTTACCTTAACTCTCAAGTCTTCTCGCATGACATATTTGTCTTAACTGAAACCTGGCTCAATCCAAGTCATTTGGACACTGAGCTCTTTAGTCAGGAATTTTCAGTTTATCGTAAAGACCGTCATTACGACAAGCCAGTGAGTTTGATAGGCGGATAGTCAATCAACGGTGTTGATTCCGTTGGTTAACTAAATTCAAGTTGCTGGCTGGGCATAACACCGCTAGTAACTTGTTTTTGGTTTTCCAATTAAATCTTCACTTGTTGATTGGACTTAGATTAAGCGTCTGCGGTTGATACTTTGTTTTGTGTGTTTTTGTGGATCGTAATGTCGGGTAAGTTTAGAGTCGATTTTAGCAACATTAGGGGGTTGCGATCGAATTTTTTTTCTGTGTACGCTCACACTGCTAAATGCAGGCCAGCTGTTTTGGCATTGAGTGAAACTCAGGTGGGTGTTGATTCTGATTCATCAGAGTTCAACCTGCCTGGGTATAGCTTAGTGCCATTATTCTTTTCTTTCCATGGCCTCGCCGTTTATATTCGGAATGATATTGCTTACCAGCTTCTACCACAATACGGCCTCTGTTCTAATACGAACTTTAATTTCATGTGGTTAAAATTCACCGTCCGTAAGCATATCATTCACTATTGTTTTATGTATAGAAGCCCCAATTTAGATAGCAATTCAACCTCTAACGAGTTTGATGCGCTATCTGACTCCATAGTAAGAATTGTTTCCCTTTATCCTCACACTGAAATCGCAATTGCGGGCGATTTCAATGTACACAATTCAGGTTGGCTTCGACATTCTGGCCAGACAACACCCGAAGGAAAGTGTGTTGAGATCTTCGCTGAGTTTAACCAGTTAACTCAACTTGTTGATGAGCCCACTCGGGTTCCAGATATTGAAGGCCATGCGGCCAACACTCTTGACTTATTTCTCACTTCTCATCCCGAAAAATACAGGGTTGTAGTATCATCTCCTTTAGGCAAATCAGACCATTGTGTCATATCGGTAGATTTTTCGATTTCCGTCACAGTAAAAAAAGATAAAGTCCCTAAAAGAACTGTGTGGCAATACGAGAAAGCCAATTGGGACGGCCTGAATAATTTCTTTCGAAATTTAAATTGGTCGTTGTGCTTTCTCGACGGAAACGTTGACGCATCAGCTGATATGATATCTAACGTTATTCTCAACGGCATGAGAAATTTTGTTCCTAACAGAACAAAAAGTATCATCCCCAAAGAGAATTCGTGGTTTGATTCAAGCTGTAAAGAGGCGATTAGGGATCGAGAAAGTAGTTTTCGCAAATTTAAAGATAACCCTACTGTAGAAAACCGAAATTTGTTCAAACGGGCCAGAAATAGCTGTAATGCTCAGATACAAAGGGCTAAGTTTTTACATGACCAAAAAGTAAGGCAAAAAATACTATTGTGTCCAAAAGGAAGTAAAAACTTTTGGTCTTTTGTGAAGAACATTAAGAACTCGACCACGTCATCGGTCCCAACGCTCGTCTTCAATGACTCTCCGTATGTCAGCTCCATCGACAAAGCCAATTTGCTGGCAGCTCAATTTGCTGCCAACTCGACACTTCCTCATAGCATATTGGCTCCACCTGAGCTCGAGTCTGCAAATTCTTTGATGAAGCAGATATTTTTTCGAACTCGCTCGGTTGCGAGAGTCCTCAAAGATCTCAACATACAAAAATCCGCTGGTCCAGATGGTATCCCCGCCGTTATTCTGAAGAGGTGTTCTTCTACGCTGGCAAAACATCTGCGTAAACTTTTCCATCTTTCCTATTCTGCTGGGATTTTTCCGAGCAGATGGAAAACTGCATTTGTCCAGCCGGTCCCTAAAAAAGGCGAATCTTCCTCCCCTTCCAATTACCGTCCAATCGCACTGACGTCCCTTCTTTCCAAGGTCATGGAAACGTTGATAAATCGTCAACTTATGAAATATCTTGAAGAACGAAAGCTTCTTAATGACCGTCAGTACGGCTTTCGTAGCAGACGGTCCACTGGTGATTTGATGGCTTATCTCACCGAAAAGTGGAACCAATCTTTACATTGTTTTGGAGAAAGTAAGATTATTGCGCTTGATATTTCTAAAGCATTTGATAGAGTTTGGCATCAGGCTCTTTTATCGAAAATGCGTGCTTTTGGTATCGATGAGTCTCTTCTTCGTTGGATTAGAAACTACCTTTCCGACCGTTCAATACAAGTTGTGTTGGATGGCTTCAAGTCTGATACCCACTTCATAAATGCTGGTGTGCCCCAGGGCTCTGTTTTGTCTCCGACTCTCTTCCTCATTTTCATTAATGATCTCTTGTCTGAAACTTCTAATCCACTTAACTGTTTTGCTGACGACTCGACCCTCAGCTTTTCATATTCGTTTCCAAATTCACGTCCCTGCTCTTCGGATGTGGAACTGGAACGGTTGCGTATGATAAGCTCATTGAATTCTGACCTTGACAGCATTGTTACATGGGGTCTTATGAACCGAGTAGAATTCAATGCTTCGAAAACTCAATGCTGTCTCTTGTCGTTGAAGCTTAACATTCCCCCATTGCCATTATCCATGAATGGTACCTGCATCGAAGAAACCGAAAAGCTGGCAGTACTTGGTATGTGTGTAAACGATGATCTTCGTTGGAATAACCACATATTTGGAGTCGCCAAAAACGCTGCTAAATGCTTAGGCTTCTTGAGACGATGCAGGAAATTCTTCACCCCTTCTGATCTGGCTACAATTTATAAGGCCTTCATCCGCCCAAAACTGGAGTATAACTCCCATATTTGGTCAGGTGCTTCTCAAACATCTTTGCACCTCCTTGATAGGGTACAAAATAGAGCGTTGAAATTGATAGGTGATAGTTCAATCGTAGAATCAATTGATTCTCTTGAACATCGTCGAAACGTTGCCTGTCTCACTCTCTTTTATCGCTTTTTTCACAAGCAGTGCTCTAGTGAAGTAGCCAGTTGCATTCCTCCCCTGAAACAATTTAGCCGCAACACCCGCCTCGCTAGGAATGTTCATCAGTTTTACCTTGAGCCCAACTTCGGGCGTACAGTCAAGTATAGAGATTCGTATTTCAGTCGCACCACTCGAATGTGGAATGCTTTACCTGGCTCTGTATTTCCCCTTCATTACGATTCACAAAAATTCAAAAGCAACGTGCATCGGTGTCTCCTTTCAAATCCTCTCCTATTTTTCTAAATGCTCGCACTGTGCTTAACAACATTATAAGGGTATTCATAACCCCTTGATGTGCGCGTTAATTATAAAAAAAAAAAAAAAAAAAAAAAAAAAAAAAAAAAAAAAAACCAGAAGGTGTGGGAGGTGGTGCAGTGATTTCTATAAGAAATATTTATATGTCGTCTCAAATCACTTTTCCTTTTTTCTTTACAATTGATGTATTATGTGTCAAAGTATCCGTACAGTTAAATAGTATATATGTCGTAAACGTCCTGTCTCAGCTTATACTGAGCTCTCTTTAGTTTTAGATTATGTAATGGAATTGTGTTGTATGAAAAGCTATATTTTATTGTTGGGCGATTTGAATTTGCCAGAAGTGAATTGGGTCCCTTCTAAAGACGGATCCTTTCAAGTTGCATCTTTGACTTCGTCTCAGCAAGAGCTTCGTTTACTTGACAATATCATTTCCTTAGACTTACAGCAAATAAGCTGTATCAGAAACTTTATGAATCGCATGCTCGATTTAGTTTTTTCATCTGACACAGTTAGTACTGTTGTTCTCAAATCTAAGTATGACATTACTAACTTAGAAAATCTTCACCCACCTTTAGATATTTTTCTGGATTTGAGCTCTGATTTATATGTTCTGTTGGCTCGCCAATGCACGCACGCGCTCTTGTCAGTGGTCAGATTAGAACTGAACTACTTTCCAGTTGAGCATGCACACGAGACAATCATAGATGAGATAAGAGATGAGATATCAATATACTCAATATACAATATCCTTACTCATTATTGTATTGAGATTGAGCATGTTTATCCATGCTCCATAAAATATGATGTTAATACACTACATCTCTTTCATGTTTTATTATTTTTTTTTTCTTTATTCAAATAATAAATCTTTTGTTTTGATTATCAATATACAAATAAGACTTCATTTTGGAATACAGTTTTATAGTATTGAAATAAATTAATAATTGAATCTCTAACTATAATATAACTTTAATCGAACTCAAATTCAAGTCTTATAATATGGCATAAACTATTTATACTGAAATTCATTTCAGTTAATCTAATCTTCGTTTACATTTTAATCTTGGATAGATTTCCACTCCCCTTCTACCTTCTTTAAGTGAACAATGTTTCTTCTTAATTTTTCATTTGTTTGATCATTTCTTACTACAATATCCCCTCCATTACTACTTTCTACAGTGTGTTGAGTAGGACTAAGGTTTGGAGTAAGTTTATTTTGTTTTACAAAGTTTTTTATAAACACTTTATCACCTACATTAATATCAGAACTTTCTGCTTTTCTTTTTCTATCTGTATACTCTTTTCCTTTTTCTTTATTCTCTTTATCCCTATCTCTAACCTCTGAATCGTTAATTTTCTTGTCTATAGATTCTAGTCCAGGCACTTTGTCCCTATATAATCTATTGAAAAATAGCTCTGATGGCGTTTTTCCGGTTGTTGAGTGTGGTATTGTACATCATTAAATATTCCCATAATGATTCTCTTAGATTTTTACCTTCAATTTTCCCAATTTTTAATCGTTTCAATATATCCCGGTTCTGTCTTTCAACTTCACCATTTTGTTGCGGCCAGTATGGAATGCTGTTGAAAAGAATAATATTGCATTCTTTACAAAATGCCTTAAATTCTTCGCTTATGAATTGTTTTCCATTATCTGATGTTATCGAAATATCGTTAAAAATAACTCGTTATTAATTTCTGATAAAGTATTTTATTTAAACGAAAACAATATACTTAAACATAAAAATGATGATGGAGAACAACACCTGTTGAATATATTTGGACAACTTAATTTCGAAGCTGTCAAAACAAATACTTTTTCTAATAAACGTCATCATGAATGGTCTAATCCAGTTGATGCTGCTACACCAGTGATGCCACTTCATCAAAATTCGTCAAGCGGCAGTACTATTGCACAAAATTGAAAATGTGATGCCGTCAGCTCAATATTTATTAATACTTTTAAAATTTTGTCTTATAATGTCTCAGGGCTTAATAATAAACTTTTATTTGTAGATTTTTTTAACTATATAAATAATTTTGATATATTTTTTTTATATGAAACGCATGTTACATCTGAAAATCTTAGCAAATTCATAAAATATTTCAGTGGTTATAAATTATCATCTAATTCAAAACAAACACTAAAGGACGTGCGAGTGGTGGAATATTGTACGGGATAAAAACATCTCTACTGAAAACTTTTAATTATGAAGAAATCGAAGGTACAACCGTCATAAAGCTTCTTCAAAAAAAACGATATGTTCATTGTACCTTATTATATAAACTGCAACAAGTGGAATGAAGACTATGAAAAACTCAATCGAATTATGTTCCGTTTAGCAAACAAAAGCGTCCTTGTAATAGGTGATCTTAATGCAAGAATTAGTAATTTACAAGTAACTACACTTCACACAACGATAAATAATGCCATTAACCTCGATCACAGAAATTCAAAAGACACTATTTACAATCAAAATGGTACCAATATCCTCGATATGTTACAGATGTATGATTGCACAGTTCTAAATGGTTGTACTAGTGGAGATACAGAAGATAATTATACTTTTATAGGAGGACAAGGCAAATCGGTCATCGACTACTGTGCAATAAATAATGAATGGCGCAAATTCATAGGAAATTTCGAAGTACAAGCTAAAAACTACTCAGACCACATGCCTATCGTCGTTGAATGGTCTGATAATACAGTCGCAACAGAAAGGAACCTTCATCTCATCCCCAGGCTTAAATGGAAACAACATGAACTCAACTTGTATCAAAGCAATCTAGATAACAACCTCTCTCTGATAAACAATACTTTTGTCTCAACCGAATCACTTTCAAACCAACTTATAGCATGCATTAAAAACTCTACAAGCAACACAATTTCGAGCGGACAAAAGAAGTTTAAAAACGAATGGTTTGACAACGAATGCATGAAAGCAAGAAGGAAATCTTTTCATCTTCTGAATGCAGTCCGAAATTCAAACTCCCAAAATTTAAGAAAATGGTACATCGAAGAAAACTCGCGATATAAGAACTTATATCTTCAGAAAAAAACAGAATATGAAAACCAACAAGCATATTCACTTGGTCAAACGAAAGACGCAAAAGAATTTTGGAAAGTGACGAAAAAGATAAACGGTTCAAATTTTGCAATAGGGATAGGAGTAACGGCTGAGGATTTATCAATACACTTCCAAAATATACTATGTGCTGGATCAGATGTTAAGTTTTCGTACGCTGAACCTCTGCTGTCCGACGAAATACTTGATTCCGAAATTACATTTGCCGAAATAAATGCTGTTATTCTTAAAGCGAAAAATGAAAAGGCGCCGGGAGAAGATGGAGTCACATATGAATTTTTCAAGAACGGTACAGAAGGACTTACTTCCCGACTCAAAGCTTTATTTAATGACATCCTAAATAAACAAGAAGTTCCAACATCTTTCAAGAAGGCAGTCATTTTTCCGATCCATAAAAAAGGTGACACAAATAATGTTGAAAATTATCGAGGAATCTCGTTTATGAACGTTATTGCTAAATTATTTTGTGGTGTGCTTGCCAGCAGGCTTGAAAAGTGGGCTGAAGGTAACAACATAATTTCAAAGTTTCAAGCGGGTTTCAGAAAAAACTTCTCCACTGTAGACCACATCTTTACCTTAACATCGATAGTTAAAGCAGCACAAGCCAGAAACAAGAAGACATATGCGTTTTTTGTGGACTTTAAATCTGCCTTCGATCTTGTCAACCGAAATGCTCTTTTTTATAAGCTTTCCCTATTAGGTATGTCAACGAAGTTCATTCATGTGATAAAGGAAATGTATACTCAATCAAAAGCAACTGTGTGGGATGGGGCAGAACTATCAAATTGGTTTGAAACGGACACCGGAGTTAAACAAGGGTGCCTTCTAAGTGCTCTTCTTTTCGCACTTTTCATCAATGATGTTGAAACTTGTCTGCCTGGAGGTATCCGAATCGCTAATCTGACCATTAATGTTCTTTTGTATGCCGATGATTTGGTTATTCTCTCTGAATCGCCTGAGAACTTACAACTAATGATAAATCGACTATCTGATTATTGCGTTAAATGGGGGCTTACAATCAATATTAACAAGTCCAAAATAATGACGTTTTCTAGATCTACCCGAAATCATGCTGCATATACTTGGATGTTCAATGGAAATGTATTGGAGATTGTAAGCAAGTATAGGTACCTAGGAGTTAATATTAACAAAACCATGGACTATAATGAACATATAGCAATGAAATCTACTTCATCACAAAGCCTGCTTAACATGTCATGGAAAAATATCTTTTCGAATCAGCGTATTGCACTGTCAGCAAAATACAAGATATTTAATGCTGTTGTTAAGTCTTCTCTATGTTATGCTGCGCAAGTTTGGGGAATAAATGAGTTTGAGGCAATAGAAAAATTTCAAAGGTGCTTTCTGAAGAAACTGTTCAATCTTCCGATAAAAACGCCAACTTATGCTCTACATCTCGAAACGGGTCTAGCTAAAATCTACACATTCACTCTCAAGCTGCATGCAGACTACATCTTAAGGGTACTTGCTCATCCAGAAAATCGGCTAACCAAACAAATGGCATTGTACGAACTTAGAAATGCGGACTGGTGGATGGCGAAGTGGAAAGACTTAGGAAATTATTATGGAGAGACCTTGGAACTGGATTATAGTAATTTGTTGCATTTTAAAGAACGGCTCTACAAAATAATCCAAACTCAGGATGATATAGTGAGGATTGAATTCATTAAAGAAGCTCAAAAGTCACAAAGCAGAATCCTTTATTCTCAATTGAAACTGAACTTAATGGAAGCAAGTTATTTTAACGATGCGTACACTTATAAGGAAATATCTCTGATTTTCAAGACAAGATGTGAAGTCCTTGGAATTAATGGAACACAATATAATAACAGCTTCCATCAATTTTGTTCATTATGTAATCTGAAGGCTAAAGAAGACTGCTTCCATCTCATTAGTGTATGTCCCATATTTGTACAATATCGACTTTCATACTTCGGAAAAAAATCACTTAGATTACAAGAAACAATAACATTGTTAAACTATACTGCTTGGAAAAAACTTTACCTCTTTTTGAAAGACATATTAAAATATAGAAAGTTACTTATAACAGAATTTGAATAGATAACTCTCTTTTTATTATAATTTTTCAATTATAAATATTAAATCCTTTTTTATTAATCTGCCAACCGAGCTGACGGCAAAGCCAAGGCTTTAAATTCATTATAAATATTTGTAAATGATGTATTAATATACCAATAAAATGAATACTTTACTTACTTACTTACTTACTTATCGAAATAGGAAAACCGAGCCTGCTAAAAATCTCTCTCAACATCTTAATAATGTTAGAGGAAGCTATGCTCTTACAAATTTTGATTTCCTTGTATCGGCTGTAATAATCTACTACAACGAACAGGTATTCATTATTTGGGAGAGGTCCTATGAGGTCAATAGCAATGTCCATCCATGAAATGATTGGAAGATCACGCCGTTTTAATTCATTTCATTTTATTGAGACTTATGAAACATAGGTTGCTTATGTATATAAGTATATAACTAAAGTAATTATGTAGTCGGCTTAAAAGTATGCCAGACAAAGCAAATATATATCAAATATTTTTTTAACATTTAAACTATTATTTGTAACGATAATGTAAAGCAAATTTTGGGGTACGTTTGCTCCCGACGTACTTCTCATACTTTTTTTTTTTTTTTTTTTTTTTTTTTTTTTTTTTCTCCCTTCCTATCTTACAATATGATTAAAAATATTACAATAATGGACACAAAATGTCGCTGAACTTTATATTTAACCTTCGTATAATGCAAATCAAAACGATATAGAGACTAGATATGACTGTGACTGTTTGTAAACTTAAAACAATCAACTAAGTCGTTTATCCTCTTAAATTGGAACAAGATGCTTTTTCGTAAAAAGGTATCAAGCAATCTCCGTTGGTGTCAGGCTCTATTAATGGTATTGATCTCTCATTAATGATATTATAAGGAGATAAATAATAATTGTCATTCAGGCTGTGTGTAAGGTTTGAATCAAATAAGGATCTGATCAATACGTTTGGATGGTGTTCAGTTCGTTTTAATTTAGTTTTCGCGAGGTTTGTTAAGTATTGCAGGAGCGGTACTATTCTACATTCTTCGTATATTATATTATTTGCTAAGTACTTTTTGTTTGCTTTTCTGAACTTGCCACAGCAAAATCTCAGGATTTTTCTCTCAAATCTTTCAAGCTCCTTTGCTACAGTAGGGGAAATAGTAAACCAGGAGCAAAATCCGTAGGCTAAGATTGGTCGAATCAATGTTTTGTATATCAAAATTTTTGTATTTTTTGGCATTCCTTTCGAGTGCAATACTTGTTTAAGTTTTGCAGTAACATATTTAGCCTTACATGATGTTTTTCTTGCATGTTTGTTGAAAAGAAATCTGTTTTGGAAGTGGAGACCTAAGTATTTTACTTCAGTTCGCAATGGAATAGGTATGTTGTTAATTTTAAGGTTAAGACTTTTACTTTCTTTGACTGCCATACGATGGCCTTTTCCACTAGCGTTTCGGAAACATGTAAAACTACATTTTCCTGTGTTAATATTTAAGCCCCATTTTTGGTAATAGTCTAAAAGTAAGGGTACTTTTTGTTCTATATTACAAAGAGCTTTCTGCGGCCTCACGTCACTTGTTATTACGACGGTATCGTCTGCGAACATAATTCCATTAGGCTCTTCGTCAGAATTTCCAAATGGAAAATCATGTAAATAAATGTTGAACAAAACTGGGCCCATTATTGAACCCTGGGGGATTCCTGATAGTATTTGGAAAGGATCCGATTGCTCTGTTTTGACAAATATTGATGAGAATCGATTCTCAAGAAAGTTTTGAATAGTTCGCACTAACCACTTGGGAAAATTGAGTTTTAGCAGTTTGTAAATCATCCCTTTATGCCAAAGGCTATCAAATGCCTTTTCAATGTCTATGTTCAGTGAAATTGTACATTTTTTAGCTCTCAGATTTTGAATAATTTTGTTGCAAAGGAAGAGTGTTGCGTGTTCCGTTGAGTGCTCTTTCCTAAACCCGAATTGGGTTTGAGGAATAATGTTGTTGTCATCGCAAAAATTATTGACTGATTCGACTAAGATTTTTTCAAAGAGTTTTCCAATGTTGGAAAGCAGAGAAATAGGCCGAAAGTCTTTAATTTCAATGGTAGTTCTAGTTTTAGCGATCGGCAATAATTTTGCCACTTTCCAAGCTGAGGGAAAGTAGCCATTATTGATGCAGTGGTTAAATATTGACGATAATATTACATCAAGCGAATGGGAGCTCTTTCGCAGAATAAAATTGGATATTCCATCGATTCCAGATGATGTTTTGTTTTTCAGAGTTTGCCTCAACATTTGGACATTTTGAGGTGTTGTGAACGGTCGCATGGCTGGGTTATATGATGGGCTTAATGGTGTAAAGGTAGTTACTACAGAGTTGTTTTCAAGTGAACAAAATTCGGAGACTTTTGAACAGACTTCGTTTGTTAAGTCTCTATCGTAAGTAGGCCGTTTTTCGGTATAGAGTGCAGAAAAGAATTCACGAAAAGCATTGACTTTTGATCGAATATCAGATAGCTCTAGCCCATTATGTATAAGTACATCTTGTGAAATGTCCTTACCAAAGAATTTCCTTCCAGTGATTTTATCGATTTCTTTAAAAGCATGCGGCGACGGGCGAATGTTCTCTAGCCTTTTCTTGAAAGTGTTATTAAGATCGATATTTACTCTTTGGCTGATAAGCTTATTAAGACATTGAATTCTTGCTGACAGTTGTTGATATTCAGTATTGACTCTGTTCAGATGTTTATGAAACAATCGTTTTAACATTTTGAGCCAAAGATTCCGAGTTTTTATGAGTTTCATTGTGAGTTCGGACACATCCTTATATTTGTTATTCTTCGGCACCAATACTTCTGAGTTCGCTTCAACAGCTGATATTATATTTGAATTCAGGTTACAAATAGCATTGTCAATTTCGGCGTTTGATATATTCCTTTCGGACGGTTTGTCTAGCCGGGAAAGGTTGTTGTGAAGATTTAATCTAAACGCTTCCCAATCTGTGTTTTTGAAACTTCTAGTAAGTCCTGTTGGGGGTACCAAAAGAGGAGAATAATTACCGAATCCTACATTGATGGAGATACCAAAATGGTCGGATGGAGTTACAAACGTTGTGCTGCTTTTTGATGTTTCGTTATTATTCAAGCTTGATGAAAGAAGAAAGAAGTCAATAAAGGAGGAAGAACGTGGAAAAGTCGGGCCATCGGAAGGAATAAGGTCAAGGTTAAGATAAGCGCCATTAAAGAACCAGTCATAAACCGAGCTCCCGTTTTGGTTAATGATACTGTCTCCCCAGTGGGGGTGACGAGCATTAAAATCACCACCAATAATGACAGCGTCATAAGTACTTGCTAAGGAAAAAAGTCGATCAAGTTCTCTTTGTAGTCTTTGCCCGGCTTTGCCCGGCTTTGCCCGGTATATATATGCTTCCTATCAGTATTTTATGGTAGTTACCCGAATAATGCAACGAAATTGATGCTAAACACACCGAAAAAGTTTCAGAGAGGAAAGGAACAGCGCTATATGAATAATTATGTTTTAGGATGACTGCGGTTCCTCTACCTGAATCGTTTCTTAGGGTACTATATCCTTCAAATGAAGGCTTGTGTCTATTGCTTAATCTTGTTTCAGATAAAAGACAAATATCAGGCTTCGAACTCTTCAGAATATTGAAAAGTGAAAGTCGTCTGTCATGGGAAATAATTGAATTGAAATTCATGGATGTTATGTTTAGTTTTGTTTTTACCATTATATTACTAGTTCTATATTATATTATTAGTTCTGGTATGATGGCCAAAACTGTCTAATTTTAACTAAGAGATCCTTAAAGGGAATATTAAACAAATTTTTTGACTCATTTAGAAAGTCACTTAGATTTCCTGTTTGTGCATTTTTAGGAAGAGTAGATGTTTTTGTTGTTGTTGTTTTCTTTGCTATATCAGCAAAGGAATGTTTAGACGTAGCCAACTGAGACACCATATTTTGTACATCTTTTTTTGTGGCTTCTAATTCAAAAGACGCACTAAGGTTTGAAGCTTGCTTTCTATCTCTATGCTTGATATATGATGGGCAGTTTTGTGAATTCGCCGCATGACCTATTTCGTTACAGTTAACGCATTTAGTAATAGGCAAATCAAGGTTTTTTTTCTTTTTTCGCATTATACGCTTCAATACATGGCTCAGAAGCATGATCATCTCCACAAACAACACAGCGACTATTATAGGCACAACATTCACCTGTGTGACCAAATCTTTGGCAACGATAACACCTTACTACAAGTCTACTATTTCTTTTTTCCCAATATACTCTTTGGTGCAACAAACTTCGAATACAAGTCAAATCTTTAATTGATTCACCCACACCCAGTCGAACAGTGAAAATATTTAATTTAATATTTAATTCCTTCGTTCTCGCTGTGAAAAAGGGAGTTACCTTATCTATTTTGACATTTGGAACTGAATCTTTAAGAGCTTTTGTTATTGTTTCAATAGGAGTATCGCCATCGATGCCTTTCAACAGTATTGTCGCTTTTTTTGTCTCTTTAGGAGAGAAAGAGTAAGCATCTAGGTCCGTACCACGTAATCTATCGACTATTAATTTGTGTACACTCGCATCATTTACATATACTTTTGTTTTGTGATACCCAATATTAACAAACTTATGGTGAATATCTAATACTTTACATTCTGAAGCTGCAAGTCTAATTAATTCGCTAATCAATGCGCAGTTTGCACCAAAAACGAAGATAGGTGGACAGTACAATATTGTTTTATTTTTGTTAGTAGCAGTACGAGTATTATTGTTAGTAGCGGTATGGTTATTGTTGTTAGTAGGTTGATTATTTGAAGTACTTGGGTTTTCATTAGTGCTCACATCCATGTTATCAGTTGTGTTCATCATTTCAAGGTCCATTAAAGGCCCAAAGGGATTATTTTCCAAGTTTGGTTGCGCAGCATGAGTGGCATGCGATTGCTCATCATTTATTCTCCTTCTCTTGTGTGTTCTGCTGTTAAAGCTGCTTGCTGCTCGGTTTAAATTGCCAAGGACCGTGGTCCATTCACTTGATACGTTATTTTCGCTCATTTTATTAATTGTCTTAGAGTTAATTCTCTCAAGATTGTTTTTTGATTCGCGCTCAGGTATTTTAATAGAGTGATTATCACCACGTGTAAAATTTAATGAGGTTTCACAGTTGTTTTTTAATAAATGCGCGTATTTTTCAATGTTTTCATTATATCCCAGCCGAGCTGGAATATATGTTTGAGTTTGTTCACTATTCTCCACTTTATTGAGTCTCTATCTCACAGGGGAAATATGTATATAGTTAAGGATAACTTAAGAGTGCGGACTTCCGCAGTTTAACACACGTCTGTTCGCTCTCGTCAATCGATCGCAACTCCGCCGTTTTAATGGAACTGGAGGATGAGGCAAGGCAACCATAGTAAAACTTTTGCAAGTTTCTATAAAATTTTCTACCTCTTTGTCCATTCCTGGCCACCATACTTTTGTTCTGAGGCGGCTTTTCATGGCCACAATACCAGGATGGCCCTCGTGTGCGGCATCCATAACACTTTTTCGATGTTTTCGTGGAATCACTATTCTATTTCCCCTCAGTAAAATGTCTTCATAGAAACACAATTCGATATCATAAAAATGGTAAATTTTACCGCAACAAATCCCACCCTTACCTCCCAGGAAATGTGTTTACTTTTCGCAAGAAACGTAAACCATTTCCTAAAGTCTTAACACACACACAGGAGAAGAGGAAACAGATGGATGGGTAAACAACACAGGTAAAAGTTCCATCAAGACAAAGTAAAACCGAGTTTAATAGAATTAATAATAGTAAAAATAAAAACTGAAGAAGATGTGAAGTATAAGGAATTGAGATAAAAAAAAAAATATAATGAGCTAAAGAAAAAAAAAATTTAAAGTAAAAATAAAGTATAGCGAAAAAGAATAGCAAACAGAATTAAAGGGAAAGATGTTACGACCGGGTGTAGTTATATTAAAACTTAAATTAAAAAAAACAAAAAACTTTTTCAAAGTTAGGGACTTCTACTTTCAATTGCCTCATCAACAAACGGCTTGAGGTCTTTAACGTGCCACGTTCCGCGATCTTTCCCTTTATCGTCTTTAGGCAAGTATGTCCAAGGTGACAAGCGCTTGCTGATACGAAAAGGCCCAACAAACTTTGGTGCCAATTTCGCAGCATAATAGTTCGCAGCGTCTGAGAGAACAAAGTTTCTACGCCACACGAGATCGCCAGGTTGATACTGCGTGTCTCTCCTGCGCAGATTATAAATCTGGGCCGACTTCTTAGTCGCTGCCCCTAGCTTCTTAGCTATGTCATCTCTGAGCTTCTTAAATTGAGCTCCTATCTCTTTCTGTGATTGGTGACTCTCTTCACCATCGACTCTCAATTCGAAGTCACGACCACTAGTGGCCATGTTTCTACCAAAGTTTGCGAAGTAAGGGGAAAAACCTAATACTTCATGTTGTGATGTTCGGATCGCACAGGCCACCTTTGCCAGCTGCGTATCCCAACTCCGATGGTTTTCAGAGACATAAGCTCTCAACGTAGTCTTTATTATTTGGTTTATGCGTTCCGCAGGGTTAGCTTGGGGATGGTAATGTGCAGTATACCTCAGAGTTGACGCGTACTCTGCACAAAGGGATTGCAGTTCTTTACTGCGAAACTGGGGGCCGTTATCACATACAATCCATTTCGGAACACCAAACAAAAGAAACACATTCTCTTCAAGCTCCTTACATACCGACCTAGCAGTTGCAGACCGAAGCGGAAACAGCAAAGGGAATTTGGTGAAATAGTCGACCACAGTCAGAATGTGGATGAAACCCCTCGATGATTTTGGAAGCGGACCCACCAGGTCCACGCAGATCATTTCCCATGGTTTGGAGGTACCTTCCCTTTCTGTCATCAAACCAGCTGGTTTCTCATTCATCGGCTTCACTTGTTGGCAAGTCCTACAGTTCCTAACATATCTGGTAATATCTCCTCTCATTTTAGGCCAATAATATTTCTCAACTACCCTAGCAAAAGTTTTTCGTATGCCCATGTGTCCTGCTAATGGACCATCATGACATTTTTCTAAAATCCCTAACCTATCTTTTTTTCCTATCACTAACTTCCATTCATCACCACGTTCATTAACCAAAACATGACTCGCTCGGACATGTTTAAAAAGCCTACCATTCTCAACTCTCCACGATGGATACAACAAAGGATCCTTCTCAACAGCCGATTTCATTTTGACTATCCAAGGGTCGGAATCCGCTTCTGAGATACCAGCTAACTCCGGCACTCCTCGCGACAACATGTCAGGAACTACATGCTCTTTTCCCCTTCGGTGGATAATCTTGAAATCGAATTGTTGTAGCCGAATGGCCCAACGCGCTAATCTCCCTTGAGGATCCTTGAGATTACTCAACCACACTAAGGAATAGTGATCAGTTATAACCGTAAATTGGACACCTTCCAAATACGGCCTCAACTTCTCAATGGCCCACATGACTGCCAAACACTCCTTCTCCGTAGTTGAGTAATTCTTCTCACTTCTATTCAGTGATCGGCTAATATAACAAATAGCCTTTTCACCCTCATCAAAACTTTGCGAAAGTACAGCTCCGATTCCATAATCCGACGCATCAGTCTGAACGACAAATGGTCGAGAAAAATCTGGACAGGTCAGAATCGGTGCCGTAACCAAACATTCTTTCGCTTTCCTAAAACATTCATCACACTCATTCGACCACACAAACTTTTTATTCTTTTTCAACAAGTCAGTAAGGGGCCTAACTAAACCTGCAAAATTTGGTACAAATCTCCTATACCATGAAATGGTCCCTACAAAACTCCTAACTTCCTTTACGTTCTTGGGTGGCGGAATCTTCACCATACTTTTGACCTTTTCAGGATCGACGTGAAGTCCGTTCCTATCTACAACGTATCCCAGAAACTTTAAAGAAGGCCTACAAAAATTACACTTTTCCCTACCTACTTTTAAACCTGCTTCCCTCAACCGTTTAAAAACTTCCTGCAAAATTTCGAGATGTTTTTCGAAAGAATCGGTGACGATGATAATGTCATCCAAGTATACGAAGACGAACGGTTCCAAGTCGGGACCCAGAACGTCGTCAATAAACCTCTGCCATGTAGCGGGGAGTTGTGTAGCCCGAAGGGCATTCTCAAAAATTGAAAAAGTCCTCGACCCGGTACGGTAAAGGCCGTATACTTCCTCGATTCTTCCTCCATTGGTATTTGCCAATAGGCAGACTTAATGTCTAAGGAAGACAAAAACCTAGCATTTCGGAGCTTGTCCAAAATGGCTGAAATAAACGGGAGAGGGTAAGCGTCCCTATCTGTAACCTCATTTAACTTCCTATAGTCTACGCAGAACCGATAAGAACCGTCTTTCTTCTTTACTAATAATATAGGGGACGCCCAAGGGCTTTTCGATTTCTCGATAACCCCTGCGTCCAACATTTCCTGTAATTCTTTATCTATATGTTGTTGTATCGCCGGCGATACCGGATAGTACCTCTGTTTTATCGGTTCTGCGGACGTCCTAATCCTATGCTCTACGAGATTTGTACATCCTAATCCCTCACTCATACTATTAAACATATCTTCAATAACAGATTCTAACTTTTTACTCTCATCCGCACTCAACTCTGATTTTTCCCTAATACTACCTATGTCCGATATCGCAGCTAGTCTCTGCTCCTCGGAAAAACTCCAAACTCCTGATCTTAAATCCGGGACTATACCCGCAAGTGCCCAAAAATCTGCACCCAAAATCAAGAGTTGTGGAAGGTTTGGAATAACCAAACAATCCAACAAAATAGACCTACCCTCAACTACCATCGGGAGAGGCAGAGAACCTAAAACTCCTACACCCTTCCCATCTGCTAACGCTACTGATTTTATGTCTGAGTTCCCTACACTAAGCCCTAAATCCTGCAAAATTTTCCAACCCTCACCACCAACTATGGCTCGGGAGGCACCTGAATCTAATAAGCCTAAAAACCTAATCCCATAAATAAAAACTCCTAAATATGGCCTTATGTCCCTATCACTTGCCGCAAGAGTAAAACCTAAATGAACGTCCTCCAACTGGTCGCCAGCAGGCGACCTATCTAATTCTGACGAGCTACTCGGCCTGCTGACCCGAGAGCCCGTTGACCATTTCCCGAACAACGCCTACATTCACGCTGAGAAACACCCTTAGCACCACATCCAAAACACTTCCTAGGAACCGAACAATTAGATGAGAAATGGCCTTCCTGATTGCAGTTGAAACACTTAACACGACGATGAGGGTTCTCCGGGGCAGGGTCTACGACAGCAACCCGTTGTTGCACCGCCGCAACCGGTTTGTAACCACACTCTGGTTCGAGAAGATTCTTCCCTTTCGATGGTGGGGTAAACGTATCCATGTTTACCTTTAGCTTGTCCAGCTCCCTACTCAGTGATGCGAGTTCCTTCACCGTTGCCGGCTTGGCGCACGCAATCAGCTGTTGGAAGAATGGGTCCACGTTCTTTTTCAAAATTGAGAGTTTCCTTCCCTCTGAGATCGGTTCTGACAACCGCCTAAGCAACGTCCTCATAACTGCTAAATACCCCCCTAAGGTTTCGTCTTTCCCTTGGGAACGACGATTAATCTCCTCCAAGAGGAGATCATCGTAGTTCGTGGGTAGGAACTCCGCCTTCAATTCTCTTACCAACTCTCCCCAGGTTGATAAGTCTTCCCTCACGGTTCGGTACCACATAAGGGCCTTTCCCGTGAGTAATACTGTCGCTGACCTAAACAACTGGGCTACCGGAACATCGTTAGCAAAACGAAGTTCCTCGACCCTTTCCAAAAACGCATTCAAAGAAAAACTATCCGACTCTCCTGAAAACTTAACATTCCATTTTCCAATTCGCTCAGAATATTTACCATTAGACCCATTCAAAACATTCATACCATTAACTAATTGCTCTAAAAATCCTACATTTGAACCATTACTAACTGGTTCATCCCTATGAGCTGCTTCACTTGTTGAAGCTTCAGCATCACCTAACCTTCTATTCCCTAAAATCTCCCTACTCACTCCTCCAGTTTCCCTATTCACCCTAGTCTCCCTATCAGTTTCTCTCAACAATCGTATTCGTCCAATCTCTCTTTCCAGTTCTCTAATACGAGCATCACTCTCAGTCATTCTCTCAACAGCTGCATTATTTTCACTATCTTGTTCCCTTGCCCTTGAAATCCTCAAATTTGAACTTGCAACTTGCAATGGACTTACGCTCACCGAGCCGCCACCTGAAACTCGTGACGCTACAACCTTCTTCGGAATTTCATCCTCCAAGTCGCTATCTCCACTATCACCCATAAGTATTCCTAACAATATCAACAATTCGTTCTTCAACTCGCTCTGTTCTTCTTCATCCCTCTCATCCTCAACCACTGCCCTACCAATACGGCCTAATGCCCACTCAATCTTTGTAATTATTTTAACACATTCTGAAGATTTCGGGTCTTTCGGAGGATCTTCCAAAAGAACCCTAATCTCTTCCGTCTTTGCTTTCACAGCATCTCTATCCTCCTCAAAACTGAACGGATAACTCTTCGAGTTTTCCAATGTCCCCCGAGACTCTAACACTCTTGAAGATCTGAGGGCTTTCCTCATCACTTCCACTGTACCCACTTTCAAACCACGAATCTGCATCTCATATGCCAGTTCGTCCGCTGCTAATCGTCCAATATTCATTTTCAAACTTCTCAAACTACTTCAAAACACAACTATGCAAATAAAACCCTTATTCTCACTCAAGCCGATAGTCACTGTGTAAAACACTCAACCTATTCAAACTAATTTTCAAACCAGTGATTGAAAAACACCTTGTTCTCACTCAAGCCACTGAAAACTTTCGAACTATTCTAGCTAATTCTCAGAACAATGATTGAAAACAAAACTTTATTTTCACTCAACTCAAAAAAGTAAAATACTCAAACTATTCAAACTAATCTGAAAAACAACTATAGAAAAACAGCCCCTTATCCTCAAATAACTAAAAAACTTTTTCAAAAACTTTCGATCTCAATTCGACTCAATCTCAAAAAACTTAAAAAAAACTTTTAAAAACAAACAGCAATCACAATAAAACTAATTCCCTTTAATCTCTATTCTATAAAACAATCAAAAAAAATTATCAGTTAAACGCCTTGCACAAAAAAAAAAACTCTTTCAAAAACTTTTAAATTTCTCCTGTAACCTACTATAAGCACTGAAAATAATACTTCATTCACAAAAAAAAAAAATTTGTTACTTTTCACTACTAACCAATAATAAAAAGTACTTTTCACACAAACAAGAAATCACGGCAACTCCGAAGTCGGCAATTGCAATCGCAGTCACATACACACACTACTAAAGCTAGAGCAGCTCACCCAAAAAAACTCTTATTGAAAAAAAGAAACCCGCAATTCGACAACAAACGATTTCAATTCAATAATGTATGGATATATATATAATTTTAGGCAAATGTAAAACGTAATATATTTGTTGGCAAAAAAAAATAAAATGTAAGCAACAGAATATAATAAGATCAATCTATCTGCTACCAGCAAAATGCTGTGTGAACACAATGTAAATGAGAAAAAAGAAAAATAAAACCTTACTTGTTGAAAGTATACTGCGTGTACGAATGTATGTACGTATACTTATCCACAGAAAACAGCAACCAAGAATTCACAAAACTTCTCACTGGAACTTGTAAAGGATAACGAGCTTCTTTCCACAAAATGCACCAAAACCTAGGGATATAAAAAAACACCAGAATCAAATATTCACAAGATAGTTGAAACAAAAACAATCGAACGACACAATCACAGGTTAAATCACAAACCACAACCGCTTGATTAGACAAAAAGACTTTTTTTTTCCACTGGCCCCACGTTGGGCGCCACTTGTTGCACCTTTCCTTCCACAGAACTTTATATTTCTTAATATATATATTGTAATTTACTTTACAAGTTAGAGATTAAGATAGTAAACGAACTAATAAACCGCGGACTAGAACAAAACAAAAGGAATATACGATTCCAAAGAAATTAAAAGAAAAACAATTGCACGACCGATGTGCACGCGAGGGAAAATTGCGATTAAATGACGTTTGATAGGAAAAGGTATGTTTGTTCACTTAGGAAGGAAAAGCGCGTCCAGCAACAATTTATGCTGATACCACGGCCGCTCAGCTGGGGGTGTGTTCGATGGAAAGTTTTGATTGATTGAGGTAGGTAAATAATAGTTTAATTGATAGAAGGTAATGAAATTTTCGTTAGTACGAGAGCAAACGAAAATAATATTAATGGGCGCCAGAAAATTTTTAGTAAAAGGAATTTTCAAACCTTTGCTGAAAAATAAGAAAAAGAAAAGAAAATACGACCAAGGAGAAGGAACGAGTTTGAGTGAAAAAAAAAAACAAAAGATAGTTTAGTGTATATGTAAAGTAGAATTTTCTTTAATGTTTAAGTAATGGTGTTGGGAAAACCTTAAGAGATTAGGATTAAAAACCCAAATCTTTTCGAAAATATAGAGTTATAATAGTTTTTTGAAGATGTAAAAAAAGAAGTAAAAGAGCAAACAATAGTTTCGCCAAAGTCAAGGAAGCAAGAAAAGCCCGTTATCGTGCTGTCTTGAAAGTGCCGTATGGCAATGAAAAAGGTCGCGAGTCCCTCAAGGTACGGGAAATTATCGGCACAAAAGTCAACCAGAATTTTATTCACAAATGAAAGCAAAAATCACACAAAGTTCAGAACGCACAATTCACAAGAAAAATTTTCACTCTACTTATCTTTTTAACCAATTGTTACTCCTTCAATTCCTGTGTCCTTAACTGACACTTTTCCAAGTTTTCCTGCTGGGAAATTCTGTGCTGGCCCGTTCTGCCAGAACCCTTTATCCACACGCAAAAATTAGGGAAGTTAAATTCCACAAAACTCACTAGAAAATTACTAGTTTTCAAACCAGTCACCAAACTTGTAACCTGGAACTTTTTCCAAATCAATTGTTAAATCTTTAACCAATATGGCTGCTCAATTATAAATTCTTTCCAAAATTCGCTTGATCGCTTTTTCTGCCAAAACCTCTATGTCTCATAGCCAACAATGAAGTGACTTCCCCAACTCTCTTGTCAAGCTGTCTCATGTACGTCGATTTGTCTTGGCCGTTCATTCAGCCACAGTGGGTTCCATTACGGATGTTTAGCACCAATCAGCGTTTTGCGTGAGAGGACTACCGTTTTATTTGGAATACCCTACTGTCTCTCACTATTCCCCTTAGCCACCAGATTTCCACGATCTTGGGAAATTATGGTCGGCTTACAGCTGACGGAAGAGTTCAGTGCCTTTTTTGTAGCGAAAGCGATAAAGCGAAGACATGCACCATTCTGTGCAACTAAAAGGTAAGCTACATCGATGGTTGGAAAAGTTATGTGCAGAACGGGTCTGCAGACAATTTTTCTAGTAACGACGTAGTAAAATGTTTCGAAGAGAAGGAGGAAAAATTGGTAACGCGTATTTTTTTTTACAATTTAGGTCTGGTGGACTTTTGTTCAGATTTTAAACAGGGGAAGACTGACAAATAACGTGATTTTCCTGCAACAAAATTTAAGTGGCGATTAGTAAACGTTAAAATTAAAGTTAAAAGTTGGACACTCGGCCATAGAAAAGTATGTTCGTTGGGTACTTTGCCATTGATGATTTGGTGTTGATCAACTTCTGTATCAGTGTTGTTGTATGTGGATGGTGACTGATGTGTGTGTATATGTGTGATGGATGATTTGTGTGGATATGTGTGATGGATGATTTGTGTGTATATGTGTGATGGATGATTTGTGTTGGATGAATGGTTTGTTTGCCTCAGTGTAAGTATGTGTGTATGTGTGATGACTATTTGTGTATGAATATAGGTTTGTGTTTCTAATATTGTTTCTCCATGTGGTTTGTGTATGTGGTGTTTGACCTGATGTGTTTAGTGTAGGTTTGTGTGTGGGTTAGTTGAGACAGACTCCTTCCGTCTTTACGCAGTATTCATACACACTGTTGCGTGCGAGTCTCCAGCCAACCTGCTGGCTCGACACGATTGCTGACAATGGAAAGATGGGGTAGGTAAAAGGAATCAGGAAGTGAAGAGGAAGGGTAAAGAGTTTTGTAGAACCGTCCGTTCTGTTCGCAAGTGGTTGGTTGCTTTTGCATGGTTCTCTGTGAGTACGCCACTGGTTGATGGGACCATGGCTGCCCTCAACTCACCCAGAACCATGCAGCTGCGACCAAAATTATGAGATTAAAGGTTTTCGAACAAACTATCGTAAGATGGTTTTTGTTGTGGTAAATTTTACCGCAACAAGTATGCAAACAAACATATATCAATAAGGGATGCATCAATTCTTATATAAAAGAAAGAACTACACATCAGCATGCTCCCCACCTAAAAAAAAACTTTGAGCCGTTAATTTAACTAATTTAAGTCTCTTTGAATGGTTGAAAATTCAAAATTTGGCCAAAAACCACATTTTTTCGGTTTCATCAACTCGTTTGAGAGGAAACAGCATTTAGAGCACAAATTAGCATATGCGCTGTCCTTTGAGATAAAATTTCAAGTTTGTAACAGGTCTTAGTTTTAAAATTTAACTTAAAACTAATATAATTAAAATATAACTCTAAAATTTTAATAATTATTTATAATTTATATTAAAATTAAGATCATACAAATTTTTTTTTTTTAACTTTTTTCTATGTGCTAATTAAGACACATTTCATATTTCACTTCCAGGAAAAAAGTTCAATTAGCGGGAAATTAACGACATTTTGTTTTCTGGAAAAAAGTATCTTTCGTTTTTTTTTAAATTTCTCTTAAATCAAGAAAAATTGTTATGTTCGGTTTTTTGCTCTAAGTAAATATTAATAAAAGCATTGAACATGAAAAGAAAAAATGGGCCTTTGTTGGGCAAAATTATGAAAAAAAAAAATTAATTAAGAAAAAAATATTTTCTTTTTTCAAAATTTTGACTTTGAGGATTGATTTCTCCAAAACTGTTCATTAAGTGAACTCAAATTAAAATTTTTATTAAAGAACAAAGCAATAGCTTTCAAAAACACTAAAGTATGAGAAAGTAAGTGACTTAGTTGATTTTTAATAGTTTTTTAAAAAATGAAGTAAATTTCATATAAAATTGCCCCTCGCGCCTACACGGAGGGATATAGACCCCCCCTCTCATACAACTTTTTTTTTATCTTAACCAAACCTATCCATCCTTACGCTTTGGAAAACCTTATCTAAAATACCCTAAATAAATAAAATAAAATTCTAAAAGTTTATAATTAATTTTAAAAATAATTAAAAAATTGAGAGCGGTGAAATTTTATTTTTTAACTTTTTTCTATACGCCATCCAAAACACATTTCCGAAAATTTCATGAAAATCCATGGACTGGCCTTGGATTCCTAGGTTTTGCCTTTTTTATGTCTAACGGTCCTCCACTATAGATTGTTCTTTTATTTCTTTAATTGAAATGGCTGTTGGCCTTGAGCTTTCAACTATTTGCTGTATATAATTGTCACTTTCCGGTGGTAATTTGTTTGAATATTTACACAGACGTGAAAGTGGGTCTGCAATATTTGATTTTCGTGGTCTGTAAATAACATTATACCGATAGGATTGCAGCCGAAGAACCCATCTTTCTATGCGAGCACAAGGTCTCGACCTTGGTCCAAAAATGATCTCTAATGGCTGTGACGTGTTTTTAGTTTCCCAGCCGGGGTATTACTCACGGCTAGCCAAGGTATAGTGAAGAAAAACACCAAACTTCACAAAGGTCAAGAAATTCGCTTTTTATTTGAACTTAATAGTATTTAATGTTACAATTAACAAACGGTAGGCATATATACTTCTTTGGATAAAGTTATATGTTTATGTATGGTATGTTGGGTGCGGCTGCACCTTCAGATTAGCGGCCAACGTGCCTTCATGAGCGTAATCGGGACTTCTAATTGCTTGGGGCAGGTTAATGTCCGCAATTCCGGAAGCTTGTGATATCCTTATAGCGAACTACGGGAGAGAAAGGATTAATAATAATACAGGTAATGTGGCTTAGCTGCCTCTAGCGGCACAATCCCTTGCGGCACGTTCACCCTATAGGTAGCCGCAGGTAGTCGAAGCGCGTAGGCGTCTGAAGACCCTAGCAGGTAGAAACACGAGCGTCTTGCGACCCCGGTAGGTAGAAACACGAGCGTCTTGCGACCCCGGTAGGTAGAAACACGAGCGTCTTGCGACCCCGGTAGGTAGAAACACGAGCGTCTTACGACCCCGGTAGGTAGAAACACGAGCGTCTTGCGACCCCGGTAGGTAGAAACACGAGCGTCTTGCGACCCCGGTAGGTAGAAACACGAGCGTCTTGCGACCCCGGTAGGTAGAAACACGAGCGCCTTGCGGCCCCGGTAGGTAGAAACACGAGCGCCTTACGGCCCCAGTAGGTAGAAACACGAGCGTCTTGCGACCCCGGTAGGTAGAAACACGAGCGCCTTGCGACCCCGGTAGGTAGAAACACGAGCGTCTTGCGACCCCGGTAGGTAGAAACACGAGCGTCTTACGACCCCGGTAGGTAGATCACAGGCAATAGCTCTGGGGGATCAAACAGGTATTAGTCTCTGCCCCAGGTGGCACAATACGTAAGAAATATATTTATTTTATTAAACTTACTCATCAACCTTTACCTTCACCTATTGTTAGCTCCTGCTCGGTTTACTTTTAATGACTTCTCCTGGGTACTTCGGGAGATGTGCACCATACGACTGGTGCCGGCGGACTGTATTTTCCTTGGACTGAGCCGCTCTATTTATACCCATCCGGCGTAGCGGTACCTGGTGCGATTCCCATATACTCTAATGGGATATCCCCACTCCCATATATTTTCCCTATCCGATATGCATTGTTTGCACATATCCATATGTTCACCCAATATATCTTACTATGAAAAATAATTATAACTCACCATCGAGCTCTGTCGACCGTCGTCGCGTACACTGCTTGCGCATGGGGAGTTGGTTGTTGGGTGGTATTACCACCTACCCAATGTCTACCTCTAATGGTGGTGATGATAGCTTTTGACCATTGTGGTATAACACCATACTTTTCACCACCTGGTATTATGCCTTGGCTAGAGCTTAATTTATGGTTGTTGTCTTGGGTGTTGTCTCGGGTGAACTTTTCTTTCTTTCAGTTTGGCGCTAGATGGCGGCGCCCTGTTATCTATAAGCATGTGACGAGGGATATTTCTGTCTTTGAAATTTGCCTCGTTACATACTCCCCCTTCTTCGGAGACGAGGACCTCCTCGTCTGACCCTCGGTCTTCCCATTTCGTTGAGTAATTCTTTTCTTTTATTTTGTATCTTTTTTTCCTTCTTCTTATAATATTATTTAATAAAAACGTAACAAAAGCCTTCTTGGCAAAACAAACAAATCAAGGTAGGAAAAAAAAATTATGGTTTGAAGGTAATCCTCCTGGATTGTTCTGTTGGTTGGTGGACGAGGACCGGTTCTCCTCGTTTCAATACTCGGCACAGTATTGTGCCGGTCTTGCGCTTGAATATTAGGCGCTGTCGACGCCTCGACGGGTTGTACTGCACATGGCGACGGATGTCAAATCCTAGGAACGGATCCACCGTCTCTCTGGGTCGGGACTCTGGACCGCGAGCCGGGCGTTGCTCTTCCTTGGTAGCGGCTAGCGTTGATACCGGGTTTAACTGGTTCCTCAGATTGGCAGGTGGCAACTCGATCACGGCGGTGACGACTGGTCTCTCCATGCTCATGCTTGGCCTGGCAGTCACTGTGCTAGTCCGGATTCCCCTGGCCCAACCACCAAAACTCGGAAGGTCGAATACAGGGCCTCTATCGGCGGGGGCCTTCTTGGTCGGTATCCTTGCGTTACTTCGGCCCGTATTCTCGGCGGATGTCACGGCGGGGTCACTCTTCCTGGCGGGCCGGTCGGTCTTTGTTTTACTGGCTGGTCGGTTTCGAGATTTGGTTGGTAGGATGGTCTTCATATGACTAGCGGTTTTGTTGTTCACTCTGGCTGGTGGGTCGTGGTTTGGAGAAATAGTTGTAGCGGTAACGGTGACTGGTTTACTGGTAACGGTCGGTATTCGGCTGGTGGTGGCCTTCTTATTGGCGGCGGCGGTGGTTCGATTGGTACTGGGTTTCACGGTGTTATTCTGGCTGGTACTGGCGAGGGGTGTTCTGGACCTGACGGTAGTTCGGCTGGCTACGGTGTGCGGAACTCTGGCTATTCGTCTTTTAAGGTCGCTTCCTGTAGTCTGTATCATGGTTGGCTTGGGCTGCGTGTTACTGGAGGTACGCAGCTTTGATGACGCAATAGCGGTACATATTGAGCAAGTAACCCTCCTAGGCATAGTCTGTTGCCTTTGCCAGGACTGGGCGGGATCCACTTCTCCTTCGACTTTGGACTGTAGGATCTGATTGCTGGGACTGATTAAAGACGACGGTTCTAGATCTGGCCTTCGAAATTCGGGATACTGCGCGGGGTGGAGTTCCACTTGTCTGGAACGTCGTCCCTTCCAATCGTTCACGGGGCTACACCGAATCAACAGCTCACTCTGGTTAAGTGGTAGAGGGTCTCTTGGCTGCGTTGGTACCGGTGGCAGCGGCGGTGTGCATGAAACGGTAGACTTATCGTATCTGGGATGCTGGTATTTGGGTCTGCGGGACTGGCCGTACATGACTGCAACACTATGCGGAGGATCTTGCTGTCGGGGCTCCTCCCGCTGGCTGGACATGATTGCAGCTCGGTGCGGATGACAACTGCAGTCTTTCGTCAGCCGTCCGTCCTCTCCGCTATACGAGCAAAAGAGACGGAACGGCCTTCGACAGTTACTCTTATTGTGCCCTCGCTGCTTGCAATTCCAGCAGTGGGTATCTCTATCGTATTGACCGAAGTGAGGTGGCGGTTGCGGCGGATCAGGCCGGTTAAAATTCGGTCGCAGTGGCGGCAATACAGCTCGGCGGTCGATTACTGGTCGGTCAGGAAAAGTAAAACGGTTAGGCGTAGGAGCGGTACGGGGCGGTGCTTGGCGAGAGGTGTGGTCTTCCCTTCGTATGTACTCATACTCCTCTGCCAGCTTCATAAGTTCGTCCAAGGTATCAAAATCACGTCTTTTGATATATAGATGATACTCCGATCGCAAACTATCGTAAATGCGATCGAGGCTATCCTCGATGCTTATACGCGGGTGCCTGTATATCAGGTATTGGGTGGCCTGTATAAAATCCTTTGCCTTTTCTCGTGGCCCTTGTTTCTTCCGTAATATTTCCTCCTCCAACTTACAGAGGTACCTTGCTGGCAGGTAATGTTCTAGGAAAACGGTGCGGAACTGGGTCCAGGATTTCATACGATCTTTATTTATGCGGAACCACTCTAGCGCGGTGCCGCGTAGTATTTCCGGCAAGGCCTTGACAATATCATCGGGACGTATATCGTAACACGCTGTTAACTCTTCGAGTCGGTCCATGAACTCGATCGCGTTCCCTGATGAGTCGAACCTTAATCCCCATTTGCGGACATTATTCATCAGCTCGGCCTCGTAGCTGAGGATAAACCGACCGGTTGGGCGGAGAGCTGGCCTGGTGGCCGTTGGTTCGACAGGGGGTGGGGTAGCGACTGCATTTGGGAGCACGGCCCTTGACGACTCCGAGTCCCTTGACAGGTCGTCTTCGGTAGACGGTGCGGCGGCGGCGGTAGTTGGTATATAGGACGGCACCTGGAAAGAGATCTCGGTGTACATCGGTGACTTTGGTTCTGTTTCGTTTTCTTGGGTCGGTACAGGTTTGTACTCCCGCTCCGTTACGGCTCTCTCCAACTCCGTGCACAGCTCTTGCGTGGATTTCCGGAGTCTAGCCTTTTTGATATAGCTGCTAAAACGCGCTCGTAGCGTTGACACTGTGCCTTCGGTATCAAGCCCCAGCTGACTCATCCGAGTCACTAGTTCTGGCTTGCTGAGCAAGTATATTGCTCCTATACTACCGAAAACGTCGAAGCCCTCTTCTGAGTCTGACATGTCTGGATTTTTTTTTTTTTTTACTAATTTATTTTTATAGTTCAAAGCGAATTTCTTTTTCAACGGTGGACCTTAATAGTCCCTGCTCGGGCGCCAAATTGTGACGTGTTTTTAGTTTCCCAGCCGGAGTATTACTCACGGCTAGCCAAGGTATAGTGAAGAAAAACACCAAACTTCACAAAGGTCAAGAAATTCGCTTTTTATTTGAACTTAATAGTATTTAATGTTACAATTAACAAACGGTAGGCATATATACTTCTTTGGATAAAGTTATATGTTTATGTATGGTATGTTGGGTGCGGCTGCACCTTCAGATTAGCGGCCAACGTGCCTTCATGAGCGTAATCGGGACTTCTAATTGCTTGGGGCAGGTTAATGTCCGCAATTCCGGAAGCTTGTGATATCCTTATAGCGAACTACGGGAGAGAAAGGATTAATAATAATACAGGTAATGTGGCTTAGCTGCCTCTAGCGGCACAATCCCTTGCGGCACGTTCACCCTATAGGTAACCGCAGGTAGTCGAAGCGCGTAGGCGTCTGAAGACCCTAGCAGGTAGAAACACGAGCGTCTTGCGACCCCGGTAGGTAGAAACACGAGCGTCTTGCGACCCCGGTAGGTAGAAACACGAGCGCCTTGCGGCCCCGGTAGGTAGAAACACGAGCGTCTTGCGACCCCGGTAGGTAGAAACACGAGCGCCTTGCGGCCCCGGTAGGTAGAAACACGAGCGTCTTGCGACCCCGGTAGGTAGAAACACGAGCGCCTTGCGGCCCCGGTAGGTAGAAACACGAGCGTCTTGCGACCCCGGTAGGTAGAAACACGAGCGCCTTGCGGCCCCGGTAGGTAGAAACACGAGCGTCTTGCGACCCCGGTAGGTAGAAACACGAGCGTCTTACGACCCCGGTAGGTAGATCACAGGCAATAGCTCTGGGGGATCAAACAGGTACTAGTCTCTGCCCCAGGTGGCACAATACGTAAGAAATATATTTATTTTATTAAACTTACTCATCAACCTTTACCTTCACCTATTGTTAGCTGCTGCTCGGTTTACTTTTAATGACTTCTCCTGGGTACTTCGGGAGATGTGCACCATACGACTGGTGCCGGCGGACTGTATTTTCCTTATTTTTTTTTTTTTTTTTAGATTAAGATTTGTTTTTATTTCGCAAAGTTTTATATACAATTGACTTAAAACTAGGCTTATTACTAACTATTACTAGATTGTTGGCACAGAAGGGGCCTAACTTATATCTACTGTCTATAGGGATGGTTTTTATAAAATAAAATACATATTTTTGTCTACTTAATCTATTACATGAAAATAAAATAAAATAAAATAAAATGGCGTGACTTAAAGTCTTGAAAAGTAAAATAAAATAAAAATAATATGAGCTCCATAGCTCATCCTCTGTCGTGTCCACTGTCTGCATTTTCGTAGAAAGGTCTTCCTTCATTGAACAATACATCATGGAATCTGGTATCGATGATTGCTCTCGGGAGTAGATACCTATGGCTGGTGTTAATTTCTTCCTGGAGTAGTTGTTGCACTTCTGGGTTGGGGTGTCCTTCGAGGTTCCTCAGGATTCGGCTGGATAGCTCCATCATGTATTTGTCTATTGGTACCATGTCAGCTGCCTCGTATACCATCTTAGTTGGCCAGTACTTCCTCGTGAGGGGGTTCCTATGAAGTCCAGTGCAAACTCTGAGTATTTTCCTCTCGAAGAGCTTGATTTTCTTCATGGATGACGGTGAGATGGTGAACCAGACCGGGCAGGCATATGTGATGACGGGCCTGATGAGCTGCTTGTAAAGGAGTAGTTTTGTTGTCTTGCTGAGTCCATACTGCTTCCTTAGTAGAGGATATACCAGGTGAAACGCGAAACTGGCGCGTTTCAAGATAGCTGTGGCGTGTTTGTTGAACTTCATCCGGTGGGTGAAGTTTACACCCAGGTATTTGGCACTGTCCTTTGTTGTTACAACTGTGTTGTCTGGAAATCCGATGGTGACTTTCCTACTCCTTTCCGCGATTCTCCTTCGGGCTCTCGTCCTTGTCTGTGGTGGTCTGAAGCAGATCAGTTCTGTCTTGCTGGCGTTGATCTTCAATCCCCATTTGAGGTAGTACTTCCAGAGATTATTGACGTGCTCCTGCACTCTACGGGATGCTATCTCAGGCGATGGAGATGTTGAGTAGGTGATGGAGTCATCTGCATACAGCTTAGTCCTTGTGCCTGGTGAGCTTTCTGGTTGGTCTGCGGTGTAGATGTTGAATAGAAAGGGGCCTAGCTTTGACCCTTGCGGGACTCCGGCCTTGATGTGTCGTAGTCCTGATTTTTCGCTGGAAACCTGTACAAAAAAGAGGCGATTAGTAAGAAAATTTTGAATTATTTTTACCAAATATCCTGGAAAGCCAAATTCCATTAGCTTGTAAATGAGTCCATTAATCCAGACACTGTCAAATGCCTTTTCGATGTCTATCAGACATGCTACGGTGTTTTCCTTTTTGTTCAATCCCACGGTGATGTTGCTGTGAAGTCCAAGAAGAGGATGTATCGTCGAGTGTTTGGCTTTGAATCCATACTGGAAGTCAGGTATTATATTTCTTTCCAAGCAGAAATTTTTTACCTTCCTCAGTAATAGACTCTCAAGTACCTTGCTAATACAGCAAAGTAGTGAGATAGGCCTGTAACCTTCCACGGTGTGTCTGTCAGTCTTCTTGGGTACTGGAACAATCCTTGCTGTTTTCCATGCCGCAGGAAAATAGCCGTTGTTTAGACAGTTGTTGAAGATGACTGTCAACAGGAAGAGGGCGATGTTCGGCAACTTTTTCAAAACAAAGTTGGATATGCCGTCCGGTCCAGTTGACTTTTTTGAGTTTCCTGCGCTGATGGTCTCACATATTTCCTCTGTATTGGTGAATACGTCATCATTGTTGGGGTTGTGGGCAGGATTCTCTTCGTTGAATTCCGTGATTGTTTCTGATGTTTGGTGTCCTGCATGTGCTCTTGATTCGACTTCCATCAGGAATTCTGGGAGATGAACTGGTGGATTGTCCGTGAAATTTCCCTCGAAGTGGTTTGCAAAAAGTTCGGCTTTTTCTGTTGGGGTATGTGCTGTTGTCTGTCCATGGCTGATAGCATCCGGAAGGTTTCGTCTTCTTCCCACGATGGCATTTATCTTTTTGAAGCAGTCAGGTCCAGGTTTGATGTCTTGTAGTCTTCTTTGTAGCTGGGAATCCTGGAAATGTTTAACCGCCCGGTCAAACATAACTTGGGTACACTTCAGTTCTGAATGGGTCGTCCTGTATTCTTGATTCTCGGTATTGTAGGTCCGATGCAGTATCCGCTGGAGCTTTTTCCTTAGCCTTTGTCTGTGGTTGTTTATGGCGATGATGTTATCGGGAAGGTTCATAAATCTATCCCTTGATGTCTTCTGAGTCTTTTGGTTGTCCAAAGCACTGTTGACTGCAATCTCAAGTCCATGGATCGCTCCGTCAATTTCGGTGTTTGTTAAGTTGGCGATGTTGGTCACTTCTGGTAGTCCTGCTTCGGTGTCATTGCAGAATTGCCTCCAGTTGACTCGATCATATCTGATATGAGAGTCCGGGTCAGGTTGAGCAGTCAGTATCCTGCGTCTGAGACGGATATCAAGTTCCACAGCAAGATGATCCGAGTCCGATGGGTGAGCCACACAACGGTAGTTCTCAAGCTGTGGGAGTATGCAGACGATGTTCGAAGATGCCAAGAAAAAGTCCAGAGTGGATGGTGTCCGAGGGAAGGTAGGTGTTGGTTGTGAAACAATGGCCAGTGAGTGCAGGTGTGGATTGTTGTCCAGCCAATCCACAATGGTATCTCCTTGAGCTGTGCTCATGAGGTCCAACCATCTTGGGTGCCTGGCGTTAAAGTCTCCTCCTATGATGCACTGGGTGTGTTGCTCTGCGATGTCCATTAGTCTTCTAAGATCCTCCTGGATATTTCCCTTAGAAGATGCTCCTTTCATGTAAATTGACATCAGAATCAAGGTATCCGAATCCGATGTTTTGATGATGATGCAGGTTGCTTCTGTGGTTTTCAGTCCGGTGATTTTAATCTGTTCTCCTTGAAACAGATTCTTTATCAGTATGGCAGTTCCTCGTCCTTCGTTGTTAGTTTTGTCTTCTCTGAAAAGTTGGTACCCATCTGGGTGGTACTGGTTCCTCGTCTGTAAATTAGTTTCCTGTAAGAAAAGAATATCGGGTTTCTTTGACTTTAAAAACAAGTTTAAAGAAACCCGTCTGGTTATGGAGTAAATAGAGTTTACATTGTAGGTTAAAATTTTAAGGGTTTTTATATACATAATTGGCAGATAAGACGGCCAATTATTACTGTTTTTGCCTTATCGTCCAGGCTTGCGTAATTGCTTGGGACTATCTGCTTGGCCTTTTGCACTAAGGTGAAAAGGTCAGCTCCAAATAGTCTTTCAGCATCTGCAAAGACGTCACCGTTGTTCTGGATCTTTGTTGTTGATTTTGTTGCATGTTGCCGCTTAGTGGTTTCTGCTGCTGGTGCCTGTGGAGCTGTTTCCTGGGGTTTGGTGGCTTTGGTAGGTGGTCGTTTCACTGTTGCACGAGCAGCAATAGCTGCAAAACTCAATCCTTGTTGGATGGATTCCACCGTTGTCTTCTTCACTGCTTTCGATTGTTCAACCTTCTTTTCGTTGGCTTTCCTCCTCTCTTCCATTTTTCGTTTTAGGATGGGGCAGCCTTTCCAGCTAGCAGGGTGTCCGATTTTCTGGCAGTTTACGCAGTACACGTTGTCATCCTTCACATTATTCTTGGTTCTTGGGCATTCTCCAGGCAAATGCTGGTCCTTGCATTTGACACATCTGTATCGCATGCCACAGTTGCTGGCAACATGTCCGAAACCCTGGCAGTTCTTACACTGGGTGATGGTGGTTGATCTGAATTTTTCCCAGTGGATTTTCTGGTTCAACAGGAGAGTTTTCTTGAAAACACTTGGAATGTCACAATCCTTGTTAAGCTCTACAACGAAGTTGTTGTATTCTTTGTCCTTCCTTAGCTTCTGGGGGCTTACTTTGATCGCTGAAATCCCCTCGTGCTTCAGCTCATCCATGATGTCCTGGACTTCAAAAGTACTGTGAACGCCTTTCAGCATCAACAGAACTTTTTTGTCTTCTTTTGGAGTGTAGGTGTTGAACTCCGTCTTCCTTTCCCTGAGGTATTCAGTGATCTTTTGGTGGTTGTCCTTGGTCTTCGTTAGTATGATGGTTTTTCCGTTGTTGTAGTTCTGAGCCTTGTAGCTTATGTTCTGTCCTTTCAAGTGCCGGTTGAGCTCTGCAACGTTGAGCTTGAAGCAGACAATAGGTGGCATCAGTTTTGTCCTTGAAGAACCTTCAAACGTAGTTGTTGTTGTTGCTTTTCTGGCATTTGTGTTTGGGGGTGCGGCTGAGTCCATTGGGGTTGGTGTATCTGATGAGGTTGTTTGTGGTGATTGTATAGCTGATGGGGTTGGTTTCTTTGCTTCTGATTGCTCGGGAGTTGTTCTTTTCCTTTTCCTCTTTATTCTTATGACTTTAATAAAGTCAGACTGGGACTCCTGTCGTTGCTCATTGTCTGTCATGTTGGCTTCATTAATTTCTTCAGATGCTTCTTCTGCGTCTGCCATTTTGGGTTGGTTGCTGTCCTCAAATGCTTCTCTCCTTGATTGTTGGATATCCTCCAGATCCTCGAAGTCAGATTGAAGTGCATCTTTTTCTTCTACTTCTTCGTCGCTGTACAGATCTTCAAAGTCACTGAGTTTCTCATGGACTTGAAGAAGAAACTCTTTTCCATGTGACTTTATCCCGTCCTTGACTTTGGAGATGAATTCGTCATAGGTAGCGGCGGCTTCGTCCTTCCTTTTTTCTTTTCTACCCATTTTATAATGAGCTGATGATCCTGTTCTGGTAATTGGTAATCTGGTGATTATCTGGTGATTATTGTTTTTATTGCCCCACACAATATTTTGAGAAAAACTTTGTGCAGGCAAGTTGATGATGATGAAAAAGGTGATTAGTCCGTCGGGGAAAATCCAATTTTAATTACCATAGGGTAATAAAAATTAATCGCCTTCCAGAAAATGACCCTTCGGTGATTAGTCGGGATGTCCTTCCAGGTAGCTGGCAGGTAGTCCGGCCTCAATCCTTTTTTGGTGGTTGTTTTGTTAAATTATCTGTACACACGTCCGTGTTGTCTGACCGACTGCGACTGACTGACTGTGATAATGACTGTATTTTCCTTGGACTGAGCCGCTCTATTTATACCCATCCGGCGTAGCGGTACCTGGTGCGATTCCCATATACTCTAATGGGATATCCCCACTCCCATATATTTTCCCTATCCGATATGCATTGTTTGCACATATCCATATGTTCACCCAATATATCTTACTATGAAAAATAATTATAACTCACCATCGAGCTCTGTCGACCGTCGTCGCGTACACTGCTTGCGCATGGGGATTTGGTTGTTGGGTGGTATTACCACCTACCCAATGTCTACCTCTAATGGTGGTGATGATAGCTTTTGACCATTGTGGTATAACACCATACTTTTCACCAACTGGTATTATGCCTTGGCTAGAGCTTAATTTATGGTTGTTGTCTTGGGTGTTGTCTCGGGTGAACTTTTCTTTCTTTCAGTTTGGCGCTAGACGGCGGCGCCCTGTTATCTATAAGCATGTGACGAGGGATATTTCTGTCTTTGAAATTTGCCTCGTTACATGGCTTATGGTCTGTTAGTCAAATTGTTTCCCAAAGTGAAAAATGTTAAAATGCTCAATTGCCCAGACCAAAGCATAGGCTTCTTTTTCTGTCTGACTATACCTACGTTCGCATTCTGTGAGTGTTTTATTTCCGTATGCAATAATTCTTGGTCCTTTTCAGTTGATTTGCAATAAAATTGCACCTAATCCTACTGGACTTGCGTCCGCAATAACTTGCGTTTTATCTTCGACGTTGTAATACCCTAGCGATTTAATATTACCACGAATGTTTTTTAGCTCCATGAAAGCATTGTTTTGTTTAGGAGTCCAATATTCACTAATTTCACTATTTTTTTTTGATAGTTTTTTTTCTCAGGAGTTGTTTCAAAGGTTCTGTTATAGTAGCTAAACGGGGTATCCGTTTTCCAATAAAATTTATAAGACCTAGAAAACTTTGGAGTTCTTCTATTGTATTTGGTATTCTAAACAGTTTTATGCTTTCTAGATATTTGTTTAACGGTTTAATCTCTTCAGTACTTAGTTCATGTCCCAAAAACTGTATTTTACAAACTCCAATAAGACATTTGTCTTTATTTAAAAGTACATCGTTTTCTTCAAGGGTTTGAAGAACAATTTTTAGACGTTTGTCATGTTCCTGTTTGGAACTTCCAAATACTAATATATCATCGATAAAGTTTATTGCCCCTTCACAACCTAAAATAAGTCTTTCCATTGTTTTTTGGAAAATTTCAGGGGCACAAGTTATGCCAAACATTAACCTCTTATATTGAAACAAACCCTTGTTAGTTATAAACGTTGTTATGAACCTCGATTCTGGATGGATTTCAATCTGGTGAAAAGCGTTCTTAACATCAAGTTTACTGAACAGTTTGGCATTTACAATCTTTGGAAAAAGCTGATCCATAGTCGGTGAGGGATGATTTTCGCGCAAAATTGTAGCATTTGCCCGTCTCATGTCCACACAGATTCTGACTTCTCCATTTTCTTTGAGAACGGGTACTATGGGAGAAACCCACCTGGAGGGTTTTTTTACTTCCTCTATGATATCGCTGTCTAAAAGTTCTTCTAGTTTTTTTTTTCAACTTTAGCTTCTAAAGGTAAGGGAATTCTTCTGTATGGTTGGAAAACTGGTTTTATGGATTCATCTATTGGTATTTCTACGAGAACATTCTTGAACTTGGGAAATTGAGAACTTTTCACCTCGTTAACATAACTTCCAATTTTGATAACCTTGAGAGCTTTTGCCGATATAATCCCTAACAAATTGTTTGTTCCATTTGCAATAACATAGAATGTTGCTTTTTCTATTTCATTTCATATAACTATATGTGCTTCGAAACATCCAATCACATTCGAAGGTGTAGAACTTCCGTAAGCCAAGAACGTCTTTTTTGGATTTTTGATCTGATTAAACACCCTTACTTTGTGAGACTTTAAATAATTCCATGTAGCTTCCGTTAGCAAATTTGGCTTACAACCTGAGTCAATTATCATGTTGACTTTTATCCCCCCAATATAACATTCTGTAGTTCTGTCATTATCGATGTGAAAAACGTAGTCTATCTCCTCTTTTTCAATAAAATCTACCTCTTCCCTATCCTTTTCTATTTTTTTCCTGTTGTCTAAACTACGCTCTGGACCAGAATATTTCCTCTTTTGTGAAGACTTTGTCTTGCAATGTTGACGAAAATGCCCTAAAAAAAGCATTTTTTTATCTCGAGCTGGACACTTAAGATCTTGCGAGGAGTGTTTCACACACCGTTTACAAAATATTTCCTTTTCATCTTTTGGTTGATAACTTTTAAATCGTGGCTTATTTTTTATAAGATTAATTTCTTGACCTGAAATCTTATCACCGTAATTTTCGAGCTGCTGCTTTACTATTTCCTGAGTATTAGCTTCTTTTATTATTATATCTAGTGTTATATCGTCACCCATCGTTAAAATTTTCTTTCTCAACTCTTCTGACCTACCCTTTTCTGCTATCTGATCAATTAAATGTTCATTAATTTTATCAAAACTACACTTCTCAGAATGATTCCTTAGCCTTATTAGAAATTTTTCAAATTTTTCATCAACTTCTTGTCTCATAAGTCTAAAGATATGCCTCTCAAAAATTTTACTTTTTTTAGGTAGAAAATATTCATCAAATTTCTTAAAAGCTATTTCATAAACATTATTTTCATTAGTGGCATCAACATTTGCTCCCGGTAAACTATAAAAAATTTCTTGAATCCCCAATCCGCCATAATGCAGAAAAACAGCTCTCTCTTTTGTATGAGATTCAATATCAGCAGCTTCCAAGTATATGTTTAAAGCTCGTTTACACTTTTCCCATCTGAGAGCCACTGAAGAAGTTTCCCCTTCAACAACGAAACTCTCCAACGATTGTAGATTTTTATCCATTTCTGTAGCAAGAAATACAATTCGTTATTTTTACGAAAAATACATAAATGCGCAAAATTTAAGTCAATCAAAATAGAACGTTTAATAAAATAATATTTATTTTAAAAGATTTTGAAAATTTAATATTTTGTGATTTTGACAAATTATTTTATACTTTTCCAATTGGATGGAAACCACTTTCCTTATTCTTTCAATCTTTTCCAATTGAATGGAAATCTCTTTTCTGACTTTAATACTTGTTACTTCATGTTACTTCATTTGAAGTATAATTTTCTTTACTTTTTTTTTCACTCTTCATTTGAAGTCTCTTTTTTCTCTTCCAATTTAATGGAAAACTACTTTCCAAAGTACTTTGACTTTTTTTCAATTTAATGAAATGATACTTTTTTTTAAAATTTAATTTTCCAATTGAATGGAACAACGTTCATGTTTCACAAACTTATGTAAAACTTTCTATATTAATTCAATTGAATGAAATGTAAAACTTTTTGCACCAAACATCATTTTTTCCAGTTGAACAGTTAAATAACGGAACCAATTTAAAAAATGATATTGCTTAGAGATCCTATCCCCAAAACCCACAAAGTAAATTCCACATGATCTGTTAACAAAGAAAATCATGTGTTCATTTCCAAACAAATCCTATTTAAATTAATCTATCACAAACCCCGTTATTTATAATTATTATTATTAAATTATTAAATTTCTAACTCACCAGTCGATTTTTCGATATTTTTTTTTCTGTTTGGCTTCAGTTCACAATTGCACTTTGCACTCTTTTTTTTTCTTCTTCATAATTCTTATCTTTTTTTTTTCAATAATTCCCGTTTTTACTTTTTTTTTAAATTATTCTTTACGGTGTTGATTTGTCCTTGAACTTGACTTTGGTATACTCTTTTTTTATAATTTTTTACATTTTCCACTTTGTTTTTACGGTTAGGTATGAATTTGAATTTTCACTTTGCACTTTTTTTCTATATTTCTTTTGTTTTAATTCCCGATTTCACATTTATAACGCGTTAAGTATTTATTTGCACTTGCACTTTTTAATTTTTTTTAATTCTAATTTATTCCCGTCGCCAATGTAGTGTTGGCTCGCCAATGCACGCACGCGCTCTTGTCAGTGGTCAGATTAGAACTGAACTACTTTCCAGTTGAGCATGCACACGAGACAATCATAGATGAGATAAGAGATGAGATATCAATATACTCAATATACAATATACTTACTCATTATTGTATTGAGATTGAGCATGTTTATCCATGCTCCATAAAATATGATGTTAATACACTACATGTTCGAAATAACTCATTTGACTGTTCATATACTTTGACTTTCGGAGAGCGAATTTCGATTTGCTTTCCGAAGAACTCATCAGAGTCGGTATACGTAATGTATCAGATTCTGACAATATCGACGTTGCAGTCAAATACTTTCACTTGATTTTGGAAAATTGTATGACCAAAATTATTCCCCGAAAAATTCTTAAAAATTCCTGCTTTAATCAGCCTTGGTATACCAAAGAACTAAAGATTCTGCGGAACAAAAGGAACAAAGCCTGGAAAGCCTACATTAAGACGCATTCTACATCTGACCACAATAATTATTTAATTTTTTTTTTAAAACTTTAACACGCTCTCTAAAACTCTATACTCCAACTACCTTAGCCAGATGTCTTTCTCCCGAAAAGTTTTTGGCGATTTGTGAATTCAAAGAAAAAATCTGATGGGTACCCAGTTAACTTTATTTCTGGTAATACTCCTCTAGAGAATACTAACGATATTTGTAATGCCTTCGCTAATCATTTTCGAAGCTCTTTCTGTGATACCCCCGCCCCGTAGTAATCTATGAAAACTACTTTACGTATTTACGTAACTGCTCTCAAGTAAGCTTTAATAATATCCCTGTTCATAGTGACGGGATGGAATCCCGCCAATTCTTTTAAAGAAATGCCGTTCCATACCTTTTTCAGCCTTCAATCAAAACAGGTGTTTTCCCAAGTCTTTGGAAAAAGTCCTTCATCACTCCAGTTTTTAAAAAGGGTGATAAGATAGAAATAAAAAACTACAGGCCTATATCCAAACTGTCTTGCATCCCCGAAATCTTTGAGCAAGTTGCTTGTGACAGCCTCTCATTCTTTAAAAAAAATATTATTTGCAGCCAGCAGCATGGCTTTATGCAGAAAAAATCAACGGTAACAAACCTTCTTTCTTTTCTTCACAAATGTTCCAATGCGCTTGAAAATGGGTATGAACTCGACTGTATTTACACTGATTTTTCCAAAGCATTCGATCAACTCTCTCATGATGTTATATTATATAAGCTTAAGGCTTTCGGATTTCCTACAGTATTTATTGTATGGATATGCTCTTATCTCCAAAATAGATTGTACCAAGTAAAATTTCGTAACAGATTTTCGAATCCCTTCAATGCTCTGTCGGGTGTACCACAAGGCAGTAACCTTGGGCCTTTGCTTTTCATTGTTGCTGTACGAATGTACAGTGATTATTTAAAAATATAAATGAGAAATGTTAAACTTAAATTAATAAATCAAACAATACTTGAATACAATCCACAATATATAATATGTCAAGACTAATGTAAACAAAAACATAGAATTCGTCACTTTGACCTCTGAATTGTATACAAAAGTAAATAATGTGAAGAAATACACAACCGATCTATAAAGCGATCAAAGTGGACGTCTTTTCTTTTACCTTTCTTGGAAATTTTTTAAAGAGTATTTTATTCCTAGTTTTTTTTGTGCTAAATAAAACCTAGTCAGGAACATTTGGTCCTTCTAAGCCGTTTTTTACGAACAATATTTTAAAAACATTTAGTGTGTGTGTGAAGACGATAACATTTAAAGACAAAAAGTGTGTGAAGTGCTGAGTCGTTTTACGAACACTCTAGTGCACATATAATTATATATATATTCATATATAAAGAACTCCTACAGAGTTTAATAAGTAAAGTTACGATTCTACCGAATAAAATTTGCTTAAATCTAAAAAATCGCGCGCGATCAAAACGCCATTAAGCTAAAATAATCTTAATATATATATATATAATCTAAAATCTGCTGCAGCAGTCGAGTCATCAAGGACTAAAACTACAAGGTCATCCAAGGTTTCAACTGCAAAAAAGAAGAAAAATTAAGTAAGTTCGTTCTTGTTGTGTACGTTGTTGTATAAATAAATAGTTATACCCAAACAAACTTTAAAATGTCGAATCCAGTTCCTGCTCTTGGTTCTTCTTTGTTTTACGGAGCTCTCCAAATAAGCCTCCTGGAGCAAATTGAGAGGAACTATAGAAATTTCAAAAAGGAGCCCAAAACACGTCGCACGCGTGCAGTTGCGAGTAGTCGTCTAGCCTTGCTGGAGGAAAATATGGCTTCAGCGAAAATTTACCATCAGAACGTCGTTGGGGGCTCCAAATTGGAAGCTGGGATAGAGAAGGAAGATTATTTTGAGGTCTTTGACAAAATAAACGACACTTACCTGGATTATAGGTCCGATTTAACCGAGTTGTTGGAGAGCTTGTCTTCGGTTCCTGCATCGTCATCGCTGGCAGCAGGTCAGGCTGGTCAGAGTTTAGGCCAGTCAGGTATGGTCCGTACCGAGTTGAGATTGCCCAAAATTGATCTCCCTAAATTTAATGGGGAATATATAAAATGGCGGTCGTTTCACGACAGGTTTGATTCGCTGGTCTGTTCAAACAATAATTTGACGGACATCGACAAGATGCACATCTTGAAGTCGAGTCTAGAAGGTGAGGCGGATCGTTTGCTCCAGCATTTACCCTGTGTCGCGGGTAACTTTGACAAGGCATGGGAGTTATTAAAGGCGCGATACGACAATAAGCGTGTCTTAGTAACTGCGCAACTAAAACTCCTTTTCAGCCAAAAGTGCCTTGTGAAAGAGTCGGTTGATGGGCTGAAGGAGGTGATATTCACCACGCAAGAGTGTATCCATGCACTCAGGAACCTGGATGTGCCTGTTGATCAATGGGACGACATTTTGGTGCACCTCGTGTATAATAAACTACCCGGTAATTTGCAGCAGTTGTGGGAAGAGAAGTTGGGGAACCAGAAAGAGTTGCCAAGCTGGAACGATTTTCTGGAGTTTTTGGAAGCACGCTTCAGGACGTTGGAAGCCGTGAGTACGGAAACAGCGCAACCAAGTTCTTTCAAGAACGATGTGAGGAGACCAACTGGTACGGAGGTGCGGAAGGTGTTTCATACGAAAACTGCTGCCAGAACGGAGTTTGTCTGCCAGGTATGCCACCAGAGCCAACACTCTATAAGGAAATGCCAAAAGTTCCTCAACATGAACACAGCGGAAAGGAAGCAGACTGCTCGACGCCTGAGAGTTTGCGACAACTGCCTTTCTTCAGGGCATTTTGCGCCGAATTGCCCCTCGCCTGGCTGCTGTTACTTTTGCCAACAACGTCATCACACGCTTCTACATGTAAACTTGACCCAACACGCAGCTGTGCGCGCAAATAGCATGCCGTCGAGGACAACAACAACTTCAAGAGGTCTGAATGCAGTTTCGACATCTTTTAACGCTCATGCGCTGGAGTTTGAACCACGAGAAGTACAACAAGCTTCTACAAGTGGTCAGGTTTTGAATTACCACACGTCGCATGGTAGCAGAACGCACCAGGTGCTTTTAGCGACAGCTATTGTGAAGGTGCGAGCAGCCGATGGTCGTCAACACCATCTCCGAGCTTTGATCGACCCAGGATCAGAAGCATGTTTCATCACGGAAGGTACAGCACAACAGTTGAAGTTAAAAAAGCGACGTACCTTTGTCGAGGTATCAGGGTTAGGGTTGGTCAGCAGTGGCACAACGCAAACATGCGTGGATATTGAGCTTGCGTCATGCAACTCAACTTATGGAGGTGCGGTGCGGGCACTGGTTTTCAAGTCGCTGACTGGCCATCTCCCGGCCCAACAAATGATACCTGACAAATGGCAACACCTTAAAGGGTTAACGTTGGCAGATCCAAATCTCCACGTTCCTGGACCTATTAATATACTTCTTGGTAGCGACGTATATGCCGATATACTCCTTCCAGAAGTGAAAAAACCTGCAGATGGAGTCGGACCAACCGCTCAGAAGACGCAGTTAGGGTGGATTGTGTTAGGGAGAGTTCAAGAGGAAAATCCCCGGCAAATACGCAGTTTTGTGCAGACTGCTGACCTGAATTCTCAGCTGCAGAGATTCTGGGAGATGGAAGAATTGCCGTTCCAGACACATGAAACTGAGGAGAACATCGCATGGGACGCGCATTTCGATGAACACACGAGACGCCTTCCTGACGGGCGTTATGAAGTGAAGCTGCCGTTTAAAGGTGGATGTCTTCCAGCGATGGGATCCAGTAAGCAGAGCGCGGTCCGACGATTCCTGCACTTGGAGAAGAGGCTGGAGGCAAACCCAACTCTTCGGGCAGAGTATGCCAAATGCATACAGGAATATGCAACCCTAAGGCATATGGAAGAAATTCACGTCGGCGACTCGGTGTTGGCAACCCCATACCACTATTTTTTGCCTCACCATGCAGTTTTCAAGGAATCGAGTTCCACCACGAAACTGAGGGTCGTGTTCGACGCAACAGCGAAGACTTTGGATGGAAGTTCGCTCAATGATCGACTTTTGGTGGGTCCAAAATTACAGTCGAACATTATTGATCTGGTTCTTCGATGGCGAACCCACAGAATAACGTTTACGGCCGACATCGAGAAGATGTATAGGCAGGTGTTAGTGGATACACCGGATACTTACTATCAGTTGATCCTGTGGAGAAACGATCGTTCATCGCCAATCAAGATGTTTCGGCTTAAAACGGTAACGTTTGGCACAGCAAGTGCACCGTATCTTGCCATAAAAATTCTGAAACGTGTAGCCGAAGATGAAGAATCGAACTTGCCAGAGGGCGCGAAGGTTGTCCGAGAGGACATGTATGTGGATGACCTCATCAGTGGTGCCGATACTGTGGAAGAAGCAAGAACAAAACGCGACCAAGCGAATCAACTTCTGGCGTCCGCGGGCTTCAATTTACGAAAATGGACAAGCAACGTGAAAGAACTCGTCGAAGATATACCTGCAGCAGATCGAGAACTAGATTTTGAGGTGCCGTTCAACATGTCAAATCATGTCAAAACCCTTGGCATCAAATGGTTCCCGATAGACGACTACTTTTCGTATCAAAATGTGCAGCAGTCATCAGAAGCAACAACAAAAAGGTCAATGTTGTCCACCATAGCCAAACTGTTCGACCCACTTGGCTGGATATCACCATGCGTCATCACGGCGAAGTTAATGATGCAGCGGCTTTGGGAGCTAAGTTGTGATTGGGATGATCCGGTTCCAGCTACACTGAGAAAAGATTGGGATGCTTTTCATGGAGAACTTCCGATGATCGAGACGCTTCGAATACCACGCTGGACTCAGACAAGCAAAACCAACAAGGACATCGAATTACATGGGTTCTGTGATGCGTCTATGAAGGCATACGGTGCCGTAGTATACGTTCGTGTACTTGACAGTGATGGCAATATTCATGTCAACTTGCTTCTGGCGAAGACGAAAGTAGCTCCAAGTCAGCGTACGATCACGCTTCCACGTTTGGAACTTTGCGGAGCAGTAGTGTTAGCGCAGTTGATGCAGTATACGAAGGACGTTTTGGCTGTTCCCGACATCAAGATGTTTACTTGGACCGACTCAACCATCGCGCTCGCGTGGATACGAGCCACTCCCGCTAAATGGACTACGTTCGTTGCCAACAGAGTATCCGAAATTCAGCGGCTAGTGGGGATCGATTGCTGGGGACATGTTGCAACGCTTCATAACCCAGCCGATCTGGTGTCTAGAGGAGTGTATCCAGCAGAACTGACGTCATTGGAGACTTGGTGGATTGGTCCTGATTTTTTACGCAGTCAATGGGCTTTCGATGTTCCGCATCAACCTGTTGACATCGAAACTGACGAGGAACGACGTACGGTTAAGGTACTAAGCGCTCAAGTCAGTCAGGATGATCGCATACTTCAAACCATCTGCGACTGTTCGAATTTGTTGAAGGTGATTCGAGTTATCGCCACATGTTGCCGTTTCGCAACAAAATGTCGACGAAAAGCAATTTCTGATGGCCCATTTACTCCAAACGAACTGGAAGCAGCGCGTATCATCGCCGTAAAGGCCGCACAGAAAGAGATGTTCAAAGCAGAGCTTCAACAAATTTTGGAAACCTCGAAAATACCTAAATCACTCAAGACTTTGAAAGCATTCGTTGATGCTGAAGGACTTTTGAGAGTAGGAGGACGCTTGGAGAATTCTCTCCTCCCCTACGACGCGCGACATCCGATGTTACTTCGAAACAGTCACCATTTTACCAACCTGGTTGTCAGAGATGCCCATAAGAACACCCTGCATGGCGGCATCCAACAGATGATCAGTTACATCCGCCAAAAATATTGGATTGGCCAGATACGACGAAGCGTGAAGTATCAGCTTCATAGATGCACTTCTTGCTACCGGCAAACGGCATCGGAAATGCAGCAGTTGATGGCGAATCTACCTGCACCTAGAGTCCAAATGTCACGACCGTTCAGTCATACTGGAGTTGACTACGCAGGACCCATCGAAATAAAAAGCTGGAAAGCTCGCGGAGCTAAAATACTAAAAGGGTATTTTGCAGTGTTTATCTGTTTGGCAACAAAGGCCATTTACTTGGAAGTAGTGTCTGACCTGACTACCCAAGTGTTTTTAGCAGCATTTCGACGGTTTACGGTCAGGAGAGGTAGCTGCAAACAAATCTACAGCGATTGTGGAACTAATTTCGTCGGCGCTAATAACGAACTAGCCAAAATGTTGAAGGACGCGAAGCACGATTGGAACGAGATTGCCGAAAACCTTGCAAATCATGGTACAAATTGGCACTTTATTCCCCCAGCTTCTCCACACTTTGGTGGATTATGGGAAGCGGGAGTGAAATCGGGGAAATACCATTTGAAGCGAGTTGTTGGAACCGAAAGGCTGACTTTTGAGGAGCTCACAACGCTTCTAGCTCAGATAGAAGCGTGTCTGAATTCGAGACCCTTATGCCCACTCTCCGACAGCTTAGATGATTTGAATGCGCTAACACCTGCGCATTTTCTCGAAGGCGAATCTTTACACGCTTTGCCACAAGGCGAACTCAACAACGACATCACGTATATCGACTGATGGAGAAAAGTACAAGCGCTGGCGGAAGGATTTTGGAAAAAGTGGAGTTCCGAATTACTTGCACGTTTGCAGCAACGTCCGAAATGGACTCAAGTTCAAGAAGCTCCCAAAATAGGAGACCTAGTGTTGCTCAAGGATGAGCGACTTGCACCGACGTGCTGGAGTCTTGCCCGAATTGAGGACACTCACGCGGGAACGGATGGTCTTATACGCGTTGTCACCGTGAAGACACAAAACGGAAACTTCAAACGACCCATCGCGAAAATTTGTTATTTACCGTCAAACGAGCACCATGAACAATCGGCGTTGGTATAAAAGTTAATTCCTTAAACGTAAACTGGTTACCGAAACATTGACAACAAAAGAAAAGTATGCTGTTTCAAACATGAACATGATCGGCGCTAGTATGAAATAAAAAAAAAAAAAAAAGTATGCTGTTTTCAAAACACACGAAACTTGAAATCAACACATTTTCATTCAAGCCACCACTCTACACTACAATCAACCCATCTGTACAAAACAAAAGTTAAAACACATCATCGTTCAAAAAACAGCAATCAACCCATCTTTAAAACACATCTTTAAACTCTGTAAACTGTTGAAAACACATCAAAATCAAACAAGAACTTGTTTAAAACCATCTTTATTTCAACAATAATTATAATTTATCAACTATAAATTGCATAAAAGGCAATCAATACAACTCATTTTTAATACTGTGCTGCAACGACGCACACACAAAATAAACTTAAAATATAAAAGAACTAAGTATAACTTATTCTAAAAATTCAATCAAAATCAAATTATTTAACACATTATTTTTTAAAATCATCTTTACATGACGTTCAAAAGGAACATCGTAAACAGAGCCGAGAGACATCGCACGTCGAAAGTCGATTTCCCGTCGGCAAAACAAAACAAAAAAAATCGTCGTCGACAAGACACATTTTGGTAAAAAAAAAAAAAAAAAAATCGTCGTCAAGACACATTCGAATAAAAAAAAAAAAAAGATATCTATGCACTGCAACAAACGCATGCACAATGAAAATTGATATTAAAAAACGCTTATAATTTAACAAATTAACAAAATATTATCAGCGTAAACACAAAATGCACTGCCATTTTAAAAGCAAAAAAAAAACACGATCCACATTACATAGAAAATAGAAAACCACGAAATGTCAAATGCCGTCGGCATATGCATTTGACCATTTTGCAACACTGATCTTATTAACTTGGAGATCAACATATACAGTCCACTGAATTTAAAACGAACACAAATCACTTCATAATTTTCAATTAATTTCACAACACACCTAAGACTTAATAAAATTTTGTAAAATTTGCGAAATATTTCCGAAATAAATCGCGGTTTGTTTACAATCAAAATGTAAACAATTCTAGTTTTTCAACTAGAGAAGGATGGCACTTGGCCACGTTAAATTGGCCATTACTATTGTGCATTCTAGCACACCGCGTATACCCATACACACACACACACACGCAATATATATTCATATATTAAAATAAAAGGCTTTCACGCGCGACACCGAATACCGAAATCCGCGAATTAAATACAAAACCTTGCACAAGGCCACACACACATACAAACAAATCTACGCACGCTACAAAAACTGAAATTTAAATTAAAATAAAATTGCATGATATTAAAACACATAGCATAAACACTACAAACACACAAAACAAATGTATTTTAATAAAATATATTTTAAAACAAATATTAAAGGAAAGAGAAACTCATCCTCGAATATGTGGGTCGACACACATATGTCATCCATTAACCTTTAACAATGAAAGTTGCGGGAATTATTTCGCAACATATTCGATGCACCGTAGCCACTTCACATTCCAATGCAGAAAACCATAAATGCAACTATTTGAATAAACACACAATTTAAAACAAACTCACTTTTAAGAAAAACAATAACGATTAAAATTATCAAAGAACGCATGCCGGCACCATGCTTCTTCAAACCTTTAACTTCAACACAATATGCATTAATATGGAATTAAGAAACCAGAATGGGAAATGGAACTACAACAACCACCGGTTGCCGAATATTAATGAACAACTATAATATTGCTGTACTATACTTACTACAAGCAACAAGAAATTCTCATTCAAGCGTGAATGAGATCACACCTCCGTTTGTACTCACTATGTGTATTGTATTAGTCTCATAAGTATGGTATGGTTATGGTTACTTGGGCATTTCACTGGTGTATGTTATGTTGTTTTATAATGTACTAATACTCTTGTCTCTTTCCATGTAACTTGGTGGTCCCACTATCGTGGAACATATTGGAATCGACCTCAATACTGAAACCAAAGAGAAGATAATATGTAGTATACTCTGTGGCTGAAACCAATGGAAACGGTGATGCCAAGCTGTTGTATATTTCTGCTGCTGTATATTTCTGCGACATCGAAATTTTACAACTCATCATTCCGAGGCGGGAGAATGTACGAATGTACAGTGATTATTTAAAAATATAAATGAGAAATGTTAAACTTAAATTAATAAATCAAACAATACTTGAATACAATCCACAATATATAATATGTCAAGACTAATGTAAACAAAAACATAGAATTCGTCACTTTGACCTCTGAATTGTATACAAAAGTAAATAATGTGAAGAAATACACAACCGATTTATGAAGCGATCAAAGTGGACGTGTTTTCTTTTACCTTTCTTGGAAAGTTTTTAAAGAGTATTTTTTTCCTAGTTTTTTTTGTGCTAAATAAAACCTAGTCAGGAACAGTTGCCATTAATGACGTTGTCTCGTGCATTTCGTATAGTGAAATCCTAATTTTCGCAGATGATATGAAAATTTTTAAATCCATTCAAAATACTTCTGATCGCGCACTCCTTCAAAAAAGATATCGATAGCTTTGGAACATGGTGTAAAAAGAATGGTCTAAGTCTCAACCCCTCGAAGTGCCAAACTATAACTTTCTTGAAAAAACGTGAACCTAGTAGAGCTATGTATTTAATGTCTGGTCATTCATTATGTAATGTCTTAAGTTTTCGTGACCTAGGTGTTTACTTCAATATTAACCTTGAATTTAGTGAGCACATAAACTCAATTGTTAGGAAAGCAAATTCTATGCTGGGTTCCATAAAGGGTTCCATAAAGAGGTGGTCAAAAGAATTTGATGATCCTTATGTAACACTTTCTTTGTATAACTGCTACGTTCGCCCTCATCTCGAGTACTCCTCACAAGTTTGGTCTCCCCTATATGAAATTCATAAACATCGTATTGAAGCAGTACAACACAAATTTATACGTTTTGCTTTGAAGGGTCTTCCTTGGGAAGATCCATTCAATCTACCTCCTTATGAATATCGAATTCAACGTTTGCAATTACAAACCATTATAGTCTATTGATTATGTCATTTCTTAAGGAACTCGACATTGAATGGACTTTTATTTCATGAATCAATTAATGGGTTGATTTTAGAGAAAAAACCAAAAGTGCTATTAAATTAGAGAGTGGGTTTCGGAGATATGGGTTCTTTACCATCTTCATTCGTTTTTTTAATATATCTCGAGAACGACGCAAAGTTTAGATGTAATTCCAAGGACGTTTTTTGTAGAAATCAAATTTTCCCATCGAAATGTATCTTTTAAAAAATTGTAAAAAAAATATTTTTTATCCAAAATAACAAAATTTCCGACAGAAAAAAAGTCAATTTTTTCCAGTTTTTGAGTTTTGTCAGTTTTTTTAATGGCATTTCTTTCTGGTTGCAGATAGGTATAGACAATGCTTACAAAAAAGAAAGTAAATAAAATTTTCTTAAAAAAACTTTATCAGAAAACTTTCTATGTTTGAAATTCACCGAAATATTGTCACTTGAACATAGACATTTATCGTTGTTTTTCATGATTTTTATACTGACTGCAGTTTCTTTATATGTAGAAGTTGAACCAGACCTAAGCAACTGTAGCTACCAATATTTTTGCAGATTATCAAAAAGTACAAATTTTTTGCTGGCACAAATACCGCCAACACGTGATGCGTGTACTTTTTCCGGGTTAGGGTCAAAATACTGTATCTCAAAATACTTCATTTCTCTTTGTTCAAAATACTGTGTGATCAAAGTACTGTATCTCAAATTTCTGTATTTCAAAATGCTGTATGCGCACTTTCTTACATTCTCAAAACAATTTTTACTTTTCAGCCTACCTACAGCATTTTTAAATTTGAGATACAGTATTTTGACTGTACAAGGAATTTTGTGATTTCGTTGTGTGTGTTTTTTGGCATCTTTCGTTAGTTCGTTTTTGTTGATAAATTTCCTTATTACACTTTACTTATCTATGACTTATTGATGTATTTTGGTTGTACATTTGTTATAAGATTTTCAATAAAAGAAAAACACATTAATCGAGTTCTGCTTTATGTTTAATGGAAGTTTAAGAACGGAATTATGTAAAAATACAGTATTTTTACAAACAGATTTTTGAGATACTGAGATAAGCTCTTACAGCAATTTGAGATGAATAATTTTGAAATACAGAATTTTGACCTACAGTATTTTGATCATACAGTATTTTGTACATAGAGTGTTTTGAAATACAGTATTTTGAAATACATAATATTAACCATACAGCATTATGAGCATGCAGTATAATACAGTATTTCGACCTTACCGTATTTTAAAATACAGCATTTCGACCCGCTTCTCTTTTTTCCAAATCCAACAGTGGCACGAAAACCACTTTTGTAAATGCTGCTCCTGAACTGAGGTGGTGGATTGATTCCGATTCGCCCTATTACACCTCCTGCACCAGAGATATTGCTTAAAAACTATATGTTGCCATGGAAGCTTTGGTTGCAGAAAACTACAAATCATAAATAAATAAATAAATAGGGTGGCGCAACAGAGCGAGGAGCCCCTGGGCCTAGCGCATTTCTCACAACCATGCCTTGATAGGGAATGGAGGGGACCTACAATTTTTCGCCGGTTCCGAACGGCTAATTGAGAATGCGCTTTTCATGGCAATGAATTTACTAACGGAGGACTTGCCAATTCCTCGCGAAAGGCGATACCCGTGGAAAAACATTTTTGCATTTTGCCTCTGCTGGGATTCGAACCTCGAACCACTGGGTTAGCAGGTGGACATGCTAACCATTACGCCACGGGTACCACCAAAAAAACTACAAATCGCTTACTCAATATTTTGTTAAGAATGTATGGGAATTCATTGCGATATTGTGCAAGTAGCCGATATTGCATAAGAGGACATTTTTGAAGATGTATGTATGTCGATTTAGACCTTCAAAATGTTTTTGAAGAAATATAATATGTACTTTCAGAATTATACACTTATATTGTTAAGTAAAAGAATCCAAAAGTAAATATAAAAAACACTTCTGTACAACAAATACCTTTCAATTGAGTAAAAAACGTTTTTCTTTCAACAAAATAAAAATAAATGCAGTCAGTATAAAAATGATGAAAAAGAACGATAAATGTCTATGTTCAAGTGACAATATTTCGGTGAATTTCAAACATAGAAAGTTCTCTGATATAGTTTTTTAAAGAAAATTTTATTTACTTTCTTTTTTGTAAGCATTGTCTATACCTATCTGCAACCAGAAAGAAATGCCATTAAAAAAACTGACAAAACTCAAAAATTGGAAAAAATTGACTTTTTTTCTGTCGGGAATTTTATTATTTTGGATAAAAAATATTTTTTTACAATTTTTTAAAAGATACATTTCGATGGGAAAATTTGATTTCTACAAAAAACGTCCTTGAAATTGCATCTAAATTTTGCGTCGTTCTCGAGATATATTAAAAAAACGAATGAAGATGGTAAAGAACCCATATCTCCGAATCCCACCCTCTAATTTAATAGCACTTTTGGTTTTTTCTCTAAAATTAACCCAATAATTGATTCATGAAATAAAAGTCCATTCAATGTCAAGCTCCTTTATATGCCCTTTTTAACGACATAATCAATAGACTATTAGTCAAAAACTTATCAACAATGACTTAATATTTTTCCATCAGCTTATGACTGGCTTTATTGATGCTCCCTACTTGCTCTCGTCCATCAGTTTTAACTACCGCAGAGGATCTTACCACCTGCGTAATTTAGAGTTGATTCATTTCCACCATCATAGAACCAACTACGGCATGCATGAGCCGCTATCGCGCATGAGAATACTATACAATTCTAATTCCCTACTTATAGATTTCAATGTTAATAAAAATTGTCTAAAACAAAAATTTAAAACCAGTGCTCCACATGCATGATTTTTGTTCACTGTTTCTTAGTTTATATGTCCATGAAAGTATTTGTAGCTTATGTTTTATTTTATTTCTAGTATTTTAATTAATTATTATTGTAATTCATGTTAGGTGTTCCATATTGTATGTCACTATTTGTATTTTTTTTTATATATATATAATATTTTTTCTATACGTTCTCTTTGTGCTGGTGTTGGTGTTTACTAATCTCTAACACTTGCATTTATGATGAAGAGCGTAGATAAGTACGTACAAATGAGTTTGCTCTAAACTCTGTGCGACTTAGTCTCTGAGATGCAAAAAAAAAAGTTGGTAGGGAAAAATCTCATTTTTGTAGGCCATCTCTGAAGTTTTTAGGCTATGTTGTAGACCGGAATGGTTTACACATGGATCCAGAGAAAAAAAACAGTATGTTAGGAATTCCATCGCCAAAGAATGTAAAAGAGGTTAGGAGTATTATCGGCACGGTGTCCTGGTATAAGCGATTTATACCAAACTTTGCAAGTTTGGTGAAGCCGTTGTCCGATTTACTTAGGAAAAACAAGAAGTTTGAGTGGAGTAGCACTTGTGAGGAAAGCTTTAGGAAAGCTAAGGAGTGTTAAGTGGCAGCACCCTTTTTGACGTGTCCTGATTTTTCGAAGCCGTTTGTCGTTCAAACGGATGCTTCTGATTTCGGGATCGGGGCTGTTTTGAGTCAGACCATCGAGGAAGGTGAGAAGGTGATTTGCTACTTGAGCAGATCACTTAATAGGTGTGAGCGAAATTATTCGACCACAGAGAAAGAGTGCCTGGCAGTTTTGTGGGCGATAGAAAAGCTGCGGCCTTATCTAGAGGGAGTTAAGTTTTCGGTAATTACCGATCACTACTCCTTGATTTGGCTCAGCAAGTTGAAGGATCCAGCGGGAAGGCTGGCGAGGTGGGCTGTACGTATGCAGCATTTTGACTTCGATATCATCCATCGTAAAGGGAAGGATCATGTAGTGCCGGACATGCTCTCTAGGAGTGTGCCAGTTGTTTCTGGGATTTCCGAGCCAACAACCGACCCTTGGATTGGAAAAATGATATCAGAGGTGGAAAAGAAACCGTTGTCTTTTCCAGCGTGGAGAGTAGAAGAGGGAAAATTATATCAGTTTGTCAGGGCAAGTCATGTGATAGTGCATGACAATAGTAGCGAATGGAAATTAGTGGTAGGTAGGGAAGATAGGAAAAAGGTTTTATTTGAGAATCATGACCATCCATTAGCAGGGCATATGGGGGTAAAGAAAGCATTTGTTAGGATAGGAGAAAAGTATTACTGGCCTAAGATGAGGTCAGATATTACTAAATATGTTAGGTTTTGTAAAGTGTGCCAAAGCGTGAAGCGATTGATGAGAAACCGGCTGGGTTGCCGACGGAGAGGAAAGGGGTTACCGACCCTTGGGAAATGGTGTGTGTGGACTTAGTTGGTCCATTACCTAAGTCGAGTAGGGGTTTTATTTATATTTTAACCGCTGTTGATTATTTTACCAAGTTCCCCATTTTGTTCCCTTTAAGGTCAGCTACTGCAAAATCTGTTTGCAAGGAGCTGGAAGACAATGTCTTCTTGTTGTTCGGCGTACCCAAGTTTGTTGTCTGCGACAACGGTCCCCAGTTCAAAAGTAAGAAACTGAAAACGTTGTGTGATGCCTACGGTTCGTCGATTCGGTTTACCGCGCATTATCATCCGCAAGCAAATCCCGCGGAACGTATTAATCAGGTTTTAAAGACTACACTTAGGGCTTATGTGTCAGAGAATCATAGGGTCTGGGATTCGCAACTTGCGAAAGTAGCGTGCAGTATTCGTACGGCCCAGCACGAAGTTTTAGGAGTTTCACCGTATTACGCGAATTTCGGTAGGGGAATGGTGACGTTTGCTGGTTCCTCCACCGTGACGCCCATTCAAAATGCATTGAAAAATTACGCTGCAAAGTTAGCTCCGAAGTTTGTGGGCCCGTTTCGGGTGAAGAAAAAAGTGTCTGCTTGGACATACGTTCTCGAAGATGCCAATGGTGTCTCTCGAGGAATGTGGAATGTCAAGGACCTCAAACCTTATTCCGACGACCCTGAAGAGAGGGCGTAAGGTAGTCGCGTAGCAAGGATGTGCTCGCAAAGAGATACTGAGAGCAGTAAAAGCTCTGTGATGTGCTCATACTCTCGTCAGGAGCGACTGAGTTCTGGTTGTGCTGTCTGCTAGTGTGTGCTCCATTTTGTTGTGTTGTCTTACCTTTTCTTTTCCTGTTACTTCAGCTTTTCTTTCGAAAAGCCCAGTTTCTCTCTATGGTAGGTAAGGGTGGAATTTGTAACGGTAAATTTTCCGCAACAAAAACCTTCCTTACATTTAGTTATTTACATTTCGATATCCCTCTCTTTTCCTCAAACCCTTCCCTATCATTTCTTTGTCCCATCATTTCTCCGTTGTTTGCTCTTAGCAATGTAATCGAAATATAGCTTTGAGCAAATGACAAAATAGGTGCATGTCGTAATCAGCGGATGAGCTGAACTGATGTCGGCGTTTGGTGTGTCGAGCCAGAAGCCTCTGAAGACTCGCACACCATTTATTTAAATTGAATGTCATTCATACTTCGTCACTTACAAGCATCATCATTCTCATTCATTGACATTCAAATCATTATCATCATTTACTAATACTTACATCCATGCACTTATAACATCATCCACCCATTATCATCATTCACGTATATCACCTTTACACTCATCATCATTCACACCTCATTACACACACTACATAAAGCAGGATATCACACACACAACACTATACACATACATACACATATCACCGATGAGAACAATTGGAATGGCCCGTGTGAAAGCCATACTTCGTTATGAAACTCACTGTGCAGCGTAGTGCTGCAAGTGTAAACACCCTAAATTTAACTTTTAGTATTGTAAAACCGAATCATAAGAATGAAACGTTAATAGTTTTCACTTTTTCCCCAAATCTGCGCAAAGATCCACCGAATAGGGTAAAGTAGTTCATTTTGGTTTTGGTAGCTTTTCCTCCCTTCTTCAATTTTCAAAAAGTGGTAACACAGAGAATTTTATCCTTCCCCTGACTCAGTAGATTATATAGAAGTGTAACTGGGAAAATGCCCAGAACTTTTATTTTCAACTTTCAATAACTTTCATTTTTCTCGGCATGTTTTATGGGAAGGGTCTGATCTCGACTAATGAGCCGGATAAGTTTTGGGAACAAACCCCCAACAACTTTTTCAGTTCAATGTGATTGGAAAATTGTGCGAATGAAAGGTCTCGCTGGAACTCGACAACGGAGGTGCTTGTCCAGCCATAAGGCTGCATGCGCTAGAGAACCGTGACCGAAAACCTCGAGACACGATTGGTCGATTGTATGAATGTGTGGGTGAATTGGAAAGTCGAGAAAGGACAAATTGACAAGATCAACGACTTCTTGGTTGACCTAGTTCACGTCAAGAGGTTTTTGCGATTTTTGAGATTTTAAAAAGAGAGAAAAAGCAAGTTTAGAAAGTGAAAGTTGGAGATAGTTTGGGAAAGTTTTGAAGATTAGTTTTTAAAATTGTTAGAAAAGTTCTTGGAAATTGTGTGTAGAGTCAGTGAAAGGAAAAGCAAGAAAAAGATAAGTAGAGTGATTTATAGTTTTTTGTGAGTCTTGTGAGAGTTTTCGGTGGATCTTTGCCATCGCAAATTCTCAAAATTGTGAGACACGCGACCCTTTTTAGTTTTTATTAATTGTTCTTTTCGGGAAAGAACAATTAACGTTTCATTTTTCCGGTTGTTTCTATTGTTTACATTTTTCAACGGTTCGCCTAACCGTCCATCTTGTATCATTTTATAGTTGAAAAGATTTGGGTTTTTAATCCCACTTTTTGTAAAGTTTTCCCAACAGAAATAAAAATAAATAGCTTCAAATCCCTTTGGGAATTTAACTTGCGCATTTTAATTGATATTTTAAATATTACCGACTTCATTCTTGGTTTGGAAATTTCACCACAAAATTTCCTGGCGCCCACTTTTCTTAGTACACCCTCTACTGAGAAATAATACATTTTAATTCGTCATTTAATAAATATTTAATTGGTTCTTTTAATAGCGATCGATCGTCTTAATCCGCGCTACGCTATCATTTCATTTTTTACGAACCCAGCCCAGCTGAGCTTAGCCGTGGTGTCAGCAGCCTACCTGCTGAGTGTTACACTTTTTAGTTTATTATCAGCGCGTTTGACATTTCGTCTGATTATCTCGCGGCACACCGGTTGTGCATTTCTTTTCATCGTTTTTAATATCGATTATTTTATTAATTGTTTACTTATTAATTGGATTCGGATAATCCAATCGCGACAAGTAGTTCCGAATCATCATACAATTATTTTTATCGCAAGAAAAAGTGTAACAAAGCGTGAATGAGATAGCTCTTCAATAGGGCTTTTCGCGAAGCTGATACTGATTTTCTTTTAACCTGCAGTCTCTTTGACCTTCAAATTTTACCGGTTGATAGACAATCTTGTCGACTTTGCAAAAAAATATTTGGTTTGGAAAAAACAATGATTCTCAATTTTGCATTTTGGGCACGTTCTCCATACAGTCGGCCCCAGTGTGCGCCGTCGGCGTCGGTGAATTGTTGTGCTGTGATGATGGGATGAACGGATGTTTTTGTTTATAGTTCGTAGTCTGTTAGGTTGATATCTTGGCTTGGGTGCTGTATCATCACTTTTTGGATTATACCGTTGGGACGTTATTGTGCTTAACTCCCTCCTTTGTTTGAGAAGAGCGTCCCGCTTCTTCTGTTAGTTGCTGCGTCAGAAGTATGACTCGTTTGTTTATGTTATCATACATGATCTCGTCTTGATTTCGTTTTATTAATTTTCTGACATATAATGTAGGTACTTAGATAAAATAACAAATACTAGTATAATTATGACTAATACTAGAACAGAAGATATGGTTTTCCATATGTTTCTTTATTTTTGACATTAAATTTATGTTCTTAAATCTCAAATCTTCGTCGTCTGAATCTATACATTTTTCTATGACATAATTATTGACATGTGTTGTTCGTATAAAATTCCATATTTTCGATGTGGGATTTTCATACGTTATATTAAATATGACAGTTTCATTATCAAAAATTATTAAATAAACTCTTTCTACAGAATTATTATCAACTGTATGGTTACCAGATAACAAAATGGCACAATCCTTAATTATTTCAATATTTTTGTTAGATTCTTTAATTTTAATACATTTTCCAATTTGTTCAAAAGATCTCTTAGATAGACATGACTTTTTTAGAGATAGTTTACAAAATGTGTTTCTTAGTTCTATTTTACAATTTTCAACATTTAAGTATGTGTTATTGCATTTTATTATTTCTTTTTCAATTTGAAGCTTACCATCTCTTTGACTGATAGCTCTTGTTTCATATAAATTAAAATTCTTTTTAATTATAGGATATTTTATATAAATGACAATTACGTCATTATTTTGAATTTAGAAATATCCATGAGATCTGTAAGCATTATGCTGGGTTTACATGCATCTGCAACTGCGGAAGTGCAGAAAAGTAAAGCGAGACGGATGAAGATTACAAAGCACAAAGGTTAAAAAGAGAGACGAATAGGATTATGGTTGCAGATGAAAAATTATGGTTGCAGATGAACATGTTCATCTGCACCCATAATTTTTCATCTGCAACCATAACTAGGAAGTTCGTTCCCTCTCTATCAGACAAGTATGAATTTTACATCTCGTGTCTTTTTCCGATTTTCATCTGCACTTGCAGATGCATGTAAATCCACCATTATGCTTTCATGTTCATGATTTATTATCTGTTGTATGTCCTTTAATTTTAAAATGCCAAATATTCCAGCTTAAGCAAGTGAAATTGTTTGAATGGTATTCTGTAAATCAGTTATCAAAAATCTATTTATTTGTTTAGCCATTTTGGACTTTGAATCGTTTTGGGTCAATAATATAGTTTCCTTAAGATAGTCTATTGTCTTAAATATGACGGAGTTTATCATAAACTGTTTACTATTGTTTTCTACTAATTCTGAAAGCTTGTTTGCTACAAATATATGGTCATCGTAGTCTGGTGTTACAGCTATCCATTTCCATATTTTTCCTAATTCATTTATTCCTCTTTTGTTTCTAACATTTTGTAAGTCCAACTGACTCATTAATATATCTATTAGGTCAAATTCTACGTCTTCGTTAACTTTAGCATAAAGAGAAGAAGTATTTGTGTTAATCGATTTAAACTGTGATTTGTCATTTAAAATTTTCCTATTAGTTTCGATTATTGTTTTATAAAGGGTTAAATTTGTGACATGGAAGATATCTCCATATGACTCGTAAATAACTGCATTTCCGTTCTCTATTAGTACGTAATATTCTCTAGTGTAATCAATTATCTCTGATTTCGTAATCATGATGATTCGGATAATCCAATCGCGACAAGTAGTTCCGAATCATCATAAAATTAGTTTTATCGCAAGAAAAAGTGTAACAAAGCGTGAATGAGATAGCTCTTCAATAGGGCTTTTCGCGAAGCTATCTCTTTCTAACTATGCCTCGTATTTCTTAAGCGTCAAATGACTACTTGTATGAAAACATTGCTGGCGGCAGTACGTAGAAATATGAAAAATGTTTTTTAAATTTGTTTTTCAAAGACGAAGATTCATGAAAAAAGGAAAAAATTGTGTTTATCAAAACTGTGACGTTTTAAAAACAAAACAATTTAAAAGTGTTGTGAAAATGCCTGTGAATCGCTGTCTAAAACAATCTTCAAACCATACAATGAAGACAGAAATCAGTAGATCCTATAGTTTTCCTAGAGTAGAAAACAGAATTCCTAGTTTAAAAATTCTCTCAGAGGAAAGGCACAGAATGTGGTAAGAGGAAACATCTGAAACATCTACAGAAAACATCTGAGCACTAAATTGGCTCGTGTCTGTTCCAGACATTTCATTTAAGGAAGGTAAATATCTGGTTGTAGTTTGTATACAAGTAGATCATTAATAAGAACTCCAGGGAAGAATGCAAAACTTTTGGATAATCTAATAATTCCAGATTGCGTACCAAGCTTATACACGCAAAAATTCAGAAATCTAGATAAACAATACCCAATCTGTATTTCGATTGTTCTTACTAGGAGTTCTTACTATAATAATCAAGCACCTAATATACCTTATGACCATTTTACATACATATGTACCTGAAATGAAATGTGTGCAACAGAAACAAGCCAATTTAATGTTCAGATAGTAAACTTTCTAATTTTATTGTTGAAAGTGTTAAACCGATATTGTGGTCGAGGTTACTTAAATATGAAATTTTAAAAAAATTATCCTTTATTGACCACAACAATGAAACGAAATTCAAAGCGAAAACAAAAACGCAAATTTTTTCTTCTTCTTTTGAACTTATTTATTCGTATGCATTTCAAGTTGACATGCAACTCATCTTCAGCGATTTACAACGTCTACTAACATTAAACAAAATTTTGACCGAAAGAAAAGTGAAAGAAAACAAAGTTAAAGTATACAGCAAAGTAAAACAGTATAAAAACATTACATTTACAAAAATACATTAAACTAGTTTAAACAACAGAGACGCAATATTTCCACCATCAGTATTCATCTTCTCTTTCGTCTTATGTATTATTAGCGACTCATACGTATCAAGCTTCTTGTACTTGGTACAGATTTTAATAACCGCACGCTCTCTTCAAACGGTCCGATGGTATGTGGTGGATCTTCAGCAAACACATGAGTAGCCACAGATGATCGATGCACTTGCTTGTATTTGATGCAGTTGAGGTGCTCTTTGAACCTTGTTTTGATGCTCCGTTTCGTTTGTCCTATGTACTTTTTGTTGCAATCTTTACAGCTGATTTCGTATATGCCGCTTTTTTCACTTGTTGGTGTTTCGTCTTTCGTTGAGCCGAGAACTTTTTTTATCTTCGTGTTGTTGTTGTAAACTATGTGTATATTTTCTTTCATTAGGAGTTTTCTCAACTGATTTGTTATTGTTGGTATATATGCAAGTGATACGCGGAATTTTGTTGTTGATGTTTTATTTTGTGTGAAAAGTGTTGTTACGTTATTTTTCCTTATGTTATTTGATTGTTTTTTGATGATCTTTTCTATTATTGTTATATCAAAACCGTTGACATTTGCTAGATGCACAATGAAATCAAACTCTTTTTTAAAACTTGAAACTGGAAGTGGTAGCTTACATAGTCTATATGTGTTAGGAGCTGGGAATCCACGGGGGATGATTTTGGTACTATTGAAAGGAGCAGTGGCACGTTTGTGGTTGCTCGGAACTAACTCGTCGGATGGGGGGGATTCTTTCTCTTTCAATAGTACCTCCCACTCACTAAACAAAATTATCGTGCCTAGGATTTGGGAAGGAATGGAAAAGGAATAGGAAGGGAAGCTACTATATAAGGATAGGACAAAGGAAAAGGAACAAAAAGGAAATGCAAACCTAGAAACGTGAGCTCCATCCAAGGATACAAAAAGGTGGTGCTTCGTCTCAAAAAAAATAAAGTTCCTACTAAAACGAAATTTTTTTTTTCCAAAGGAAAAAAAAATAATAAAAAAATAATAAAAAAAAACCTAATCCCTAACTAACCTACCTAACCCAACACCAAAATTATCCTAAACTAACCTACTACCTACTTAATACTATTTACTACTAACCTACTACCTTTTGAACCGAAGACACGCTTATCCTCTTCCACCGTCGGATGGAACTCTGCCGGAGTCTCCGAAGCGCTCGTCAGATGTTGGTGACGAAGGCATGGCCAACCCTCCCTTGTATCGGTCCGATACATCCAAATGCCATCTTCTTGGCCTGGTTTATGAAGATGACCCCTGTAATGACCTACCAGCTGAAACCTAGTCTGTTATGTTACGTCTTTGTCAGTCATATCGTCATAAACCGAAAAACAATGAAACTTATCCACCAACCATCACCGTTCACATTGGACGGCCTAGTTCAGCCATCACACACCTTTATGCTTGCTTTAGCAATCCATGATGTTTAACCAAACCAAACTTTTCAAAGAAAATCGTCTTTTGGAGATTTTACATACATTTATTATTGTTCAATCAAAAAGAGAGAAGAAAAAAAATGTCAATGCAATGTTTGCAATAAATCATACTACCCTATTTACTTCAAATATGATAAAAAAAGGAAATTTTTGTGATATCGAACTTCGTACTTTTATATATGTATATATAGGTATATCCAATACGATATTAATATCAAAAGTATTTTTTTTTTTTTCTTTATAAAAAAGAACCAAACTTACAGTTTTCTTTGTTGATATCCCCCGTTGTCCTGCCGGCAGCACTCGTGAGACACTAACACTGTTGTATAATTCAGGATATGTATACATTTATATATATTATATATCGCCAAACCTCCTTTTTTCTGTGGGGTTTTTCTATTTTCACCCTCTTAACGATCAACAAAATTCACTATATACTTTTTTTTTTTCTTCTTTTTTCTTTTTTTTTTTCTATTACTTTACACTTCTTTATTCCTTACACTTCTTTAACTCTTTACTTTCTTTATACTTCTTCTAATCTCTATTTAAATTTACTACTAATTTTTCTTATTCCTTCAAATTCATTTCTTATTCATTTTAATTCACTTCCAATTCTTTTTATTCTTTAATTTCACTTTTAATTATCTTTGTCCTTAAATTCACTTTTAGTCTTTTAATATTTAAGTTCACTTTTCTTGATCTGCTTCTCTATTCCTTAAATGTCTCATTTGTGATTCCTTCTTCCCTCTACTGCTCAGCCTCTTCCTATATAAATCTGTCTACATACTTCTTATACGGGTCCTTTTTGGTCGACCTTGACCTTGGCTAGGTCAAAAAAAAAAACCGGGCAGAGGTTGTCTAACCAACCTATTTAAATTTAAAGTTTTTAATATTCGTTCAAAAGTTACTTCATTTTCTCTAACCTACCTCTGCTTTTTCTTTTATTTTCTTCTACTTCGCTTCTCGAAGTTTTTTTTTCTTCAGTTCCTTCAACTTTCTATATCAAATAAAATTAAGATCAATAAAATATGATATTTCATACACTCTATCTAAATTTTCCTTACCTCCTTTTTTTTATATTCTTTCTTTTATTTTTCCTTTTTTTTCTTTATCAGTGTCAAAACTAATTTATATTTTGATTCGACTTTACTTTACTTTATTTCACTTGGCTAGATTTGCCTTCACTTGATTTTAATTGGCTCGATACAAATTATCTTATGAGAAAATCTTCACACGAACTTTCCTTGCCATCTGTTCTTTTGAAAAAGAAAGTTCTACAATTTTCTTTTCTTTGTCGAACTCTTTTGCTACTCGGGTACATAAGCACTTGGTTCGAATTCCGTTGTCAAATCAAATACATAATTACCTCTCTATTTGGATCGGTAGACAGCTGATTAACGTTTTCTATTATTCTTTAAAATTTACCATCTGTTTCTATGTTGCCATCTGTACTTCTCACTAACTGTCCACCCCCTTTCTTCACACACCTACGTACATACATGCTTTCTCCTACCTTACTCTTTATTAAGCTATAGTCATACCCAATTTAATACTTACACTACCTATCATCTAATCAATAACACAAACATACATTAATCTACCAAAAAACTTACATAACCCTCTCTCTCAAATTTCACTTACACTTAGCTTTCTTTGCAATCTTATATTGCTGAATAACATTAACTCATTACTTTGAGTTAGAGGGAGATGGGTAGTGTGCGCAACCCAGTGCGTAATCTAAGTGTCAACTCAATAATTGATATCGTCGGTGTTTCGCGAATTTACATTTCGTATTCTCTTTTTTTTTTTTTTTTTTTTGCTTCCTAATTTAATAACGCGAGTTAATTCGTAGTTTGTTTTGTTTTCCTATTACTTCTTTTTGTTATTATTTAGATTTTTTTTTTTCATTTTCTTTTAACTTTCACAGGTAAGTATTCTCTTCTTGTTCTTCTTTTTGTTTTTGTGAAATCTCAGGTGGGAGTTTGTTTACATATGTTACATACATACATTTTGTAGGCACTTGCATTTTGTAAACAAACTCGAACTATTGTCTCTTGATCAATTTTATTTACTTTATTTTGCTTTACTTTATAGGGTTGACGATAGCAAGATTAAAACAACAAAAAAAAAAAAGAAGGAAATCTTTTTTATATGAACTATGGTAAGTAGAGTGAAGTTGTTTGATGGAATTAATGATAGTTCATTAGGATATCTTTTATTTTTTTCAGGTTTTGCTACGTAACATATGCCATAGAGTGGAACGCTGCTATTTTATGTTGGTATGTACAAAATGAGTCCCTGGGAATGTATCGATCCGTTGTTGTGCTTTTTCTATAGACTTCGAATTCTGGTTATAGCCAACTAAATGATACACAGTTAAAATTATATGAATTGCAGTTAAAAATGACTAAATGTTTGAACGATTGTGAATTTTGTAACTTTATCGATAAACAAAGCACAATTATTGATATTGCAAACAATACGTTTAAAAACAAAAGAGTTATTCAAATCCAAAAATTAAACAATCTAATAAGAAGACAAAAATCTAATACAAATAAAACTACAATTAAACCAGTGCAGAACCTAGTCATAAAATAATCATCCTGTCAATTCGAAACCGAAGAACTTGATTTGCTGAATAAAGGCCTTAATTTTACTCCAAATACACATAAAGTTGACATAAATCAAGCTATAGTTGACATTGAGTCAGCCATACAATTTAAATCAAACGAATGTAAAGATAAAGTACGTAAGATAGCTAAAAATATAATCAAAAAAGTAAAATCAACAAAACTAACAACAGAACAACAGAATGATCAAAAAATAATAAAACAATCAAAGGAGAAAAAAGTTCACTACATAAAAGCTAACAAAGGCAACAACACAGTTATTTTGGACAAGTCAGCCTATGAAGAAAGAATGAATTTATCAATAATTGAAGATTGTAACAGCCATCCTGAGTACCCATATATTAAACATCATACAATTTTAAACTATCTAAAACTCATTGAAATGTATACAATAATAATAGTTAGCACATTTTTATTTTTTTTTTAATTTAAAATTGCTCAAAGCAGCACATTTTTATTAATATTAAAATAAGTTATAATGTGCTACTTTTACCTATAAAAGGACGAACAAAATGTTAACTAGTCGCAGTCAGAACCTGTACGCGCACAGAGAACGGCTACGGAAAAGACTACAAAGGATTCATCAAAGGCACCTGAACACAGCAAACATCGAATACCAGACAGTGAGGAATGAGCTTCAGCAAGTTAACATCATGTTCCGGAACTCTATTCGACACCTAAACAACATCCAGTTTCAAAAGAGGTTACAAGCAATCAAACCAGGACCCGATGCCTTCAAGAACATAAACAGGATAATCGGAAAACAACCAAAGACCCCTGAAATTATCAGTAGCAACAACGTGGAAGTTACCTCAACCCAGGGCAAGGTGGAAGCCTTTGCAAACCACTTTGAAGGAAACTTCACTCCAAGCCCACCTGCCGATCCCACGTTTTTGCAGGAAGTAGAGGCATCTGTTCAACAAACCCTTCAGCCAAATCCGGATGTAGTGACCTTTGACGACACCAATCCAGCCAATGATCCAACCGACAGTCCACATCTTTGCACTCTAGAGGAAGTTGCAGAGATCATCGGAAACTCCAAGCCAAAAAAATCAGCTGGTCCAGACGGTGTGTCTAACTACATTATCAAAAGGCTCCCACATGCAGTGATGATCTTCCTCACCATTATTCTCAACAACTGCATCAACAACTGCTACTTTCCTGAGAAGTGGAAAACAGCAAAAATCGTGGCTATTCCGAAGAAAGGCGCTTCCAACCTAGTCTCCAACTACAGGCCGGTCTCACTACTCAACAACATCAGCAAGTTACTGGAAGAAGTAATCCTCCGGAGACTGAAGAAATTCTGCAATGAACATTCAACCATCCCTGACATGCAGTTTGGCTTTCGGGAGAAGCACTCAACACTGCATCCGCTGCTTAAACTCCAACATGACATCACCACCTCCCTCAACAGTCATCGTGTCACCGTCGCATGCTTTCTGGATGTCGAGAAAGCATTCGACAGCGTCTGGATAGACGCCCTAATCCATAAACTCTATCTTTTGCAGCTACCTCTGTCACTAATCAAAATTCTCTATTCTTTTCTTTCTTTCAGGAGATTTTTCGTCCAAATTGACAACTACAAATCACACATAAAGGACATCGGAGCGGGAGTCGCCCAGGGATCAAAGCTTGGCCCCTTCCTCTACAGCCTGATGACATCTGACCAACCGATACCAGCTGGTTGTAAAAATTTACTATACGCTGATGATTCGCTCACCTACGCTTCGTAGATGTCACCACTACTCGCCGTCAAAAAAGTAGAAGCCCACATAAACAGACTCTTCACGTTCTACCAGAAATGGGGAATCAGAATCAACCACTCCAAATCGGAACTGGTCTGCTTCAGAAGACCCTCTAATGGAAGAGGCGGCCGGACTGCTTCCGTTTGCAAAAATCTTGCCCTGAAGCTTCCAAACGGATCCACCATAACTGCCAAATCAAACGTGAAGTACCTGGGTATCCACTTCAACGAGCTGCTCAAATTCAACCCACACTCCAGGAATGTGTTTAGAAAAGCCAGCTGGGCCTTCAACCGAGTTCATCCCCTGTTGAAGAGAAGAAATGGACTAAGCCAACCGACTAAGTTACTGGTCTACAAGCAGCTCTTGCGACCAGTTATCAGCTATTCTTTCCCAGTCTGGTTCACTATATCCAAGACAGCCATGAATGAACTTCAAGTATTTGAAAGAAAGATACTCAGGATCTGCACCGGCCTACACTTTGACTGACGGCGGCAAAAGCACTACAAAAACGAGCAATTATACTCAGCAGCGAAAATAACCCCACTGGACAAGTATTTAGTTACTTCAACAAAGAAGCTAATGCGGAGCGTCATAGACCACCCCAATCAACTAATGAGAAGGATGACCACCGAGCAACGACATCCTGAGCCGAGGTACCTCAGCGTGATGGAAACCCTGGAAGACGACATCATCAAGGACAACGAGGACACCATATCGTTTTACGCTGACACAGGGTCAGCCTACCACCGCGGCTAAATGCCATTAAAACCCTAAAACCATCTTTAAAACCACCAAGGACAACCGGGAGTGAACACCCTGAGGAATACAAAGTCAACCGACTTCTTTATTGTAATATTTATTTTTTGACATGTAATTTTATATCTTAAGTCATTGTATACCGTTAGGCCCCCTATGTGCCAACAAATGTAAATTTTTTCCAATGTTATCATATGTAAGCCAAATTGTAAATATTGTTCAATAAAACAAACTTGAACTTGAACTTGAACTAACTAGTCGCAGTCTGTTGAATAAAGCCATATTGTTATCATATAACATTACGTTGGAGAAGCAAACTTTTTTTATTTAAACCTACTGCTTGAGACATCACCATTGGTAGTAGACAGGCTGAACATAATTATATTGGTCGCCTGGCTCTTCTTCTTCCATCATAAGAGATTACCTATATATTCTCGTTAACAAACTGGACGTAATATACGGTCGCTTGGTTCATTCGATCTCACCATTACCCACATTGGCATCGCATCGGAAGATCATTCTTAATCCACTACACAACTGACTACGACCCCCGCACAGTGCTAGCCACACTTCAATTGACGCCCAACTTGTGGTTATCTGTGTACTGTTAAAATTATTTAACACCACAGTAGAAGCCGTTTATACAGAATACAGTAGAACCTGCTTATACGAATAAATATAAGAAGTCAGTTGTGAAGATCGAATTTTTCGCTGGTGCAGCAGATCAGAATTTTGAAACAAAACAACAACAACAATACTAAAATTTGTCACAGTACAACCCGTATAAGTGCTCAAAGAAATTTTTTTTTTTCAATTGGTTTGGGACAGAGAAAAGGCAGTATCTTTCACTTTTAAAAATTGATTACCTACTTGCAACCAAAGCACAACGAGAGTAATTGCGTGACAGTAGAACACACTTAAGTTAAAAACAAAAAAAAAATGCTCAAATGAGAAAGAGCAAACGCATAATTGAAAAAGCCAAAGCACATTTACAAGGAAACACTTCGTCTGAATCAGAAAACGATTTTACATCTGATTTCGACTCTGCTGAAGCTGAACACGAAACCACTGTCATCGAAGACATTTCAAAAATTCCAACTATTCAATCTAAACCTACGAAAATGCCTGAACCTCCCATCACCTTAACTGAAGATCAGCTTACTCGTTTGGTAGCAGCTGTAAAAGCCAAAACACAATAGAGCGTTGCGCCGCGTCGACCTCACGTAGGCTTCACGTTACATGAGAAATCCTCAAAACACCCTACTGTCATTCATTCGTCTAAGCTTGTGCAAAATTAAGAATATATATCGATTGAAGTATCGAACGACCATCGTCGTTATCAGTAACTATCGATAACAAAAATCGATTTTTTCTTTTGTATTAAATACATGGAAAACTAGATCGATTGCTAATTTGTAAGTTACTTCTGATAAAGGGATGAATGAGGAGCTAAGTAAAATGTGTAGTGTAATCAATTGAGCTAAGTATAATGTGCGTAGTTGCATTTCTATACTGTGTTATCACATGTTTGTGATAACATTTGCTGTTTAAAATGAAAAACTTGTCGATTTTTTCAACATAATCGATATATTCATACAGATATCAAAAATGTTATCGCAATATACGGTATGAAATTATCGCTTAAGTTATTGGTCGAGCACCTTTACAAAAATAAAATGATTTAAATCCTTCAATATCGCCCATATTGATTGACTTTATATTAACCCATGCGGCCATGCATCGAAAATCAATCGAAATCTCGATTTTTAAGAACATCTTTTCAGAATTATAGTAGTTTAAGTGATTAAACATCACCTTCGTCTGGCAAAAGTCGAGTTTAATACAGGTTTAACAACGACAGCTGAAATATCTTTATAATAGTTACATCGACAAAGTTCTGCTAAAACACTCTAAAATTCAGCTTAAGTACACTTCACGCACAAATATGAAGTACAATTTGATTGATTTGTTTGCCACAAAAATCTATAATCGACTTTATATTCGCTCATGTATCGAAAATTCATCGAAATCATCGATAAGAAAAATATAACATAAAGTAGAAGTCGATTTTTCAAAACACCATTGCAAATTCAAAGTAGTTTAAATACTTCAACAACACCTACATTGAATAATCCAACAAAAATTAAATTTAGTACAGCTGTAATAACGAGAACTTAAATATTTGTCTAGTATTAACATCGATAAATTTCAGCTGAAACACACTTCGACATCGATACCGACGTATCGATAATTTGTTTCGTAAATCGATGGTTTGCTTACATCGATTTTATTACTCTTCCCTATTGCAAAACTGAAAAGGAGGGATATGTCAGAAAGCGAGCAAAAGTTCAACATAGCTGAACTTTTGGTCGCTTCGTTACGTTTGCTTACGTTTGTCAAACGACGCGTCTGAGGACAAAGCGTGATTGTGTGAGACTCTACAGATTTCGTATAGTTGAACTTTTGATTGTTCTGTCAAATGAGGTCGACGCGAGGCAAACGCGCTATTGTGTGATGGCTTTAAGTACAAAAGAGAGCAATGGTACGTTTAGCCGATGCAGCGCTCGTTTTAATGGTGAAAGAAATACTTCTAAGCTGGAAGATTTCATAGCAACAATAACTGTGTACAAAAATGCAGAAAATGTTTCTGACAATAATGCTATTATAGGATTACCATTGTTATTGGAAGGTTTTGCTTCAAACTGGTGGCAAGGTGTAAGAAATGAAGCAAGAACCTTTAATGACGCTATAAAACTACTACGTTCTTCATTTGCACCACCAAAGCCTTCATGGAGAATTTATGTTGAGCTTTTCGAAGAGAAGCAGAAACGCAACGAGTCAACGGATGAATTTATATGTGGGAAGCGCACACTTTTTTCTCAGTTGACCGATAATTTATCTGAAGAGATTATGATCAACATGATCTATGGACAGATTCTTCTTAATATAAGGGAAAAAGTCCCTCGAAACTCTGTGAAGAGCTTCCAAGAGCTATTAAAGGAAGCGCGTGAAGCGGAAATTATAAATAAAGAAGCACGGCCTTTAGAGAATCATACCGAGGAGGTGAAAAAGAAACGTTGCACTTTTTGCAGGAAGCAAGGACATTCTATTGAACAATGTTTCAAAAAAGCAAATAACAGTCAAAACGAACCAAAAAGACCATCGCTTAATTGTTATGGATGTGGAGCGGCTGGTTATTGTAGATCAAATTGTCCAACCTGTAGCAACAAAAATGCTAATAGCCTGGCTATGTTAGATTTTAACCTTGTTGATTCGACGATAATAAGTAGAAGCGTTCCAACGGTTGACATAAATATAAACGGACTCAACGGTGAAGCATATATTGATACCGCAGCTAGAACAAGCGTGGCAGGAGCCCAATTATATGAGAAACTTCTTCAGAAAGGGTGTTCGTTCCAAAAAGTCAATACAGAAGTCACTCTAGCTGACAGAATAACAAGAAAAGAAGTTGTTTATTCCACAGTTGTCGATATTATCATTGGAAAAAGGCTACGCAAAATCCGTCTTATCGCTTTGCCAAAAGCAAGGGGAAATCGCACTCTCCTGGGAATCGACTTTTTAGAACAATGCGGTCAGAGAGCATTTCACTTCATCGATGACCCAGCAACTATATTTGATTTTAAACTTGTAAAATGTAGCGCAGAAAAACGAATGTCGCCAAAAAATTAGAAACAGTTTAATTTCCCTCAACTCAATCAAAAACAAAAATACCTTCAAACTTTGGAAAAGGATGTAGAGCTAAAGGAAGTTGCAGCTTATCTCACTTGGATTGAAAGCCACGACACCATTAGTCCTATTGCGAATACGCCAAAAAGAAGAAGGGAAGACAACTATTCTCCCCACGCTATTCAGACAATTTCTTCGGATGCTGTTCCCCAAGAGATGAGAACCCCAGAAAAATTCAGTGACTTATTTAGTGCCCCAAAAAGGGTAGAAACAAATGTTGCTGATTGGTTTATACTCAACTCCATAGATATTAAACTACGTTCGGAAGAAGGGTGTAACATAAATTCACCAGAAAAGTTGAAGCTCGAAAAATTACTGTCAAAACATATTGATTTATTTGGAGAAATTACAATCCCCATACCATGTATTGAACATAAAATCAACACTGGCACACACAAACCGATTTCAAATGCTCCATATAGAATTTCACCTGCTAGAAGAATTCAACTGAAAACCGAAATAGACGATATGCTATTAAAAAACATTATAAAGGAAAGTGAGTCCCCTTGGGCTTTTCCCGTCGTTATGGTCCCGAAGAAGGATGGTAGTATACGAGTTTGTGTTGACTACCGTAAACTTAACGCTATAACAATCCCGGATCGGTATCCACTACCACGAATGGATGACCTTCTTCACGCAGCCAAAAGCACGCCTTATATTTCTACATTAGATTTACGATCTGGATACTGGCAGATAAAAATTGCAGAGGAAGCCAAACAGAAAACTGCTTTTGTCACGCAATTTGGATCATACGTCTTCAATCGAATACCGTTTGGACTACGAAATGCGCCAGCAACATTTCAACGGTTGATTGACAAGTTCAGAAATGGTCTGCCACAAATTCTGATTCTGGCTTATCTAGATGACATAATTATTTGTTCCGAAGATCTAGTAACTCATTTGAAAGACTTAGAAATAGTTTTTGAACGCCTAAAGAAATTTGGATTCCGTCCGGAATAAATGTAAGTTCTGTTGCTCAGAAATTAAGTACTTGGGTCATATCTTAACACCAAATGGATTTAAAGCTTATCCAGAAAAGACAGCCGCCATATTGTTGCGACCTCCGCCGAAAAATCAAAAACAAGTACTTTCGTTCCTGCAGACCTGTTCATGGTATAGAAGATTCATACCCAATTTCGCTGACATATCGAAACCATTGTCAAATCTGACAAAAAAGAAGGCAGTTTGGAAATGGGAAAATGAGGAACAATGTTCTTTTGATAGACTCAAAAAACTCTTGACTTCCGCACTTATTTTACAACAAGTCAAAGAAGGAATACCGTTTATCCTCAAAACTGATGCAAGTAGTTATGCCATCGGAGCTGTTTTACTTCAGGGGGAGAACGAGATGGAACACCCTGTTGAATTTGCAAGTCGTTTACTTTTGCCAGCGGAACGCAACTATTCTACAACTGAAAGAGAAGCACTTGCCGTAGTATGGGCAGTTGAAAAGTTTCGTGGATATATTGAAGGGTCTGAAATAAATATTCTCACCGATCACCAGCCTTTAAAATGGTTGATGACTCTTAAATCCCCAACCGGAAGACTTGCCAGATGGGCACTCCAACTTCAGCCATACAACATCGAGATTGGTTATAACCCTGGCAAAAATAACACAGTAGCCGACACTCTTTCCCGACCACCATGCCCTGACAAAAACCATAGCAAAGAAAGCTGTGTAATTTGCTCAGTAGATGTGGACATGCCACGAAGAGGTGCCAAAGAAATTCGAGAAGAGCAGTTAGCCGATTACGACCTGAAATTGATCATTGATTCTTTTGAAAACAATGATGATAATATTTTTCGTTGGACCAATCGCGGATACATGTTAGTAGACGGTGTTTTATATCGCTACTGTTCTGAACAAGATTCCGAAAACGGCCAACTAGTTGTTCCCAAAACAATGAAAGCAATGATGCTGAAAAAGTACCATGATGACTCCACAGCTGGACATTATGGAATGGAAAAAAACGTAAGCTCGTATTGCTAGTCGCTACTATTGGCCTGGAATGAGAACTGATGTAGCTTATCATATAAAAGTTTGTCTCGAATGCCAAAGGTACAAAGCTTCGAATTTGAAACCAGCTGGATTGCTACAAACAACCCCAAGTAGTCAAAGATTCGAAACCATTGCAGTAGATCTTTTTGGTCCACTACCTACAAGCTCCAGCGGTCATCAGTGGATTTTAATTGTTGAAGATTTGTGCAGTCGTTGGGTGGAGCTTTTCCCACTGAAAGAAGGCACTGCCGAAAACTGCGCAATCACCTAACTAAACGAAGTTTTTCTACGTTATGGTGTCCCACGGCGCCTTCATAGCGATAATGGTACACAGTTCATTTCAGCTCTTATGCAAAAACTTACGTTCTGTTTGGGTATTAAACAATCTTTTACCCCCGTTTATCACCCAGAAGCAAATCCCGTAGAGAGGAAGAATAGGGACCTCAAAACTCAATTATCAATTTTAGTTGGGAACGAACACACATCATGGAATCTCAAACTTCCAGCAATTAGATTCTCAATGAACTCAGCAAAATGTGACAGCACAAAATTTTCACCAGCATTTTTGACTTTTGGACGAGAATTACGAACCCCGGATGACGTAAACCATGACCTTAAAGCCATTATCTTGACCGAAAATTTCATACCCCAGATCACTCCACATTTGCTTAAATTGTCGGACACATTAAAAGAAGCAAAAGAAGCGTCCGAAAAATCGCAAGATAGAAACAAAATATACGCTGACAAGAAGAGAAGACCCCACCACAAATTCGAATTAGGCGATAAAGTTCTTGTCAAAACTCATCCTATTAGCAATGCTTCAAAGGGCTTCACATCAAAATTAGCTCCGAAAAGGGATGGCCCATATATAATTATCGCAAAGAAAGGACCTAGCAGCTTCACAATTGCCAAAGAGTCCAATCCATCAGTACCATTAGAAAAAGAGGAAGACCTGTGAAAGAAACCAGCCCGACTACTGACAGTAAGAGAAGGATGACTTCACCTATTTCTGCCAAACCATCTAGTCCTGCCACATTACCGAGACGTTCCATGAGGCAGAGGGGGAGATTGTAACAGCCATCCTGAGTACCCATATATTAAACATCATACAATTTTAAACTATCTAAAAATCATTGAAATGTATACAATAATAATAGTTAGCACATTTTTTTTTTTTTTTTTTTTGAATTTAAAAGTGCTCAAAGCAGCACATTTTTATTAATATTAAAATAAGTTATAATGTGCTACTTTTCCCTATAAAAGGACGAACAAAATGTTAACTAGTCGCAGTCTGTTGAATAAAGCCATATTGTTATCATACAACATTACGTTGGAGAAGCAAACTTTTTTTATTTAAACCTACTGCTTGAGACATCACCATTGGTAGTAGACAGGCTGAGCATAATTATATTGGTCGTCTGGCTCTTCTTCTTCCATCATAAGAGATTACCTATATATTCTCGTAAACAAACTGGACGTAATATACGGTCGCTTGGTTCATTCGATCTCACCATTACCCACATTGGCATCGCATCGGAAGATCATTCTTAATCCACTACACAACTGACTACGACCCCCGCACAGTGCTAGCCACACTTCAAGATGGCTTTATAGTCATGAAAAAGTCACCTTTGAATAAAATGATAGATGATGCTTAAGGAATAATTAAAGAAATATGTAATACATTTGGTATAAATAAGTATAAATTCCTCGTTTCAAATCCGGAAGTTCCAAAAATGTACGGTTTACCAAAAATTCACATGCCAGGGAACAAAATGCGGAAAATTGTGTCGAACATAAATTCACCTCTTTTAAATGTTTCAAAATGGCTCGTTGATGAGATGAAAACTTATGGAAAACTCGAAAGTGCGTCTGTGGTAAACACGTTTGAATTTGTGGATAAGGTAAAAGATATTCACCTTCAAGGTTTCATACCATTGGGTCATTTGATGTTCAAGCACTTTTTCCAAGCATTCCAATTGAAATCGCTCTAGAATCTTTAAAATCTCATCTTGAAACGAAAGAGATAGAAGAAAAGAAAAGAAATTTATATATAAAAGCAGCTAAAACTTGTATGTCACACAATTGTTTCGTTTTCCGTGGTAAATTCTACAAAAACCAAAACGGAACCAGCATGGGTAGTCCCTTGTCACCACTCGTCTCTGAAGCTTTTATGGCTAAATTTGAAAATGATTTAAAAAATGAAGGTTCACTTCCAAGAATTTGGCTAAGATACGTAGATGATGTTTTCAGTATTATCAAAAAAGGAACAGCACAACACATACTGAACATTTTAAATAACCGATATGAAAGCATAAACTTTACAATAGAGGAAGAAAACAGCCAGGGTTGTTTGCCCTTTCTGGATGTGCTATGCGAAAATCGTAATAATAAACTAGAATTCGAAGTCTATAGAAAAAGCACAACAACGGATCGATACATTCCCAGGGACTCATTTTGTTCATACCAACATAAAATAGCAGCGTTCCACTCTATGGCATATAGACTATGTAAGCTACCACTTTCAGTTTCAAGTTTTAAATAAGAGTTTGATTTCATTGTGCATCCAGCAAATGTCAACGGTTTTGATAAAACAATAATAGAAAAGATAATCAAAAAACAATCAAATAACATAAGGAAAAATAACATAACAACACTTTTCACACAAAATAAAACATCAACAACAAAATTCCGCGTATCACTTGCATATATACCAACAATAACAAATCAGTTGAGAAAACTCCTAATGAAAGAAAATATACACATAGTTTACAACAACAACACGAAGCTAAAAAAAATTCTCGGCTCAACGAAAGACGAAACACCAACAAGTGAAAAAAGCGGCATATACGAATTCAGCTGTAAAGATTGCAACAAAAAGTACATAGGACAAACGAAACGGAGCATCAAAACAAGGTTCAAAGAGCACCTCAACTGCATCAAAAACAAGCAAGTGCATCGATCATCTGTGGCTACTCATGTGTTTGCTGAAGATCCACCACATACCATCGGACCGTTTGAAGAGAGCGTGCGGTTATTAAAATCTGCACCAAGTACAAGAAAGCTTAATACGTATGAGTCGCTAATAATACATAAGACGAAAGAGAAGATGAATACTGATGGTGGAAATATTGCGTCTCTGTTGTTTACACTAGTTTAATGTATTTTTGTAAATGTAATGTTTTTATACTGTTTTACTTTGCTGTATACTTTAACTTTGTTTTCTTTCACTTTTCTTTCGGTCAAAATTTTGTTTAATGTTAGTAGACGTTGTAAATCGCTGAAGATGAGTTGCATGTCAACTTGAAATGCATACGAATAAATAAGTTCAAAAGAAGAAGAAAAAATTTGCGTTTTTGTTTTCGTTTTGAATTTCGTTTCATTGTTGTGGTCAATAAAGGATCATTTTTTTAAAATTTCATATTTAAGTAATGTTCAGATGTTTGATAGGAGCCAACAACGGGCTGCGCCTTTCCTCTTAGCGATTTTTCAATCTAGGAGTTCTATTCCACAACCGTGGAAAACTGAAGTCTACAGTTTTCTGTATTCACTGTATGGTTTGAACCAGCTTGAGCACTGTTTCACACAACAACTCAAGGGTATTTTCACAACACTTTTATATTATTTTGTTCTTAAGGGCCAGTTGCTCAATCGAATCATAAATTTAAGTTTTACATTAAGTTCTAATTTAGTATGGGGATTTTATGTAGAACTTAAGAATTCCGGAACGTCTCATACAAAAATGAAAACTTTATGTAGAACTTAAATTTATAATTCGATTGAGCAACTGGCCCTAAGAGTTCGCAATTTCTAAAAAGTTGTTTTTGTAATTTTTGGTTTTCTCAAAAACTACAGGTTATTTTGACATCCGGTTTTTTGTGTTTGATCAAAAATAAATAAGAGCATTGAAAATAAGCCAGAAAAATATTACTTAATAAGGTAAAATTTGGAAAAAAAGTGGTTTAAAAAAAAATTATGTTTTTTTTTTGCAAAATTTTGACTTTGAAAATTAATATTTCAAATTAATGTATAAGTTTTTGGCTTTTCAAAATGCTGTAGCACGACTCTGTAGGTATTACCGTTATTTTTAAATAATTTTTTTCCCATTTTTAGTGATTTTTTTCTTAAATTGCCCCTCCCGCCTAAACGGGGGAAAATGGACCCCCCCTCCCATACGATTTTTTGCTTGTCTAGGTCCAACCTACACGCCCTATCTTTTTGTCACACCTTATGCGAATCACCCTGTATATACACTGTTTCTATCTTTTTACCTCAAATTCACTTCACTAAATAACAATTTTGAAACTAATTTATGTTTTGCCTAGTACCGCCAACAATGTTCTCATACAAGTAAATTCAGCTGTCAATTTTTTTTCTCTCTCTTTTGACAGTGACACTATCGCGAAACGACCTATTGTCACTGTACTTAGTAGTATGCAAGTTACATTTGTTCTACTACAAATTGGGTTTTTAAAAAATCTTCTTTATTTAGCACTTCCAATCTACACACATTGATTGCTACTTCAAGACTAACTGACTTAAAATTTATCTTATTAATAATACCGCCGCCGTCGGTGAATTGTTGTGCTGTGATGATGGGATGAACGGATGTTTTTGTTTATAGTTCGTAGTCTGTTAGGTTGATATCTTGGCTTGGGTGCTGTATCATCGCTTTTTGGATATACCGTTGGGACGTTATTGTGCTTAACTCCCTCCTTTGTTTGAGAAGAGCGTCCCGCTTCTTCTGTTAGTTGCTGCGTCAGAAGTATGACTCGTTTGTTTATGTTATCATACATGATCTCGGCTTGATTTCGTTTTATAAATTTTCTGACATATAATATTTTAATGTACTTAGATAAAATAACAAATACTAGTATAATTATGACTAATACTAGAACAGAAGATATGGAATGGTTTTCCATATGTTTCTTTATTTTTGACATTAAATTTATGTTCTTAAATCTCAAATCTTCGTCGTCTGAATCTATATATTTTTCTATGACATATTTATTGACATGTGTTGTTCGTATAAAATTCCATATTTTCGATGTTGGATTTTCATACGTTGTATTAAATATGACAGTTTCATTATCAAAAATTATTAAATAAACTCTTTCTACAGAATTATTATCAACTGTTTGGTTACCAGATAACAAAATGGCACCATCCTTAATTATTTCAATATTTTTGTTAGATTCTTTAATTTTAATACATTTTCCAATTTGTTCAAAAGATCTCTTAGATAGACATGACTTTTTTAGGGATAGTTTACAAAATGTGTTTCTTAAGCTAAGTGTACACGATTGCCTGATCTGCAAATATTGCCAGATTTGTCAGTGAAAAATTTGTCTCGAATGGCTGACAATCGTGTACACACCAAATGAATTTGCAGAAAAACAATTTGGGTGCTAATTTGTAGACAAATATCTGCTAATTAATTTGCAGATATCTGGCAATCGTGTACACGCAAGCTGACAACCGTGTACACACCAAATTTTTTTACAGAAAAATTTGTTCATCAATCATTTTGAAGAGAAATTAATTTGCAAATGTGGCAATCGTGTGTACACAAATTTTGTTCATTTTCTGACGCTTCTGCAAATGTCTGGCAATAAATAAATTTGAAGACCCAGTTTGAGGAACATTTTCAAATTTATTCATTGGCAGACAAATCTGAGAAGGATTACAGGAAAAAAAAAAAAAAAACTTGGATTGTCAACTACAAAACTCATCGAAAATTTAAAGGTGATTTTTGTTTTTATAGAAAATGTGTTAATTACGTGAAAATTTTTTTAGTTATGGATGCTAACTCATATTAAAAAGATGAGATAAACAGTGAAATGGATGACATGCATAACATCATTATATTCCTTTCTGTATGTCACTTATGATCTTTCTGCATAGCGACCATTTCCACATGAATATAGTGCGATTATTCCAGATGGCTGAAACAACTAAACCTAATCAGGATACGAAGCCGTTTGTTGAGGATTAATATCCAAACTTCTTGTTCATAAAAAACCGAGCCAAGCGGATAGATTTCCTGGACACAGAGAAACAAATGCAAGACAAAATGCTAAGCCAACCAAACCAAAAAAGCAGAAACCAAACTTAAAATATTCCTTGGTGAAACAGATGAACAAAAGAAGTTCTCGAATGTTTCCGACTCAGAGAAGATTGTTAACTCTTTTTTGGTACCAGAAGTCACTGGTAAGTGAATTTATTTTCGGTATTGAATCAATATTCATACCAATGTTTTCTAGACGGAACTGCACCTGCAAGTAGTTTTCATTCAGATTTGCAATCTGTAGCAGAAGATCTCAGACGACGAGTATTTATGACACCGCGTAGTCAAATTTATAATGCTCCAGGTGAGCTCACAGAGGCGAAAAAGTCTTGCTATGAATTCAGACTGCGGTGCATCAAAAACTTAGCTAAATTTGTAGGTATGTAATCCGCTGGCCGGTTAACGTAAAATCGAAATAAAACAAAGGGAAATATTTTGTTGTACATACTCGTATTTGTATTCTATTCTCGGAAATCTAATCTTAACGCTAGCTTTACATTCGGACCGAATGAAAACTAATTTTTTCTGTAGATCTATGAAAACGACATAAGAAAAAACCTTGGAGTAGTTCTCAAATGTTGCTTTCCATTGCATATTCATATCTTTTTTTGTATATTATGTGGAGCCACCAAAGTTAAAAGGTGATCAAATTGCTTGTAATCCATTCGCAATAAATTTCGGTACAGTTCTGGTTCCTCTGCTCGCAATTCCACCATCAATTTTGCGTAGCATCCCTCCTGCTCACGACGACGGGCCACCCAATCCTTCGTCCATACCTTCCGACACATCTTTTTCGGCTGTTTCATCATCGCTGCTTTCTAACAAATACGCCGTCAAAATAGTTGCGATTGCAACGTTTCTATCCATTCATATTGTTTTTTGATATTTCACTTTTAGTTGAATATAAAACGATTAAAAACAAAATCTATGTTCTTTTCACTTTTAGCTTTAAAATTTTTTTGACAGATGCGATGTGACAATGAACTGAAAATGAATTTGCAGATCCACAAATGAATTTGTGTGTACACGGTTTGCAGAAATCTACAAATATCTGCAAATCTATTGCCAGCTATTTGCCCAATTTAGTTTGTCGACATTGTCAGCCAAATAGCTGGCAATAAACTTGCAGATATTTGTAGATTTCTGCAAACCGTGTACACACAAAATCCATTTTCACCCTCATTGTCAGCACATTTACCCACATTGTCAGACGTTTGCAGATCTGACAATGATTGTCAGACCTACCAATCGTGTACACTTAGCTTTAGTTCTATTTTACAATTTTCAACATTTAAGTATGTGTTATTGCATTTTATTATTTCTTTTTCAATTTGAAGCTTACCATCTCTTTGACTGATAGCTCTTGTTTCATATAAATTAAAATTCTTTTTAATTATAGGATATTTTATATAAATGACAATTGCGTCATTATTTTGTAAAATTTTGAATTTAGAAATATCCATGAGATCTGTAAGCATTATGCTTTCATGTTCATGTTTTATTATCTGTTGTATGTCCTTTAGTTTTAAAATGCCAGTATTTAATATTCCAGCTTTAGCAGGTGAAATTGTTTGAATAGTAATCAGTTATCAAAAATCTATTTATTTGTTTAGCCATTTTGGACTTTGAATCGTTTTGGGTCAATAATATAGTTTCCTTAAGATAGTCTACTGTCTTAAATATGACGGAGTTTATCATAAACTGTTTACTATTGTTTTCTACTAATTCTGAAAGCTTGTTTGCTACAAATATATGGTCATCGTAGTCTGGTGTTACAGCTATCCATTTCCATATTTTTCCTAATTCATTTATTCCTCTTTTGTTTCTAACATTTTGTAGGTCCAACTGACTCATTAATATATCTATTAGGTCAAATTCTACGTCTTCGTTTCTTTAGCATAAAGAGAAGAAGTATTTGTGTTAATCGATTTAAACTGTAATTTGTCATTTAAAATTTTCCTATTAGTTTCGATTATTGTTTTATAAAGGGTTAAATTTGTGACATGGAAGATATCTCCATATGACTCGTAAATAACTGCATTTCCGTTCTCTATTAGTACGTAATATTCTCTAGTGTAATCAATTATCTCTGATTTCGTAATCATGATGATTCGGATAATCCAATCGCGACAAGTAGTTCCGAATCATCATAAAATTAGTTTTATCGCAAGAAAAAGTGTAACAAAGCGTGAATGAGATAGCTCTCCAATAGGGCTTTTCGCGAAGCTATCTCTTTCTAATTATGCCTTGTATTTCTTAAACGTCAAATGACTACTTGTATGAAAACATTGCTGGCGGCAGTACGTAGAAATATGAAATATGTATTTTAAATTTGTTTTTCAAAGACGAAGATTCATGAAAAAAGGAAAAAATTGTGTTTATCAACTGTGACGTTTTAAAAACAAAACAATTTAAAAGTGTTGTGAAAATGCCTGTGAATCGCTGTCTAAAACAATCTTCAAACCATACAATGAAGACAGAAATCAGTAGATCCTATAGTTTTCCTAGAGTATAAAACAGAATTCTTAGTTTAAAAATTCTCTCAGAGGAAAGGCACAGAATGTGGTAAGAGGAAACATCTGAAACATCTACAGAAAACATCTGAACACTAAATTGGCACGTGTCTGTTCCAGACATTTCATTTAAGGAAGGTAAATATCTGGTTGTAGTTTTTATACAAGTAGATAATTAATAAGAACTCCAGGGAAGAATGCAAAACTTTTGGATAATCTAATAATTCCAGATTGCGTACCAAGCTTATACACGCAAAAATTCAGAAATCTAGATAAACAATACCCAATCTGTATTTCGATTGTTCTTACTAGGAGTTTTTACTATAATAATCAAGCACCTAATATACCTTATGACCATTTTACATACATATGTACCTGAAATGAAATGTGTGCAACAGAAACAAGCCAATTTAATGTTCAGATAGTAAACTTTCTAATTTTATCGTTGAAAGTGTTAAACCGATATTGTGGTCGAGGTTACTTAAATATGAAATTTTAAAAAAATTATCCTTTATTGACCACAACAATGAAACGAAATTCAAAACGAAAACAAAAACGCAAATTTTTTCTTCTTCTTTTGAACTTATTTATTCGTATGCATTTCAAGTTGACATGCAACTCATCTTCAGCGATTTACAACGTCTACTAACATTAAACAAAATTTTGACCGAAAGAAAAGTGAAAGAAAACAAAGTTAAAGTATACAGCAAAGTAAAACAGTATAAAAACATTACATTTACAAAAATACATTAAACTAGTTTAAACAACAGAGACGCAATATTTCCACCATCAGTATTCATCTTCTCTTTCGTCTTATGTATTATTAGCGACTCATACGTATCAAGCTTTCTTGTACTTGGTACAGATTTTAATAACCGCACGCTCTCTTCAAACGGTCCGATGGTATGTGGTGGATCTTCAGCAAACACATGAGTAGCCACAGATGATCGATGCACTTGCTTGTATTTGATGCAGTTGAGGTGCTCTTTGAACCTTGTTTTGATGCTCCGTTTCGTTTGTCCTATGTACTTTTTGTTGCAATCTTTACAGCTGATTTCGTATATGCCGCTTTTTTCACTTGTTGGTGTTTCGTCTCGTTGAGCCGAGAATTTTTTTTAGCTTCGTGTTGTTGTTGTAAACTATGTGTATATTTTCTTTCATTAGGAGTTTTCTCAACTGATTTGTTATTGTTGGTATATGCAAGTGATACGCGGAATTTTGTTGTTGATGTTTTATTTTGTGTGAAAAGTGTTGTTACGTTATTTTTCCTTATGTTATTTGATTGTTTTTTGATGATCTTTTCTATTATTGTTATATCAAAACCGTTGACATTTGCTAGATGCACAATGAAATCAAACTCTTTTTTAAAACTTGAAACTGAAAGTGGTAGCTTACATAGTCTATATGCCATAGAATGGAACGCTGCTATTTTATGTTGGTATGAACAAAATGAGTCCCTGGGAATGTATCGATCCGTTGTTGTGCTTTTTCTATAGACTTCGAATCCTGGTTATAGCCAACTAAATGATACACAGTTAAAATTATATGAATTGCAGTTAAAAATGACTAAATGTTTGAACGATTGTGAATTTTGTAACTTTATCGATAAACAGAGCACAATTATTGATATTGCAAACAATACGTTTAAAAACAAAAGAGTTATTCAAATCCAAAAATTAAACAATCTAATAAGAAGACAAAAGTCTCTACAAATAAAACTACAATTAAACCAGTGCAGAACCTAGTCATAAAATAATCATCCTATCAATTCGAAACCGAAGAACTTGATTTGCTGAATAAAGGCCTTTATTTTACTCCAAATGCACATAAAGTTGACATAAATCAAGCTATAGTTGACATTGAGTCAGCCATACAATTTAAATCAAACGAATGTAAAGATAAAGTACGTAAGATAGCTAAAAATATAATCAAAAAAGTAAAATCAACAAAACTAACAACAGAACAACAGAATGATCAAAAAATAATAAAACAATTAAAGGAGAAAGAAGTTCACTACATAAAAGCTAACAAAGGCAACAACACAGTTATTTTGGACAAGTCAGCCTATGAAGAAAGAATGAATTTATCAATAATTGAAGATTGTAACAGCCATCCTGAGTACCCATATATTAAACATCATACAATTTTAAACTATCTAAAAATCATTGAAATGTATACAATAATAATAGTTAGCACATTTTTTTTTTTTTTTAATTTAAAATTGCTCAAAGCAGCACATTTTTATTAATATTAAAATAAGTTATAATGTGCTACTTTTCCCTATAAAAGGACGAACAAAATGTTAACTAGTCGCAGTCAGAACCTGTACGCGCACAGACAACGGCTACGGAAAAGACTACAAAGGATTCATCAAAGGCACCTGAACACAGCAAACATCGAATACCAGACAGTGAGGAATGAGCTTCAGCAAGTTAACATCATGTTCCGGAACTCTATTCGACACCTAAACAACATCCAGTTTCAAAAGAGGTTACAAGCAATCAAACCAGGACCCGATGCCTTCAAGAACATCAACAGGATAATCGGAAAACAACCAAAGACCCCTGAAATTATCAGTAGCAACAACGTGGAAGTTACCTCAACCCAGGGCAAGGTGGAAGCCTTTGCAAACCACTTTGAAGGAAACTTCACTCCAAACCCACCTGCCGATCCCACGTTTTTGCAGGAAGTAGAGGCATCTGTTCAACAAACCCTTCAGCCAAATCCGGATGTAGTGACCTTTGACGACACCAATCCAGCCAATGATCCAACCGACAGTCCACATCTTTGCACTCTAGAGGAAGTTGCAGAGATCATCGGAAACTCCAAGCCAAAAAAATCAGCTGGTCCAGACGGTGTGTCTAACTACATTATCAAAAGGCTCCCACATGCAGTGATGATCTTCCTCACCATTATTCTCAACAACTGCATCAACAACTGCTACTTTCCTGAGAAGTGGAAAACAGCAAAAATCGTGGCTATTCCGAAGAAAGGCGCTTCCAACCTAGTCTCGAACTACAGGCCGGTCTCACTACTCAACAACATCAGCAAGTTACTGGAAGAAGTAATCCTCCGGAGACTGAAGAAATTCTGCAATGAACATTCAACCATCCCTGACATGCAGTTTGGCTTTCGGGAGAAGCACTCAACACTGCATCCGCTGCTTAAACTCCAACATGACATCACCACCTCCCTCAACAGTCATCGTGTCACCGTCGCATGCTTTCTGGATGTCGAGAAAGCATTCGACAGCGTCTGGATAGACGCCCTAATCCATAAACTCTATCTTTTGCAGCTACCTCTGTCACTAATCAAAATTCTCTATTCTTTTCTTTCTTTCAGGAGATTTTTCGTCCAAATTGCAACTACAAATCACACATAAAGGACATCGGAGCGGGAGTCGCCCAGGGATCAAAGCTTGGCCCCTTCCTCTACAGCCTGATGACATCTGACCAACCGATACCAACTGGTTGTGAAAATTTACTATACGCTGATGATTCGCTCACCTACGCTTCGTCGATGTCACCACTACTCGCCGTCAAAAAAGTAGAAGCCCACATAAACAGACTCTTCACGTTCTACCAGAAATGGGGAATCAGAATCAACCACTCCAAATCGGAACTGATCTGCTTCAGAAGACCCTCTAATGGAAGAGGCGGCCGGACTGCTTCCGTTTGCAAAAATCTTGCCCTGAAGCTTCCAAACGGATCCACCATAACTGCCAAATCAAACGTGAAGTACCTGGGTATCCACTTCAACGAGCTGCTCAAATTCAACCCACACTCCAGGAATGTGTTTATAAAAGCCAGCTGGGCCTTCAACCGAGTTCATCCCCTGTTGAAGAGAAGAAATGGACTAAGCCAACCGACTAAGTTACTGGTCTATAAGCAGCTCTTGCGACCAGTTATCAGCTATTCTTTCCCAGTCTGGTTCACTATATCCAAGACAGCCATGAATGAACTTCAAGTATTTGAAAGAAAGATACTCAGGATCTGCACCGGCCTACACTTTGACCGACGGCGACGGCGGCAAAAGCACTACAAAAACGAGCAATTATTGTTGAAAGTGAATGTAAAAACACTTGTTGCTAAAACACTGTACCAAAAAGTATTGAAATCAATCAATGTTTCTAATGAAATTATGCTATTTATGTTGTGAAAAATAAAGTTCACTCTTCTTCTTCGTTTACTATAATATAGTTGATTGCTTTGTGTTTTATTTTCGAGAAGTTTCTTTGGCTCTTTAAATAATTAATTTCTTCAATTATACTCAGCAGCGAAAATAACCCCACTGGACAAGTATTTAGTTACTTCAACAAAGAAGCTAATGCGGAGCGTCATAGACCACCCCAATCAACTAATGAGAAGGATGACCACCGAGCAACGACATCCTGAGCCGAGGTACCTCAGTGTGATGAAAACCCTGGACGACGACATCATCAAGGACAACGAGGACACCATATCGTTTTACGCTGACACAGGGTCAGCCTACCACCGCGGCTAAATGCCATTAAAACAATAAAATCATCTTTAAAACCACCAAGGACAACCGGGAGTGAACACCCTGAGGAAGACAAAGTCAACCGACTTCTTTATTGTAATATTTATTTTTTGACATGTAATTTTATATCTTATTATATTCTAATCTTAAGTCATTGTATACCGTTAGGCCCCCTATGTGCCAACAAATGTAAATTTTCTCCAATGTTATCATATGTTAGTTGTAAGCCAAATTGTAAATATTGTTCAATAAAACAAACTTGAACTTGAACTTGAACTAACTAGTCGCAGTCTGTTGAATAAAGCCATATTGTTATCATACAACATTACGTTGGAGAAGCAAACTTTTTTTATTTAAACCTACTGCTTGAGACATCACCATTGGTAGTAGACAGGCTGAACATAATTGCTTGGTTCATTCGATCTCACCATTACCCACATTGGCATCGCATCGGAAGATCATTCTTAATCCACTACACAACTGACTACGACCCCCGCACAGTGCAACCACACTTCAATTGACGCCCAACTTGTGGTTATCTGTGTACTGTTAAAATTATTTAACACCACAGAAGAAGCCGTTTATACGGAATACAGTAGAACCTGCTTATACGAATAAATATAAGAAGTCAGTTGTGAAGATCGAATTTTTCGCTGGTGCAGCAGATCAGAATTTTGAAACAAAACAACAAGAACAATACTAAAATTTGTCAGAGTACAACCCGTATAAGTGCTCACAGAAATTTTTTTTTTCAATTGGTTTGGGACAGAGAAAAGGCAGTATCTTTCACTTTTAAAAATTGATTACTTGCAACCAAAGCACAACGAGAGTAATTGCGTGACAGTAGAACACACTTAAGTTAAAAACAAAAAAAAATGCTCAAATGAGAAAGAGCAAACGCATAATTGAAAAAGCCAAAGCATTTACAAGGAAACACTTCGTCTGAATCAGAAAACGATTTTACATCTGATTTCGACTCTGCTGAAGCTGAACACGAAACCACTGTCATCGAAGACATTTCAAAAATTCCAACTATTCAATCTAAACCTACGAAAATGGCTGAACCTCCCATCACCTTAACTGAAGATCAGCTTACTCGTTTGGTAGCAGCTGTAAGTACAAAAGAGAGCAATGGTACGTTTAGCCGATGCAGCGCTCGTTTTAATGGTGAAAGAAATACTTCTAAGCTGGAAGATTTCATAGCAACAATAACTGTGTACAAAAATGCAGAAAATGTTTCTGACAATAATGCTATTATAGGATTACCATTGTTATTGGAAGGTTTTGCTTCAAACTGGTGGCAAGGTGTAAGAAATGAAGCAAGAACCTTTAATGACGCTATAAAACTACTACGTTCTTCATTTGCACCACCAAAGCCTTCATGGAGAATTTATGTTGAGCTTTTCGAAGAGAAGCAGAAACGCAACGAGTCAACGGATGAATTTATATGTGGGAAGCGCACACTTTTTTCTCAGTTGACCGATAATTTATCTGAAGAGATTATGATCAACATGATCTATGGACAGATTCTTCTTAATATAAGGGAAAAAGTCCCTCGAAACTCTGTGAAGAGCTTCCAAGAGCTATTAAAGGAAGCGCGTGAAGCGGAAATTATAAATAAAGAAGCACGGCCTTTAGAGAATCATACCGAGGAGGTGAAAAAGAAACGTTGCACTTTTTGCAGGAAGCAAGGACATTCTATTGAACAATGTTTCAAAAAAGCAAATAACAGTCAAAACGAACCAAAAAGACCATCGCTTAATTGTTATGGATGTGGAGCGGCTGGTTATTGTAGATCAAATTGTCCAACCTGTAGCAACAAAAATGCTAATAGCCTGGCTATGTTAGATTTTAACCTTGTTGATTCGACGATAATAAGTAGAAGCGTTCCAACGGTTGACATAAATATAAACGGACTCAACGGTGAAGCATATATTGATACCGCAGCTAGAACAAGCGTGGCAGGAGCCCAATTATATGAGAAACTTCTTCAGAAAGGGTGTTCGTTCCAAAAAGTCAATGCAGAAGTGACTCTAGCTGACGGAATAACAAGAAAAGAAGTTGTTTATTCCACAGTTGTCGATATTATCATTGGAAAAAGGCTACGCAAAATCCGTCTTATCGCTTGGCAAAAAACAAGGGGAAATCGCACTCTCCTGGGAATCGACTTTTTAGAACAATGCGGTCAGAGAGCATTTCACTTCATCGATGACCCAGCAACTATATTTGATTTTAAACTTGTAAAATGTAGCGCAGAAAAACGAATGTCGCCAAAAAATGAGAAACAGTTTAAGTTCCCTCAATTCAATCAAAAACAAAAATACCTTCAAACTTTGGAAAAGGATGTAAAGCTAAAGGAAGTTGCAGCTTATCTCACTTGGATTGAAAGCCACGACACCATTAGTCCTATTGCGAATACGCCAAAAAGAAGAAGGGAAGACAACTATTCTCCCCACGCT
>OU612060.1:72650196-72692696 GCA_914767635.1 Melanostoma mellinum | reverse complement strand
ACAACAACAACAACAACAACAACAACAACAACAACAACAACAACAACAACAACAACAACAACAACAACAACAACAACAACAACAACAACAACAACAACAACAACAACAACAACAACAACAACAACAACAACAACAACAACAACAACAACAACAACAACAACAACAACAACAACAACAACAACAACAACAACAACAACAACAACAACAACAACAACAACAACAACAACAACAACAACAACAACAACAACAACAACAACAACAACAACAACAACAACAACAACAACAACAACAACAACAACAACAACAACAACAACAACAACAACAACAACAACAACAACAACAACAACAACAACAACAACAACAACAACAACAACAACAACAACAACAACAACAACAACAACAACAACAACAACAACAACAACAACAACAACAACAACAACAACAACAACAACAACAACAACAACAACAACAACAACAACAACAACAACAACAACAACAACAACAACAACAACAACAACAACAACAACAACAACAACAACAACAACAACAACAACAACAACAACAACAACAACAACAACAACAACAACAACAACAACAACAACAACAACAACAACAACAACAACAACAACAACAACAACAACAACAACAACAACAACAACAACAACAACAACAACAACAACAACAACAACAACAACAACAACAACAACAACAACAACAACAACAACAACAACAACAACAACAACAACAACAACAACAACAACAACAACAACAACAACAACAACAACAACAACAACAACAACAACAACAACAACAACAACAACAACAACAACAACAACAACAACAACAACAACAACAACAACAACAACAACAACAACAACAACAACAACAACAACAACAACAACAACAACAACAACAACAACAACAACAACAACAACAACAACAACAACAACAACAACAACAACAACAACAACAACAACAACAACAACAACAACAACAACAACAACAACAACAACAACAACAACAACAACAACAACAACAACAACAACAACAACAACAACAACAACAACAACAACAACAACAACAACAACAACAACAACAACAACAACAACAACAACAACAACAACAACAACAACAACAACAACAACAACAACAACAACAACAACAACAACAACAACAACAACAACAACAACAACAACAACAACAACAACAACAACAACAACAACAACAACAACAACAACAACAACAACAACAACAACAACAACAACAACAACAACAACAACAACAACAACAACAACAACAACAACAACAACAACAACAACAACAACAACAACAACAACAACAACAACAACAACAACAACAACAACAACAACAACAACAACAACAACAACAACAACAACAACAACAACAACAACAACAACAACAACAACAACAACAACAACAACAACAACAACAACAACAACAACAACAACAACAACAACAACAACAACAACAACAACAACAACAACAACAACAACAACAACAACAACAACAACAACAACAACAACAACAACAACAACAACAACAACAACAACAACAACAACAACAACAACAACAACAACAACAACAACAACAACAACAACAACAACAACAACAACAACAACAACAACAACAACAACAACAACAACAACAACAACAACAACAACAACAACAACAACAACAACAACAACAACAACAACAACAACAACAACAACAACAACAACAACAACAACAACAACAACAACAACAACAACAACAACAACAACAACAACAACAACAACAACAACAACAACAACAACAACAACAACAACAACAACAACAACAACAACAACAACAACAACAACAACAACAACAACAACAACAACAACAACAACAACAACAACAACAACAACAACAACAACAACAACAACAACAACAACAACAACAACAACAACAACAACAACAACAACAACAACAACAACAACAACAACAACAACAACAACAACAACAACAACAACAACAACAACAACAACAACAACAACAACAACAACAACAACAACAACAACAACAACAACAACAACAACAACAACAACAACAACAACAACAACAACAACAACAACAACAACAACAACAACAACAACAACAACAACAACAACAACAACAACAACAACAACAACAACAACAACAACAACAACAACAACAACAACAACAACAACAACAACAACAACAACAACAACAACAACAACAACAACAACAACAACAACAACAACAACAACAACAACAACAACAACAACAACAACAACAACAACAACAACAACAACAACAACAACAACAACAACAACAACAACAACAACAACAACAACAACAACAACAACAACAACAACAACAACAACAACAACAACAACAACAACAACAACAACAACAACAACAACAACAACAACAACAACAACAACAACAACAACAACAACAACAACAACAACAACAACAACAACAACAACAACAACAACAACAACAACAACAACAACAACAACAACAACAACAACAACAACAACAACAACAACAACAACAACAACAACAACAACAACAACAACAACAACAACAACAACAACAACAACAACAACAACAACAACAACAACAACAACAACAACAACAACAACAACAACAACAACAACAACAACAACAACAACAACAACAACAACAACAACAACAACAACAACAACAACAACAACAACAACAACAACAACAACAACAACAACAACAACAACAACAACAACAACAACAACAACAACAACAACAACAACAACAACAACAACAACAACAACAACAACAACAACAACAACAACAACAACAACAACAACAACAACAACAACAACAACAACAACAACAACAACAACAACAACAACAACAACAACAACAACAACAACAACAACAACAACAACAACAACAACAACAACAACAACAACAACAACAACAACAACAACAACAACAACAACAACAACAACAACAACAACAACAACAACAACAACAACAACAACAACAACAACAACAACAACAACAACAACAACAACAACAACAACAACAACAACAACAACAACAACAACAACAACAACAACAACAACAACAACAACAACAACAACAACAACAACAACAACAACAACAACAACAACAACAACAACAACAACAACAACAACAACAACAACAACAACAACAACAACAACAACAACAACAACAACAACAACAACAACAACAACAACAACAACAACAACAACAACAACAACAACAACAACAACAACAACAACAACAACAACAACAACAACAACAACAACAACAACAACAACAACAACAACAACAACAACAACAACAACAACAACAACAACAACAACAACAACAACAACAACAACAACAACAACAACAACAACAACAACAACAACAACAACAACAACAACAACAACAACAACAACAACAACAACAACAACAACAACAACAACAACAACAACAACAACAACAACAACAACAACAACAACAACAACAACAACAACAACAACAACAACAACAACAACAACAACAACAACAACAACAACAACAACAACAACAACAACAACAACAACAACAACAACAACAACAACAACAACAACAACAACAACAACAACAACAACAACAACAACAACAACAACAACAACAACAACAACAACAACAACAACAACAACAACAACAACAACAACAACAACAACAACAACAACAACAACAACAACAACAACAACAACAACAACAACAACAACAACAACAACAACAACAACAACAACAACAACAACAACAACAACAACAACAACAACAACAACAACAACAACAACAACAACAACAACAACAACAACAACAACAACAACAACAACAACAACAACAACAACAACAACAACAACAACAACAACAACAACAACAACAACAACAACAACAACAACAACAACAACAACAACAACAACAACAACAACAACAACAACAACAACAACAACAACAACAACAACAACAACAACAACAACAACAACAACAACAACAACAACAACAACAACAACAACAACAACAACAACAACAACAACAACAACAACAACAACAACAACAACAACAACAACAACAACAACAACAACAACAACAACAACAACAACAACAACAACAACAACAACAACAACAACAACAACAACAACAACAACAACAACAACAACAACAACAACAACAACAACAACAACAACAACAACAACAACAACAACAACAACAACAACAACAACAACAACAACAACAACAACAACAACAACAACAACAACAACAACAACAACAACAACAACAACAACAACAACAACAACAACAACAACAACAACAACAACAACAACAACAACAACAACAACAACAACAACAACAACAACAACAACAACAACAACAACAACAACAACAACAACAACAACAACAACAACAACAACAACAACAACAACAACAACAACAACAACAACAACAACAACAACAACAACAACAACAACAACAACAACAACAACAACAACAACAACAACAACAACAACAACAACAACAACAACAACAACAACAACAACAACAACAACAACAACAACAACAACAACAACAACAACAACAACAACAACAACAACAACAACAACAACAACAACAACAACAACAACAACAACAACAACAACAACAACAACAACAACAACAACAACAACAACAACAACAACAACAACAACAACAACAACAACAACAACAACAACAACAACAACAACAACAACAACAACAACAACAACAACAACAACAACAACAACAACAACAACAACAACAACAACAACAACAACAACAACAACAACAACAACAACAACAACAACAACAACAACAACAACAACAACAACAACAACAACAACAACAACAACAACAACAACAACAACAACAACAACAACAACAACAACAACAACAACAACAACAACAACAACAACAACAACAACAACAACAACAACAACAACAACAACAACAACAACAACAACAACAACAACAACAACAACAACAACAACAACAACAACAACAACAACAACAACAACAACAACAACAACAACAACAACAACAACAACAACAACAACAACAACAACAACAACAACAACAACAACAACAACAACAACAACAACAACAACAACAACAACAACAACAACAACAACAACAACAACAACAACAACAACAACAACAACAACAACAACAACAACAACAACAACAACAACAACAACAACAACAACAACAACAACAACAACAACAACAACAACAACAACAACAACAACAACAACAACAACAACAACAACAACAACAACAACAACAACAACAACAACAACAACAACAACAACAACAACAACAACAACAACAACAACAACAACAACAACAACAACAACAACAACAACAACAACAACAACAACAACAACAACAACAACAACAACAACAACAACAACAACAACAACAACAACAACAACAACAACAACAACAACAACAACAACAACAACAACAACAACAACAACAACAACAACAACAACAACAACAACAACAACAACAACAACAACAACAACAACAACAACAACAACAACAACAACAACAACAACAACAACAACAACAACAACAACAACAACAACAACAACAACAACAACAACAACAACAACAACAACAACAACAACAACAACAACAACAACAACAACAACAACAACAACAACAACAACAACAACAACAACAACAACAACAACAACAACAACAACAACAACAACAACAACAACAACAACAACAACAACAACAACAACAACAACAACAACAACAACAACAACAACAACAACAACAACAACAACAACAACAACAACAACAACAACAACAACAACAACAACAACAACAACAACAACAACAACAACAACAACAACAACAACAACAACAACAACAACAACAACAACAACAACAACAACAACAACAACAACAACAACAACAACAACAACAACAACAACAACAACAACAACAACAACAACAACAACAACAACAACAACAACAACAACAACAACAACAACAACAACAACAACAACAACAACAACAACAACAACAACAACAACAACAACAACAACAACAACAACAACAACAACAACAACAACAACAACAACAACAACAACAACAACAACAACAACAACAACAACAACAACAACAACAACAACAACAACAACAACAACAACAACAACAACAACAACAACAACAACAACAACAACAACAACAACAACAACAACAACAACAACAACAACAACAACAACAACAACAACAACAACAACAACAACAACAACAACAACAACAACAACAACAACAACAACAACAACAACAACAACAACAACAACAACAACAACAACAACAACAACAACAACAACAACAACAACAACAACAACAACAACAACAACAACAACAACAACAACAACAACAACAACAACAACAACAACAACAACAACAACAACAACAACAACAACAACAACAACAACAACAACAACAACAACAACAACAACAACAACAACAACAACAACAACAACAACAACAACAACAACAACAACAACAACAACAACAACAACAACAACAACAACAACAACAACAACAACAACAACAACAACAACAACAACAACAACAACAACAACAACAACAACAACAACAACAACAACAACAACAACAACAACAACAACAACAACAACAACAACAACAACAACAACAACAACAACAACAACAACAACAACAACAACAACAACAACAACAACAACAACAACAACAACAACAACAACAACAACAACAACAACAACAACAACAACAACAACAACAACAACAACAACAACAACAACAACAACAACAACAACAACAACAACAACAACAACAACAACAACAACAACAACAACAACAACAACAACAACAACAACAACAACAACAACAACAACAACAACAACAACAACAACAACAACAACAACAACAACAACAACAACAACAACAACAACAACAACAACAACAACAACAACAACAACAACAACAACAACAACAACAACAACAACAACAACAACAACAACAACAACAACAACAACAACAACAACAACAACAACAACAACAACAACAACAACAACAACAACAACAACAACAACAACAACAACAACAACAACAACAACAACAACAACAACAACAACAACAACAACAACAACAACAACAACAACAACAACAACAACAACAACAACAACAACAACAACAACAACAACAACAACAACAACAACAACAACAACAACAACAACAACAACAACAACAACAACAACAACAACAACAACAACAACAACAACAACAACAACAACAACAACAACAACAACAACAACAACAACAACAACAACAACAACAACAACAACAACAACAACAACAACAACAACAACAACAACAACAACAACAACAACAACAACAACAACAACAACAACAACAACAACAACAACAACAACAACAACAACAACAACAACAACAACAACAACAACAACAACAACAACAACAACAACAACAACAACAACAACAACAACAACAACAACAACAACAACAACAACAACAACAACAACAACAACAACAACAACAACAACAACAACAACAACAACAACAACAACAACAACAACAACAACAACAACAACAACAACAACAACAACAACAACAACAACAACAACAACAACAACAACAACAACAACAACAACAACAACAACAACAACAACAACAACAACAACAACAACAACAACAACAACAACAACAACAACAACAACAACAACAACAACAACAACAACAACAACAACAACAACAACAACAACAACAACAACAACAACAACAACAACAACAACAACAACAACAACAACAACAACAACAACAACAACAACAACAACAACAACAACAACAACAACAACAACAACAACAACAACAACAACAACAACAACAACAACAACAACAACAACAACAACAACAACAACAACAACAACAACAACAACAACAACAACAACAACAACAACAACAACAACAACAACAACAACAACAACAACAACAACAACAACAACAACAACAACAACAACAACAACAACAACAACAACAACAACAACAACAACAACAACAACAACAACAACAACAACAACAACAACAACAACAACAACAACAACAACAACAACAACAACAACAACAACAACAACAACAACAACAACAACAACAACAACAACAACAACAACAACAACAACAACAACAACAACAACAACAACAACAACAACAACAACAACAACAACAACAACAACAACAACAACAACAACAACAACAACAACAACAACAACAACAACAACAACAACAACAACAACAACAACAACAACAACAACAACAACAACAACAACAACAACAACAACAACAACAACAACAACAACAACAACAACAACAACAACAACAACAACAACAACAACAACAACAACAACAACAACAACAACAACAACAACAACAACAACAACAACAACAACAACAACAACAACAACAACAACAACAACAACAACAACAACAACAACAACAACAACAACAACAACAACAACAACAAGAACAACTTTTAATAGTGCTAACTCCTACACCTAAGCCAACCGATTTGAGTGAAAAATCAATGGCTTTAGTGCCTAACCAAAGTCAACTAGAGAACTCCTTAACTCCTAATCAAAACCTGTTAAAAAACAAAAGACAGCAACAAGAAAAGCTCAAACAACAACAACAAAAAAAGCAACAAAAACAGGAGCCGATTCGAACATTACGTTCAGGGTCCATCAGAAAACCTGAAATAGCATTAGCGTCTTCATCTTCTGGAGATACTAGTCAACTTCTCAATCAGTCCAACAGAGCTTCCATTACCGGGCCCCCAGGGCCCAGGGTCACCAATAGCTTCCGTTATGGATGAGGTGATTTCTGACCAGGGAGTGGAGCTCACTGTTGGTAATGATTTTGAAACTATTTCTGTCGAAGAACTTATAGCTCTACCTCCTGTGAAAACTCTCTCGTCTTGCACCTAATACTACCGAAAGTATGATCCATCAGTTTTTGGTCAAAAAGCTCCCTTCCCGTGATCTTTCTTGCCTGAATGTAAGAAAATTTGCAATGACTCGCCAAAAAGAATATTTATCCTTTGAAATCAAAGTTGGTAGAGATCTAGAGCTCTTTGAAATTCTCAACAACAATAAACTATGGCCTTTACATACAGTAGTTCATGAGTTTTTTCGAATCAAGAATCGTATAACCAAAGATGCCTAACGAGATTCGTCACTGGTGCAACTGCCAGTTTTATAATTCATAACGATGATAAGATTATCCAACCTACAACACCGTCTTTTGCGGTTGATTTAAGTAATCATTTTTCAATGTTTTACCATAATGCTGGAGGAATGAGGACAAAATCAAATGATTTTTTTATTGCTGCCGCCGACTGCTCATATGATATCATCGCTATTACCGAAACATGGCTAAATGAAAATTTTCTTTCGAGCGAATATTTCACATCAGACTTCAATGTTTTTCGTAAAGATCGTTCCTGTATCCAGACTGGGCTTAATAGAGGAGGTGGTGTATTATTAGCTATTCGCTCTGCTTATAAAAGTAGAGAAATAATTTTATCTGATACTGTCGAACAAATTTGCGTTTGTGTAGATTTACCTATTTCACCTAGTAATAATATTATTCATTTATACATTTTTGTTTCTTATATTCCTCCTTCATCTCAATATTCTATTTATGATGCTCATGTAAAAAATATAAAACACATTGCAAATATTTCTGACATAGACTCGTATTTTGTAATACTCGGTGATTTTAATTTACCTGATGTTAAATGGTCATTTTCAACGGATGAAAAAGTAATTTTTCCTTATAACGTAACCAAAGAATTGGAATACAATGTTATTGATAGTTTAATGGCTTTGAATATGTACCAGATTAATGATGTTCCAAATTGTATTGGGCGTATTTTAGATTTAGTTTTTATTGATAAAAATCTTGAAGCTAAATTGGGTGAAGCCAGTTTTAAACTTCTTGAGAATAGTGTTCATCATAAGGCACTCGAAATTACATTTAATTTTTCTGTTTTGAAAGAATCGCAATATCCTTGTAACATTACTCAAAAGTATAATTTTAAATGTGCTGATTATCTTTCTATAAACAATTATTTACAATCTGTTGATTGGCAACAAATTTTCAATTGTAATAATTTGGATAAAGCTTTTACTATGTTTCGGAACATTTTAGATCGAGCTATAGTTAATTTCGTTCCCATAAAATATGTTAAAAATTCAAAAAGACCAGTATGGTTTAATAAAAGCTTATGTAGGCTTAAAAATTATATGAATAAGCTTCATAAAAAAAGTAAACATTCGGTTGCTTCTCGCGAACAATTTTATCGAACAAGAAAGGAGTATGAATTTTTGAAAAAATTTACCTACAAGCAATACACTTGGTCTCTGGAGTCGAAAATTAAAGCAAATTCTAAATGTTTTTGGGTATTTTTAAATAGCAAACGGAAATCACTTGGGATTCCATCTATTCTTTCGCTTAATGGGGTTTCTTCCGATAATATTGGTGACATTTGCAATAATTTTGCGTCATTTTTCCAATCAAATTTTATTGACTTAGGAATAAATTATGCAAATTTTTCTAGTAGTAACTTTAGATCGAATATCGATGCTGGTAATCTGTTTTTATCTATAGATGATGTATTGGCAGCTCTGTCATCTCTGGATAACAGTTTTTCTATTGCACCGGATAACATTCCTCCAATTCTTTTAAAATCCTGCAAATTTAATATAGCAGCCCCGCTTTGTTATATTTTTAATTTATCGTTGAGTCAAGGTATATTTTTAGATACTTGGAAGCATTCTCTGATAACTCCTCTGCATAAAGCTGGGTCTAAAGCACTTATAGAAAATTATAGACCTATTGCGAAACTTCAGTTGATTCCCAAAGTATTTGAGGCAATTGTGAAGACTAAACTTTACAATTTAGTTCGTAACTATATTTCCGATTTCCAACATGGGTTTGTAAGGGGTAGATCAACAGCAACTAGTTTGTCTTTGTTCACCAATTATTGTTTGTGTGCTTTAGAAAACCGTTCGCAAGTTGATGTTATCTACACCGATTTTGCAAAGGCTTTTGATCGAGTACAACACAATGTTCTTATAAGAAAACTCGAACTACTCGGATTTCATTCTGCTCTCCTAAATTGGATTGAAAGTTATTTGGTTGGACGCAAACAGTATGTGTGCATTGGTGAAGTGTTATCAAATGAAATACAAAATTTTTCCGGTGTACCTCAAGGAAGTCACCTCGGGCCGCTCCTATTTAATCTATTTATAAATGATCTACCAGATGTTTTGTCTCACTCAATGTGCCTTTTGTATGCCGATGATGTTAAAATTTTCAACCTTGTAAGGTCTCCATTAGACTCAAGTAAAATTCAGCTTGATCTTAATAATTTAGTTGAATGGTGCAAATTAAATGGGCTTTTTTTAAACAACAATAAGTGCAGTGTTGTTACTTTTTCAAAACTTGTTGATTCAATCTGTTTTGACTACAGAATTGAAGATCACTCCTTAAAGAGACTTGTAACCCAAAGAGATCTTGGAGTCATTTTTGACGCCAAAATGACTTTTTCGCTACATATGGACCATGCTATTTCAAAAGCAAACTCCATGTTGGGTTTTATAATAAGAAACTCAAAGTCTTTTGAAGATCCGTATACTTTAAAAACCCTTTATGTATCCCTAGTTAGACCTCTGTTGGAGTACTGTTGCATTATATGGAATCCTTACACTCAATCAAATATCAATCGAATTGATAAAGTGCAGAAAAGATTTACTAAGTTTGCTTTACGTAAGATTTTTAGAAACTCAACTGTTCCTCCTTATGAGACCCGATGTGTTTTAATCGATTTGAAACCTTTGGCAATGAGAAGAAAATTATACTCTGTACTCTTTGCTTTCGATGTCCTTAACTGTAATATAGATTGTTCGATGCTTCTTTCAATGTTCAAATTATACGCGCCTTCTCGTAGTCTGCGACCAAGAGATGAAATTTTTTTATATGTTCCGCATCATAGTAGAAGTTATGCAAAACATAATCCAATCACTGAGTCTTTCATTGCTTTCAATGAGTTTTGTTTTATGATTGATTTTAATAAAAGTAGGTTAGATATTAAGAAAGCAATACTTAATGTGGTATAACACTATGTACAATATATAATAATGTATAAACGATATTTTAATTTACTGTAGTCTGTATAAAGTCTTGTAACTTGATTGGCGAAATAAATAAATAAATAAATAAATTGTTAGAAAATTTTTTTGGACCGATTGGGGCTGGAGCCCCACTTCTAAATATTTACCGCCATTTCGAATGGTAGAGATTTTGATAATGCAACTTCATTTCAAAATGGTGACCCAAAAATGCAATCAACAACAACAACAACGACGCAAAAAACATCAGTTGATTTATCATAAAAAAAAAAATTGAAGATTGTCACTGTAGACGAAGCAATCGAGAGTTTAAGGCAAGACCTTATTGAGAAAGAAATTGAAATTTCCGGGATCATTCAAAGCTAAGATATATTTTACAGACACTTCAAACAAGAGTTTGATAAAGATAAGGCCTTAACAATACGATATGCCTTTGATAGTAGGGGAGGTGGGGGCAAGACCGCACATGGGGGCAAGACCGTTTTTGTACAATATTGTATGAAAAAAAGTTTCAATGGCAACACTTTTGAAACAAAACACGTGTCTTTGGTATGATCGATTATGTCTGAAAGTATGAGTCAGTTCGGTTGAGACGGAGAGAAGTTACGGTTCTTTTTGTGGTTTTTCGTGAAATCGCTATCGTTCAGCTGCAATGTAATTTTTGTTTTTACCAGCGAATTTCTGAATATTGTTATTTGTTTCTTTTTGATATTAACAGAGTGGATATTGAAAATCATTTATTGTGAAACAAATCAATCGAAAAGAAAACAATTTTGTCCGAAAATTTGAGAAGGTACGGTAGGACCCGAATGGGGCAAAACCGCATATGGACGGTCTTGCCCCTTACACTTAACTTTCTTTCTGATTCAAAAGGGAAGTCCTTTAATCGAGCAAGTAGGTGGTTATAGCATCGTTAGTGGTCATGGTGTTACTATAGGTTTCATATACAATAGGCTGATTATTGGCATTTGTGTTGACATGCTGCTTTTTTTGGTTCTAAGGGAATTGTGTTTTCATCCAATTCCAACTTTCCGAACATTTCCTCAAGAACACTCATTCCGTCGCGATTTTCACATAAAAGCTTTCTATCTTGTGTTTTATAGAATGTTTTTCCGTTTACCACCAAACTAAGACCTCGGATTTGTGAGCTCACTGATAAATGTTTGGACTTAATAGCCCGTCTTAGACGTAGAATTCCTTGGCGCCTTTTTAGCTCGCCCTTTGTGTAATCGGGGCTTACGAAGATGTCCGAGCTTTTAAGCTTCGACGAATTCCTCAGTAATTGAGATGTGGTTGCTTTGCTATTTGTTTCTACTAACACGATTAGTTGTTTTTCTTTTGAAGGCAAAACTATTATGTCCTCGAAAGTGCTGTCTTGGCTCTCTAGAATTCGGTTTGATATATCCTGAACAGCTGTGCGAGCATCACTGTGAGTTTCGGTTGGGAATGTAAAAATTTTTTTCCTTAGACCACTTTTCTAGAAGTTCCATTTTCTCCTCCAGTACGTTATTTTTGTTTTTAATTTGTTCCAACTCTTGTGCAAGTGACTTATTTGTTGCCTTGAGACTTCTTACATCGGCGAAAAATTGTGCAAGATCTTGTTTTGTCGGCAAATCTCTTATTTTCTCTTCCATGTTTGTTAACATATCTTTAAGATCAGAAATCATCATTTCTTTAAGATTTACTTTTTGAGTTGTGTTTGTTGCTTCCGGAGATGTTTGCCACAAATTTCTTTTGTTCTTGTTCGACATAAGTTTTGTATTTTTAACTGTGTTTTAAATAAAATTATGACGCAAAAATTATTGTGAAGTGATACAAGATCAATTTTTGTTTGTGTGAAAAATTATTTTGCGCAAAATAATATACTTAAATAGTTTTTTTTTAAGAGCCGGGAGTTTTTGCTTTTGTAACTTTTAACGTAACTTCGTTTTCATTCTAATATTTCTATCGAATCGGGAACGAGAAACTAAAATCTTTCAGATTATTTTGAGATTAGTTCAGCAGGTGTTCCAGACATCTTTTTTGTCTTTGATAATTTTGTTTGAGCAATGCTTTAAGTAAGTTACACTTGAGCAAATCGGACAGATCAGCTGGTGCTTAAGGGGGGAAACCACTTTAAAATTTTCAAAAAATCAATTTTGTGTTATTACATATTTCGAAAGTATGATGATGAAAGGAAAACTGAAAATATCGAATCAGTAGATATTGGGGCGACTCAGGGAGATCGAAAAGATAAACCAATGTATTGGGGCGACTGAGGGGACTGTTCTGATTGGCTGAAAGTGTTGTGTGGTGGTGATTCATGGTTAACAAAAAACAAAAAGTATTTCTAGTATAATGGTCTGAATGACAAAGTATGTGACGTATGAAAAATGTAAGAGGTCGTGTGGTGAGGAGCGGTAAATTAAATCGATAAAAAATGTTTTCTTTTTTGTAAAAAATATATATATATTTTCCACTATTATTTTATCTTGTCGATCGCGGGGTTGAAATCGGACTGCCGAGTCGTGTCCTCCGCTCGCATTCGTTGGCTCGGGATGCTGGTGGTTGTCCTTGCGTGGGTTCTTTTATATTGTAACGTGAACCCAACATTTTATACCAATTTCCTAATCGAAAAACGTTCAACCGAAAACACAACTGGCAACACTTTAATGGAATGGTATAAATGACAAGCGTTGCTTGTAAGCCAGTGTGTGTGAGTGTAGAGATGCTTGACAGCAAATGTGGAGACAATGTAGAAGTTACTGGAGAGTTCTAGATGGCATGTCATTCGATATAAATAGCCCGCCCGAGGCAACCAGAGGGCAGTCTTGTTTATAGAGTGATAAAGTTAAGAGTAAATACAAGTGATAGTCCAAAAGTCGAGTTGAGTTCGAATAAAGTGTATATCGAAAGTAGATACTGAATAAAGTGGTAGAATTAAATTGAAAAGTAGAGTTTTATTTTTTGCGAACTAAGCGCACGTTACATTGGTGTCAGAAGTGTAAATAAAACTTATTTGACTAGTAAAGTGTAAAAAAAAAAAATAATTATATACAGTGAAAATGGGTAAGTTGTTAGAAGAGCTCACTTGCATTGAGCTTAAAATTGAGTTAGGTAAGCGAAATCTTTCTAGAGCGGGATCGAAAAATGAGCTCGTCCTGCGCTTGCGTAACTATTTGGAACAGCAGGGGGAAGACGTGAACACTTTTGTTTTTGAAACAGAAGTGGAAGAAGAGGAAGTAAGTGAAAATGTAGATTTTTCTAGTATAATGAAGCTTTTATTAGAACAAAGAAACGAACAATAGAAAATGATTGAAGAGCAACAGCAAAATATTCTCGGACGTCTGGAAGAGCAACGAAACGATCAAAAGAAGGAACAGCAGAATGTTCTCGAAAGACTCGAAGCACAACAAAAGAATCTGGAAGAGCAACGAAACGAACAAAAGAAAGAACAACAGAATATTCTCGAAAGACTTGAGGCGCAACAGAATGTTTTGTAAGGTCAGAAAAACATTCTAGAAGGAAAATTGGGTAATATTGAGAAAAATGTATGTGCCCTTGACGAACGAGTTGAAGGTGTGGAAAAACAGCTTTCTGTTGTAGAGAATCGTTTCGAAGGCGTAGAAAGTCGATGTGATGTTCTCACCAAGGAATTAGACCAGATCCGGAAAATAAAAATTCGAGAATCTGCTGGAGAGTTTGCAAGGAAAAAGGAGATGAAACCCCCAACATTTGATGGACAGTCTTCTTGGCCAGTCTACAAGAGACAATTTGAGGCAGCCGCGACAACAAATGGCTGGGATGACGAAGACAAGTACATTGCACTGACTCTTGCTCTTAGAGGACCAGCAGCTGAATTACTTCAAACAGTTCCAGCTGGTAAGAGCGGCGATTTCAGTTCTCTCGTGGCAGCTATAGATAAACGCTTTGGAGATAGCCACTTGAAAGAAGTCTTCCGAGTCCAACTCAATAACAGAGTCCAGAAAAGGGGTGAAAGTCTACAGCAGCTCCAAGCAGACGTCGAAAGACTGGTTCACCTGGCATACCCGGATGCTGGAGAAGAAATCATCAACCAGCTCGCTGTTGAGTCCTTCGTTCGTGCCATTTCCGATATACATCTTCAGAGGTCTGTGCGAACTGCTAGAACACGTACTCTTTCCGAAACTTTAGCATTCGCATTGACAATTGAAGCAGCAGAACAGGCTTCTCAGGGAGTACATCGACTTAGAGAGGCCATAGTCGAAGAATGCTCGTGCCAAAGAGCTGAAATACAAAAGAACCGGAGCGGACTAGCAAGATGTTGGAACTGCAACAAGACCGGGCACTTACAGCGTCAATGCCGACTACCACCAAACAAAGCAGGTTGTCAACATTGTGGAAGCAAGAGATCCAACCCAGAGCAAGGTAACAACAACACCAGCGTTGCCTATCAGCCCGTTTCCCATCAGGGAAACGAGTGAGAACCAACTTCGAGGGGCAGAGGCTGGTTTCTTGTATCGATGGCCCCAGAACCACCATCCAGGTCTCTCAGACCAAACGAGACAACAAAAGTCTGACTGTGGAGACTACTATTAACGGGAACAAACATGTGGCTACCATCGACACCGGTGCCACAGCCTCCATAGTACGTCGAGACCTGGTAAAGACGACGTGGCTTCATAACACCAATAGCTACCGTCTAAGAACCGCAACGGGAGAAGCAGCAAGAGTATATGGAGAAGTGTGTCTTAAGATCCGACTGGCCGACCTAGTGTTTACTCATCAATTCCTGGTGGCAGATATATGTGACGAGTGCATCATTGGAATCGACTTTATGAAACAGCACGGAGTTATTTTGGACATCGGTAATCAGGTTTTGAAGTACCAAAATAAGGAACTTCCAATGACTTATTCGAACGAAAGTACGTCGACACTGAGAACTGTCATCAGGGAAGATCTTATTCTGCCTCCTTCTTCTGAAGTGTTCGTTTGGACGAAACTGGAGGGTGAGTTTGGAAGCCTTCGATACCTCATGGTGGAACCAGACCCAGAGTGTTCCTCCCAAAGCGTCATCATTGGGAAAACACTGGTAGCACCAAAAAACAAAATGGTCCCCGTACGATTACTAAACACCAGACCGTACGATGTAAAGTTGAAGAAAGGAGAAGTCGTTGGACGTTGCGAATCGGTTGCAGCAATTACGAAGATCACAGACGAAGCTCCGAGAAAAACTATAACTCCGGAGGAGCTCGAAACCATCAGAGCTAAAATACTGAATTCATCCAACCTTGATCACCAACAAACAAGGATGGCTGAAAGTCTCCTACAAGAGTACACTGATATCTTCGCATCGCAAAAGGGGCAATATGGTAGGACACAGTTGATGCAGCATCGCATCAACACAGGAGATGCAAGACCGATTCGTCAACCCGCAAGACGCCTTCCACTGGCCAAACAAGGTGAGGTTGAGGAAATGATAACAGCAATGAAAAAGGACGGTCTTATCGAAAATTCCAAAAGTCCTTGGGCGTCACCAGTGGTGCTAGTGAAAAAGAAAGACGGAAGCACTCGTTTTTGTGTGGACTACCGAAGGCTGAATGATGTAACTAAGAAGGACAGCTATCCCCTGCCAAGAATCAGTGATACCCTGGATGCCATGGAGGGAGCGCAGTGGTTCTCGACGCTGGACTTGAAGAGCGGATATTGGCAAGTTGACATCCACCCTGGTGATCGGGAAAAGACGGCGTTTTCTACAGGTAATGGGCTCTGGCAGTTTAAAGTTATGCCGTTTGGGTTATGTAACGCTCCGGCAACATTCGAGCGTTTGATGGAGTGTGTTCTTCAAGGACTGACGTGGAAAGCTTGCCTAGTCTACTTGGACGATGTCATTGTTTACGGGAAAACATTTGACCAACATTTTAAGAACCTTAAAGCCGTGTTTCAGAGACTTCGAGAGGCTAACCTTAAACTGAATCCAGAAAAATGTGCACTTTTCAAAACCGAAGTCAAGTATTTGGGACACATCATCTCATCCCAAGGAGTAAAGACTGATCCTGAAAAAGTTGACTCCGTCAAAAGTTGGCCAACACCACAGGACAAACATCAACTCCGAAGCTTTCTGGGACTTGCCACATATTACCGACGTTTCGTTAAGAACTTCGCTGGAGTTGCAAAGAGTTTGCATCAGCTCACCGAAAAGGGGAAGCAGTTTAAATGGTCAGGTGAGTGTGAGAAATCTTTCCAGGAACTCAAATACCGCCTCTGTAACGCTCCAGTGCTGGCACATCCAACACCTGGCAAAACATTCATCGTCGACGCAGATGCAAGCAACGTTGGAATCGGGGCGGTACTATCCCAAGTGCATGATGGCGAAGAGAAAGTGGTGGCATACTACAGCAAGGTCCTATCGAAACCCGAAAGGAACTACTGCGTGACCAGAAGGGAACTGCTAGCTCTTATCTTGGCAACAAAGCACTTCCATAAGTACATCTATGGACAGAAATTCCTTCTGCGGACAGACCATGGTGCTCTGAGCTGGCTGTTGAACTTCAAAAATCCAGAAGGTCAAGTCGCAAGGTGGATAGAAAGATTGCAGACCTATGACTACCAGATCCAACACCGCAGAGGAAAGCTGCACTCAAACGCCGATGCATTATCACGAAGACCTTGCAAAGTGGATTGCAAGCATTGCAAGCGGCAAGAAGACAAAGAAATCATTACCGCTCAGCGACTAAGAGCTGACCCCATAAGCGGATGGAGCAATGAGGAAGTGAGGACTGCTCAACAGGAAGATCCAGATATCGAACCCACTCTCGCATGGAAAGAAAATGAAGAGAAACCGGAATGGGGAGACATTTCTGACAGGAGTCCAGTTCTCAAAGCCTATTGGGCACAGTGGGACTCACTATATGTGCAAGAAGGTGTCCTCAGGCGAAGATGGGAATCCGCTGACGGTAAGTCATATGTGATGCAGCTGATCGTACCGCAATCGAAAGTCAGTGAAGTTCTTCAGGAGATGCACGACGGACCTTCTGGAGGCCACCTGGGGGTAAACAAAACACTGGAGAAGGTGCGACATCGGTTCTACTGGTTACATGCTAGAGATGACGTGGAAAAGTGGTGCCGAACATGTGACAAGTGTGCTGCAACCAAAGGACCTGGTAGGAAGATTCAAGGTAAGATGCATCAGTACAACGTTGGATCGCCTTTTGAGAGGATTGCAGTAGATGTGGCTGGGCCTTTTCCAGAGACCAACGCTGGAAACAAATACATTCTGGTTGTAATGGACTATTTTAGCAAGTGGCCTGAGGCGTATGCCATCCCAAATCAAGAAGCCAAAACGGTGGTCGACCAGATTGTGTTTAACTGGGTGAGTAGGTTTGGCGTGCCTATGGAACTCCATTCCGACCAAGGGAGGAACTTTGAGTCAAACATCTTCCAAGGAGTGTGCGGACTACTTGGCATTAAGAAGACGAGAACCACACCACTTCATCCACAATCTGATGGGATGGTTGAAAGATTCAACCGGACCTTGAAAGAACACCTCACCAAGGTCGTAGGCGACTACCAAAGAGACTGGGATAGGCACGTACCGCTATTCCTGATGGCCTATAGAAGTGCAGTACATAGCTCGACAGGACAAACACCATCTGACATCCTGTTCGGGAAAACCATGCGGCTGCCCAGCGAACTTAAATTTGGATGCCCCACAGAGGAGCCACAGGACACAAACGAGTATGTGGACGACCTCAAGGAAAGACTCGCTGACATCCATAAAAGAACAAGGGAACGGATGAAAACCTACAGCGACCGGATGAAGACACGGTATGACACAAAAGCAACAACGTCAGGATTCCAAGCAGGAGATCGTGTGTGGCTTTATAATCCTCATCGTCAAAAGGGATTGTCACCGAAACTTCAGCAAAACTGGGAAGGTCCTTATACTGTAGTCACGAGGATTAACGACGTGGTTTACCGCATCCAAAGAGGACTAAGAGGCAAGTTAAAAGTAGTTCATTGTGACAGGCTGCATCGATATAGTGGCGAGGCTGCAGATGGAATTATTCGGGACGAACAATCCTAAGGAGGGGGCAGTGTAACGTGAACCCAACATTTTATACCAATTTCCTAATCGAAAAACGTTCAACCGAAAACACAACTGGCAACACTTTAATGGAATGGTATAAATGACAGGCGTTGCTTGTAAGCCAGTGTGTGTGAGTGTAGAGATGCTTGACAGCAAATGTGGAGACAATGTAGAAGTTACTGGAGAGTTCTAGATGGCATGTCATTCGATATAAATAGCCCGCCCGAGGCAACCAGAGGGCAGTCTTGTTTATAGAGTGATAAAGTTAAGAGTAAATACAAGTGATAGTCCAAAAGTCGAGTTGAGTTCGAATAAAGTGTATATCGAAAGTAGATACTGAATAAAGTGGTAGAATTAAATTGAAAAGTAGAGTTTTATTTTTTTGCGAACTAAGCGCACGTTACAATATTTTATGTTCATGGTAAATCATTAGTTTTAAGACCATCTGTTTGTCGTAAAACTAGAGAACCCTTGATGAGTGTTCTCGGTATTTCGGTGGCGTGGGATCGCCATGTGTTGATTGGTGTTCGTGGGATTTTGGTGGCGTGGGATCGCCATGTGTTAACTCTCCCCTTAGTCGGAAGAAGATTGTCCCAATCTTTCGCTTAACATCTCCTGTACCTTTGATTTTGAGGTTTCCACGAATTCTTCCATTTCTATTGTGTCTTGCTCGATCTTGTTTGGGCAAGTGACCTGTTCGATCTTGCTTGTGAGATTAACTTGGATTATTTTGATTATTTTGTAAGCAGAGTAAATCAATATTACAAGGAACAACTTAATACATATTCCCCACAATACGGGATGTTCTTTGAGATCTGATATAAATGGTTCTATATGATCAAGATTTGTATACATAAGTTTTTCGTCTTGTGAAGCAATGTATTCGAGAATTTTGTCTTGAGTTGGTTTGCTTAACTTAATATGTTCTAGTATTTGGTTCTCTGAGTTCAAATAAATTTTTCCATTAATAGAGACATTCCTTTCAAATTGGATCAAATAGATTCCTGATAATTCTATTTCATTTACAATGTGGTTTCCTGTTAAAACAATGTTTCCTTCATTAATTATTTCTATTGGCTGATTTCGTTCTTTAATTTTGGTACAGTTTGCTTTGTATTTATTTAAAAGGTTTGTTAAACAACTAGTTTCTTTATCGATTTTACAATAGTGGTGGTTGAGTTCTTTTTTGCATTCTGATTTATAAAATTTTTTCTTATACTTAACTATTTCTCTTAATATTATAATTTTCCCACCATTTACATTATTACTTCTGGTCAGATAGTGGTTACCTAACCCTTTTACTTTGGGGTATTTGATAAATACAATGATAATATTTGTTGGGAAACAAAAGAACGAAAGTTTAATTTTTACAATAATTTCAAATTTTATTGATTGCCAAATGCCAACTTAATATTTCGAAGGTACAATAAGTAATGAGTTGAATTTTTCTTAACCTAAACTTGAAACATGATCTATGTATCTACATGAGAATATGAATGCAAAGAGAAAGTAAGAAAGCATGAAGTTAAACAGAATGAAGTGTACGTGTACATGTACATGAGAATATGAATGCAAAGAGATAGTAAGAAAGCATGAAGTTAAACAGAATGAAGTGTACGTTCAAGGCTAGAGTAAATTTTAGCATGTTATATTATTTTATAATTAATCTTACTTTTTATATTCTTTAACATACTCCCCCCTATTGAGCTGTTAAGCTCAAGCTGCAATCTTGATTAGGAAGAAGAGCAAGTTGTGTAATGCCACGTTTGTAGTCGCCCTTTTTGGTTCTGACCTTGACGACGCGAACAATACCTTCTGAGTCTGGCATAGCTTCAATTATTCTGCCCAACGGCCATCGCAAGGGATCTAAGTTATCCAATTTCATTAAGACCATATCACCTATTTCGACATTATTATTTTTAAATCGCCATTTGGACCTTGGTTGAAGAGTTTGAAGGTATTCTTTGTAGAAGCGGTCCCACAGCTGCTGCTCGGATTATCGCATTCGTTGGGCTAAGTGAAGAGAGTTTGGATTTTTAGGCAACACAGGAAGCTCAGGTATTGCAGTAGGAGGTCCACCGCACAAGAAATGGCCAGGCGTGAGAGGTTCCAAATCATTAGGATCCGCTGACATGGGGGTTATAGGCCTCGAATTCATAATTGCTCCCGCTTGTTTTGCTACTGTACGAAGTTCGTCTTCCGTTAATTCCATGCATCCTACGATATTGTGAATTAAACGCTTCATGATTTTTATCGATGACTCCCATAAACCTCCGTGATGGGCAGCTCGTGGTGGAATAAAAGACCATTCGATAAATTCTTTGCTAAATTCTCGTTCAATTATTTCGCTATCTTTTTCCATGTTAGCCTTTAGTTCTTTGAAATAGTTGGATGCGCCTACAAAATTAGTAGCGTTGTCAGAATACATCTTAGAAACTCTGCCTCTATCTGATATAAATCTTTTCAGCGCACGTAAAAAAGCTTCCACCAATAGGCCAATAACGATTTCGAACAGCTGCCAACACCATTTGTGGTCCTGCGTGACAAACTCTATAATGATGAAAATATGAGATGACTGAGGACGTAAAGCGATGAGTCTTCGGCAATAGAATCTGGTGCTTTGCATCAAAGGCTATCTCAGCTTTCTTTATTCGTCCACCTACTCTAATAATGCCTTTTTCATCTATAAATGGAGCAATTTTTTTTACAATTTAAGTTTTTATTGAAAAGCTCATTTGTTTTACAATATTTGATATATACAATTATAAATTCTTAGACTAACATTATTGTTTTAAAATCTGCGAGCACAGATGGGGCTCTGCTTCGTTAAATTGGCGGGTTTTATACATTTTATTAAAAAGGTATCTATGTCTAACATTTACTTGTTTCTTAAATAAATAATTGGTATGTTCTCGTCGGCTTGAGCAGTGCTGACGGTCGTTGGCTGTAATGTTGGTGGGCGAGGAATATTAGTTGGATGGTCGCTTCGGTCCTGGAAGCTATTGTGTTTCCACTTTTTTGGGTCTCTTGGTGTCTTCAACCTCTGTTGTACTGCGTTCCTCTTCCTGCAGCGACGTAGAAGTCTTCGAAGCTGTCTTCTTGCGACATTCGAAATGCTGGATCCATTATGGATAGCACCTGGAGATATCGGTCGTCGGGGGCTGAGTTACGCTTCTATAAATGGAGCCAAAGCTTCTAATGCACTGCCTTTATTTACTGAATGTTCTTTTTCGAGTAGCGAATATTCTAATGCGAAGGACGATTGCTGAATAGTTTTGATAAAAACTTCCTCTGCATGCACTTCTTCTTCTAATGACGGATGCTTAATAAAATTTCTTATATTTGGTCTTGATAAGATTTGCCACTGCCTTATGCCTGGAATTCGATTGCGCTTGTGACACCTCTCAATAAAACGTAGTGCATACGCAAAAGCTCGACGAGTTCCTCGAAAATTACGAGAATAAAGCATAGACTCAGTAATATCCACTTTGATAAAAGCTGCTAAAACATATTTTGAAGGACGTAATTCTTCTAATTCGGTAGTATTTGATTTTGGCAATTTAAATTCTTCTGGCCATTCAGTAATTGCCTGGCGTAAAAAAGCAGGGCCATTCCACCACAGTGAGGATTCTGTCATTTCCGTTGGCAACATGCCACGTGAAATAAAATCTGCCGGATTCAACTCACCTGGAATATGCTTCCACTGATCGACCTTTGTGACTTCCTGTATATGTGCTACTCTATGAGCTACAAAAGTGTTCCATTTATAGGGTTCTTTATGTAACCAGCTAAGAACGATAGTTGAATCAGTCCAGTACTTTATCTCGCCGATTGTAATGTCTTGAAAGACTTCAACTCTTAACCTTTCTATCATGTCTACTAAAAGTCCCGCAGCACATAATTCAAGTCTTGCTATTGTAAGGGTTTTAGTATGTGCGAGCCGGGATTTAGCTACCAAAAAATCGAACCGTGACTTCTCCAGTAGAATTAAGACACCATGTATATACACAGGCACCATAGCCTTTCTGACTAGCGTCACAAAATTCATGTAAATGGAGCAAGTCGTAATTATTGTTACCAAGGACATAGCGTTGTAATGAAATATTATTTAATGCTGTTAGGTCACTACGAAAGCCATTCCACTTTGTAGCGAGATCATCTGGTAGTGGGGTATCCCAATCAAACTTCCTGCGCCATAAGTCTTGGAAAAGTATCTTTGCTAAGGTGACCACGGGACAAATAAATCCAATAGGATCAAACATGTCACGGTAAAATTTACCGTTACGAAAAGCACTCTTGGATCCTTTCCTTATCCTTACCCCTTTTTGTCGTCGTTGGTTGTGGCTGCACAATGCTGGAAGAGTTGGGGGCAACCAAGGTCTCCATCAGCCTTTGGTGTTCTCGTCGAGCATTTTGCAAAAGCACCCCTCATAGGTATCGAAGTGGAACCGGTCGAAACCAGACCGTAAAGGGACAGGCGATCCCCAACGCGAATCCAAACTACGTGCAGACGGGCGGTCTCACGACAAGTGGAGTTGATCACCAAATTGATAAAGGTAGAAGGAAAATTCCTACCCAACGTTACACATCCTCCTGACGAAATGGAATTAGCATGGCCTTTGGCCCATCCTACATTAATAAAAGGTATAAAGGTTGGAACGATAAGTGTTCTTCCCCTTCTCCCCCCAATCTGCAAAGAGGGTCCACCAATTCCAGAGTTAGGGATTTACGCGATTTGAATTTCCTCCTTCTACGTTATTTCTCGAGGTAATTTATATTTCGGTCTAGACTTACTCGACTCACCTTCCGTGCGTTTAAATGTAACTGGGAAAATGCCCAGCAAGAACTTCGTTTCGCTTGAGGAGTTTTTAGAATTTTTCTCAAAAAGATGTAAAATAGTAAGTTAGGGGTCTGGACTCACCCATCGAGTTTGGCAAGCTTTGGAAGACACCAACAGCTTGTCGACTCCTTGAATGTTGGATGTCTGAACTCACTCATTGAGATCATCAAGTTTTGGACGACACCAACAACTTGACGAACTCTTTGATGTGAGAGAGCGCATGCGCACTTTCGTCGGATTCAACAGCGATGGCGCAACACACCCATGGTGGTTGACGTCGAGATACCGAATCGACGTTGGTGGTTGTTGGATTGTGTGGATGTATGCGTGTAAGAGCGTGGGGTTGAGGACAGACAAAGAGCTAGCCAAAAAGTGAACGACACTTCTTGGTCAGCTAGCAAGCAGCTAAGGTGTTTTTGAGTAGAGAGAGAAAATCTGAGAAAGCTAAAAGCGAAGCGAGTTTAGTTAATTATTTTACCAGAGGAAAAAAAGTGTTGAAAAAAATTTAGGAAGTGAGTCGAGGAAGCTAGGACAGGAGCACAAAGAAGGGTTCAGAAGGGAACCAGAGAAAAGTATTCGAGAGGAAACATAGAGGAAGGAAATTAGAAAACAGGAAAAAGACAAGTACATATAGATTTATACATATACATATACATATAGCGTTGCGTGTGAACTTTGAAAAGAGTTGTTTCGACGGTGAATTTGAGTGGCCCTTTTTTTTAATTGATAGTATCGCGTACCAAATTCCAGGATTTGACCTGGTCCGTATTAGAGAAAACCCCTTCTTAATTTACGTCCATTTGGAAACTTTCGGGTAGGACAATATCGGTCCAACCTACTATACCTTTACTTTGTTTTACCACTAATTTTCTGTAACGGTCTTACTGACCCGCTATCTATCTAAATTATATTTTAACTTCAATAGAGATTTTCGGAAAAGATTGGGTTATTAATCCAGACTGTGTCACGGTTTTCCCACAATAAAGATAAAATTATTTTACAAACCCAATTTGGGAATACAAATAAATCTTTTTTTTAATCGCCGTCGTATCTGCATCTGGTTGTCTTTTCCCGTGTCACTATATTTTCATATTTTTCAGGTTAATTAGTTTGGAAATTTCCTTTGAAAAATTTCCTGGCGCCCATCAAGGTTCGTTTTGATACCCTAATATAAAACATTTCAATCATAAATAATTAAATTACTTAATCGCATTTTCAACTTTCAACAAAAGAAAAATAAGTTTCCTTTTGTTGCACTGAAACCAACCCAGCTGAGCAGTCGAGGTCGGCAGCAGACTACCTGTTGCTGGATGCACTTTATTTTCGTACAATCAAGGCCAACTTCACCTTGGTACCTAGAATTGGTAGCCATTGTGATTTGAATTGTGAATTGGGTGAAACGTGGTCGCGTGGATTAATTTTTATTTAAGTTAATATAGTCGACGGAAATATAAAAACCAATAAATTGTTTAGGAAAAAAAAGGAAGAAAACGTCCTCAGAAGGAAAAGAAGTAGACTAGGACACCAAAAAGGAAATATCAACGAAGAATTCAAGGTGAGTTGGTAGTACATATATTTGCGAAAATTATATTTTGCATCAGTGGCACCCAACGTGTGGGGCAAATCAAGGAGTTTGTTTTAGGTTGAACGTGCAAGGGTATAGTGAGTAGAATAAATAACATATATTTTTGATTGAATACAATTCTTGTTATTTATCACGTTTTAATTTTCTCTAGGGACCTTTACAATCAAGAACATTACAATCAAGATCATTACAATCAAGAACATTACAAACAAGAACTTTACACAAGTACTAAGTAAACTGCAGCAGAAAGCAGATTTCAAGCACCAGACCACATAACTTTACCATTTGAAGAGAAACTTCGTAAGTAAAGAATTATTTACATTTTTCTTCAAATCCTTTTGTTTTTCATTCTTCATTTCATTTTATATATACATTACATTCATTTCCATTTCATTACATACACAAATTACATTCATTTCATTTCATTTCACTACATAAATTTTCTAAGTTCATTTTTTTTTTGTTGTGTGTTTGCGATTGTTAAGTTTGGGAGCAATAGGGAGAAAGTCAAACTTTTATTTTTAGTGTAATTTCTGTGTGGTTTGTGTCTCAGAGAGATAACAACCAAGTTTAGCTAAGACACTTTTTTTTGTGCCAAGGTTGAGTTTTATTTTGGGTGTAGGTACTAAGCGGAGACAAATAGATATCGTTACACTTATTTTAAATTTGAATTTTGATAGTATATTTCGTTAGTCTAAGACAAACTATTTTGTTTTTGGATTTTTTTTTTTAAAGTAAAGAACATACTTTTCGAAAGCGTTTGAGCTTTTGAAAATAAAAACATTAACATAATTCGAACGTTTAGCAGTGGTCGGATTGAGAATAAGGTTTTGTTTTCAATTGGGTTTTTTCGGAATTGAGTTGAATAATTTGATCGTTTAGTAGTGGTTGAGTGAGAATCATTTTCTGTTTCAGTCGGTGTTTTTCAGAATTAAGTTGAATAATTCGAACGTGTAACAGTAGTCGGATTGAGAATAAGGTTTTGTTTTCAATTGGGTTTTTTCGGAATTGAGTTGAATAATTTGAGCGTTTAGTAGTGTTTGAGTGAGAATCATTTTCTGTTTCAGTCGGTGGTTTTCAGAATTAAGTTGAATAATTCGAACGTTTAGCAGTTGTTGGATTGAGAACAAGGTTTTGTTTTTAGTTGTTGAGTCGAATATTTTGAACGTTTAGCAGGGGTTTGATTGAGAACAAGGTTTTCTTTTCAAGTGTTGTTTTTTTGGAATTAAGTCGATTAATTTGAGTAGTTTGAAATGAATATTGGACGGTTATCAGCAGACGAACTCGCATATGAGATGCAGATTCGTGGTCTGAAAGTGGGTACAGTGGAAGTGATGAGGAAGGCCCTCAGATCTTCAAGAGTGTTAGAGTCTCGGGGGACATTGGAAAACTCGAAGAGTTATCCGTTTAGCTTTGAAGAGGATAAAGAGGCTGTGATAGCAAAGACGGAAGAGATTAGGGTTCTTTTGGAAGATCCTCCGAAAGATCCGAAATCTTCGGAATGTGTGAAAATAATTACAAAGATTGAGTGGGCATTAGGCCGTATTGGTAGGGCAGTGGTTGAGGATGAGAAGGATGAAGAGGAACAGAGTGAACTGAAGAATGAGTTGTTGATTTTGTTAGGTGTACTTATGGGTGATAGTGGACAGAGTGACTTAGAGGATGAAATTCCGAAGAAGGTTGTAGCATCAGGAGTTGAAGGTGGCCGCTCGGTGAGTGAAAAGAGCCCGACCCATAGAATCCGTTGCGTCCGTTCGCTGCCGGATTCACCTGACAGCTGTGAGTTTTACCGGACACAACGGATAGGGGTGACCCATAGAATCCGTTGCGGTGTTTTGACAGATAAATTTAGTCAAAATGGGGGCGTTCAAGAATCGTATCCGGATAGCTTGTTGTTGTTGCTTACGTGTGGGAAATCGAAAAAAAATAAGTTATAATCGTCTAGCAATGATATTTTGAATGTTTTTCTGTTTTCAAAAGTCGAATTTTAATATTTCACAGCCGTTGTCTGCAGCAAAAAAAAAAGGTATCCAAGATACGGCTATCCGAGATAGGCTATCCGATAGGTTCTTGAACGCGCCCATTGTCACTTTTTCCATATACAAGAAAACTTCAAATTGGTTGTGACTGCGCATGTCTCTCTTTTGCCGGACGCAAAAAGTTAAAAGTTGGGCTACTTTTTGCGTTGCGTCCGTTGCATCCGATGCTTATGGGTCACCTCTCATAAGATCGTGTGTATTTAATCGAGCTGTCAGGTGAATCCGGCAGCGAACGGACGCAACGGATTCTATGGGTCGGGCTCTTTAGTCCATCATGCGGTAATGCGATAAATGGGAATGTAGGAAGATCTTGTGAGGAAGCAAGTGTTAGTGGAACTAGTCGTGTGAATGAAGGTGGCAGGAGGAATGTGAAGAATGAGAGGTTGTCGGGTGGTCGTATGAACGAGGAAACTCGACGTGAGAGCGAGAGTGAGGCTCGTATTAGAGAACTCGAAAGAGAAATTGAGCTAATACGATTGTTGAGAGAGAGAGAGAGGGAGACTGGAGTGAATAGAGAAACTGGAGGAGTGAACAGGGAACCATCAGGGAATTCAGTGGGAGATGCGATTGTTGAAAGAGTACCGGTAGAGAATGTGGATCGTAGGGTGATTTATAGAGAAAAAGAACGCGTGGGAAAATGGGGAGTGAAGTTTACTGGTGAGTCGGATGGCTCATCAGTGAATTCATTCCTAGAACGGGTGGAAGAACTGCGTATAGCGAATGATGTGTCGGAGGCACATTTATTCAAGTCTGCGACTGAATTGTTGTGTGGAAAAGCCCTCTTATATAGGACTGTAAGGAGTGAGCTAAAGAACTGGCAAGAGCTGGTTCAAGAAATTAAGGCGGAGTTCTTTCCCGCGAACTATGATGATCTTCTCTTGGAGGAGATTAATCATAGATCCCAAGGGAAGGACGAAACCTTCGGCGCATACCTCGCCGTTATGAGAACCCTTTTTAGGCGGTTAACAGAACCATTGACTGAGGGAAGAAAACTAACAATCCTAAAGAAAAACGTCGACCCCTTCTATCAGCAACAAATTGCTTTCGCGAAACCGAGCTCAGTTAAGGAGCTAGCTGTTTTAGGTAGGGAACTAGATACGCTTAGGACTAATATGGAGAATTTCACCCCCCCTTCGAGATCAAAAAATCTTTTGGAACCAGAATGTGGGTATCGGCCAAGCAGTTCGACTCAACATCGTGTTGCGGTAGTTGAACCTGCTCCCGATAAACCACCACCTAGGGTCGTTAGGTGCTTTAATTGTAATAGGGAAGGGCACTTTGCTTCCGCTTGCTCTGTTCCTAAGAAATGTTTTGGTTGTGGTACAGTTGGTGTGTCTCGTAAAGATTGTCGTCGTTGTTCGGGAAATGGGCAGCGGACTCTCGCATCAGCAGGACGAGAGCTCCGACGGAAGTAGATAGGTCGCCTGCTGGCGATCAGCTGGTAAAGCAAATTCAGTTAGGTTTCACTTTAGCGGCAAACGATAGGGACTGTAGGCCATATTTAAGGGTAAACATTTACGGGATAAAATTTTTAGGGCTTTTAGATTCAGGGGCCTCACGCACCATCGTTGGTGGTGAGGGATGGAAGATTTTAAAAGAATTAGGACTGAGTTTAGGGAAAAGTAACATCGGGTCAGTAGCGTTAGCAGATGGGGCGGGTGTAGGTGTGGAAGGCAGCTTATGTCTACCAATGGAAGTTGAGAGTAAGGCTGTTTTGTTAGAATGTCTGGTGATTCCGAAACTTCCACAAATCCTTATCCTTGGTGCAGATTTCTGGGCACTGACGGGCATAGTTCCGGATTTAAGGTCAGGGATGTGGAGTTTCTCGAATCAAGAGAGCTGTGGATCGATAGTAGCTATTACGGAACAATCCGATTTAGAAGAGAGTGAGAAATTGAAGTTGCAGAATGTTGTGAATGAGCTTTTTAAGTCTATGTCTGAGGGTTTAGGATGTACGAATTTGGTCGAACACAAGATTAGGACCTCCGCGGAACCAATAAAGCAAAGATACTACCCTGTATCCCCTGCGATACAAGAACATATCGATAAGGAGTTGAAAGAGATGCTTGAAGCTGGTGTGATTGAGAAATCAAAGAGTGCCTGGGCATCACCGATTCTACTAGTGAAGAAGAAAGATGGGTCTTTTCGGTTCTGTGTGGATTATCGAAAATTGAATGAGGTCACAGATAGAGATGCGTATCCCCTTCCCTTTATATCCGCAATTCTTGACAAACTTCGTAACGCAAAGTATTTGTCATCCTTAGATATCAAGTCTGCCTATTGGCAAATACCCATGGAGGAGGAGTCTTAAAAGTTTACAGCGTTCACAGTTCCGGGCAGAGGGCTCTACCAATTTTTGAGAATGCCTTTCGGCTTACACAACTCGCCGGCAACGTGGCAACGCTTCATTGACGATGTTCTGGGTCCCGACTTGGAACCATACGTCTTTGTATATCTCGACGACATTATTATAGTTACCGATTCCTTCGAGAAACATCTAGAAATATTAGAAGAAGTATTTAAGCGGATTAGGGAGGCAGGTCTAAAAGTTAGTAGAGAGAAGTGCAACTTCTGTAGGCCTTCCTTGAAGTTTTTGGGTTACGTTGTCGACAGAAATGGTCTCCATGTCGACCCGGAAAAGTGGAAAGTATGGTAAAGATTCCGGCGCCCAGAAATGTAAAGGAAGTTAGGAGCTTCGTAGGAACAATTTCGTGGTACCGTAGATTTGTACCTAACTTTGCTATTCTGATTAGGCCCCTTACTGATTTATTAAAAAAAAGTAAAAAGTTTGTATGGTCGGATGAATGTGAGGAATGTTTTAGAAAAGCAATAGAATGTCTGGTGACGGCACCAATCCTGACGTGTCCTGATTTTTCCAGGCCGTTTGTTGTCCAAACGGATGCGTCAGACTACGGGATTGGAGCGGTGTTGTCTCAAAGTTTTGAAGAGGGTGAAAAGGCGGTGTGTTATATCAGTAGGTCATTGAATAGGAGTGAGAGGAACTATTCCACAACCGAGAAGGAATGCCTTGCCGTACTTTGGGCGATTGAGAAGTTGCGACCATATCTTGAAGGAGTCAGGTTTACGGTCGTGACGGACCATTATTCTTTGGTGTGGCTTAGTAACATCAAAGATCCACAAGGTAGATTAGCTCGTTGGGCCATTAGGCTTCAACAATTTGATTTTAAGATCATTCACCGAAAAGGGAAAGAGCACGTCGTTCCTGATATGCTATCGCGGGGAGTTCCAGTAGTGGCTGGGATTTCAGAAGCGGAACCGGATCCTTGGGTGGTTAAAATGATCGAATGGGTAGAGAGAGATCCCTTAAAATATCCATCTTGGAGGGTTGAAGATGGGAAGCTGTTTAAGTATGTGAAGTCTGCGCATGTGGTGGTTCATAATGATCAGGATGAATGGAAACTGGTGATTGGGAAGAAAGAAAGATTAGGGATTTTGAATGAATGTCACGACAAACCGTTAGCAGGTCATATGGGGGTACGTAAAACATTCGCTAGGGTTTCCGAAAAGTATTACTGGCCGAAAATGAGGGGGGATATAACTAGATACGTTCGTAATTGTAAAGTTTGCCAACAAGTAAAGCCGTTGAACGAAAAACCAGCTGGTCTTATGACGGAGAGAGTAGGGAATTCAAAACCTTGGGAAATGATTTGCGTAGATTTGGTAGGTCCTTTGCCCAAATCGTCGAAGGGTTTTATTTATATCTTAACAGTAGTCGACTATTTTACCAAGTTCCCACTGTTGTTTTCATTACGCTCTGCAACCGCAAAGGCGGTGTGCAAAGAATTAGAGGATAATGTCTTTTTACTCTTTGGGGTACCAAAGTATATTGTCTGTGATAACGGCCCACAATTTCGGAGTAGGGAACTCAAATCTCTTTGCGAAACGTATGATTCGCAACTCAGGTTCACCGCGCACTATCATCCACAGGCAAATCCTGCGGAGCGCATAAATCAGATCATCAAGACAACGTTACGTGCGTATGTCTCAGAGAATCAGCGCAGTTGGGATACGCAACTAGCAAAAGTGGCTTGTGCGATTCGAACTTCTCAACACGAAGTATTAGGAGTGTCACCATATTTCGCCAATTTTGGCCAGAACATGGCCACATGTGGCCGAGAGATAGGTTTTCAAGATAGTGGTAGGGACCAAGAAAGGCCAATAGATATTGATACCCAATTTAGGAAATTGAGAGAAGATATAGCCAGGAAACTAGGTGCTGCGACCAAGAAGTCAGCGCAAGCATACAATCTTCGCAGGCGGGATACCCAGTATCAACCTGGCGACTTAGTTTGGCGAAGGAACTTCGCTCTTTCCGATGCCGCAAACTACATCACGGCTAAATTGGCTACTAAATTCGTAGGGCCTTATCGCATCTCAAAGCGAACGTCATCTTGGATGTACTTACTGGTTGATGAGAATGGCAAAGATCGGGGAACATGGCACGCGAAAGATTTAAAGCCATTTTATGATAACTGTCCAGCGTAAAAGGACTAAGGCCCCACTTACAAATTATTATAATATTCAAATCGCTAAAGTCAATTCGCACTTAATTTTTAATAACTTTAGTAGCTTGCTTGATTTAACTTGATTATTCCATTTCATTTCATTTCATTCCATTTCTTCATTTCATCAACAAGCTTAGCTCTTTAATTACTTACTTTTTAATTTTTCTTTCATACTTAACTTTTAAATGTTCATTTCATCTATGCTTTCGATCTTGGATTGCTTCATAAATCTCTAGCTTTCACTTTAACTTTTCCGGTGCTTTGTTTTATTTACAACTTGTTCATGATGGATAATTGTGTGGTGTTGTCTTTCCATTATCCAATCCTATACCTAGTTCCGCCGTGGAAAATGGTTTACACTTCGTGCAAACACATTTTCTTGGAGGAAAGGGTGGGATTTGTCACGGTAAAATTTACCGTTACGAAAAGCACTCTTGGATCCTTTCCTTATCCTTACCCCTTTTTGTCGTCGTTGGTTGTGGCTGCACAATGCTGGAAGAGTTGGGGGCAACCAAGGTCTCCATCAGCCTTTGGTCTTCTCGTCGAGCATTTTGCAAAAGCACCCCTCATAGGTATCGAGGTGGAACCGGTCGAAACCAGACCGTAAAGGGACAGGCGATCCCCAACGCGAATCCAAACTACGTGCAGACGGGCGGTCTCACGACAAGTGGAGTTGATCACCAAATTGATAAAGGTAGAAGGAAAATTCCTACCCAACGTTACACATCCTCCTGACGAAATGGAATTAGCATGGCCTTTGGCCCATCCTACATTAATAAAAGGTATAAAGGTTGGAACGATAAGTGTTCTTCCCCTTCTCCCCCCAATCTGCAAAGAGGGTCCACCAATTCCAGAGTTAGGGATTTACGCGATTTGAATTTCCTCCTTCTACGTTATTTCTCGAGGTAATTTATATTTCGGTCTAGACTTACTCGACTCACCTTCCGTGCGTTTAAATGTAACTGGGAAAATGCCCAGCAAGAACTTCGTTTCGCTTGAGGAGTTTTTAGAATTTTTCTCAAAAAGATGTAAAATAGTAAGTTAGGGGTCTGGACTCACCCATCGAGTTTGGCAAGCTTTGGAAGACACCAACAGCTTGTCGACTCCTTGAATGTTGGATGTCTGAACTCACTCATTGAGATCATCAAGTTTTGGACGACACCAACAACTTGACGAACTCTTTGATGTGAGAGAGCGCATGCGCACTTTCGTCGGATTCAACAGCGATGGCGCATCACACCCATGGTGGTTGACGTCGAGATACCGAATCGACGTTGGTGGTTGTTGGATTGTGTGGATGTATGCGTGTAAGAGCGTGGGGTTGAGGACAGACAAAGAGCTAGCCAAAAAGTGAACGACACTTCTTGGTCAGCTAGCAAGCAGCTAAGGTGTTTTTGAGTAGAGAGAGAAAATCTGAGAAAGCTAAAAGCGAAGCGAGTTTAGTTAATTATTTTACCAGAGGAAAAAAAGTGTTGAAAAAAATTTAGGAAGTGAGTCGAGGAAGCTAGGACAGGAGCACAAAGAAGGGTTCAGAAGGGAACCAGAGAAAAGTATTCGAGAGGAAACATAGAGGAAGGAAATTAGAAAACAGGAAAAAGATAAGTACATATAGATTTATACATATACATATACATATAGCGTTGCGTGTGAACTTTGAAAAGAGTTGTTTCGACGGTGAATTTGAGTGGCCCTTTTTTTTAATTGATAGTATCGCGTACCAAATTCCAGGATTTGACCTGGTCCGTATTAGAGAAAACCCCTTCTTAATTTACGTCCATTTGGAAACTTTCGGGTAGGACAATATCGGTCTAACCTACTATACCTTTACTTTGTTTTACCACTAATTTTCTGTAACGGTCTTACTGACCCGCTATCTATCTAAATTATATTTTAACTTCAATAGAGATTTTCGGAAAAGATTGGGTTTTTAATCCAGACTGTGTCACGGTTTTCCCACAATAAAAATAAAATTATTTTACAAACCCAATTTGGGAATACAAATAAATCTTTTTTTTTATCGCCGTCGTATCTGCATCTGGTTGTCTTTTCCCGTGTCACTATATTTTCATATTTTTCAGGTTAATAAGTTTGGAAATTTCTTTTGAAAAATTTCCTGGCGCCCATCAAGATTCGTTTTGATACCCTAATATAAAACATTTCAATCATAAATAATTAATTTACTTAATCGCATTTTCAACTTTCAACAAAAGAAAAATAAGTTTCCTTTTGTTGCACTGAACCCAACCCAGCTGAGCAGTCGAGGTCGGCAGCAGACTACCTGTTGCTGGATGCACTTTATTTTCGTACAATCAAGGCCAACTTCACCTTGATACCTAGAAAATTGGTAGCCATTGTGATTTGAATTGTGAATTGGGTGAAACGTGGTCGCGTGGATTAATTTTTATTTAAGTTAATATAGTCGACGGAAATATAAAAACCAATAAATTGTTTAGGAAAAAAAAGGAAGAAAACGTCCTCAGAAGGAAAAGAAGTAGACTAGGACACCAAAAAGGAAATATCAACGAAGAATTCAAGGTGAGTTGGTAGTACATATATTTGCGAAAATTATATTTTGCATCAAACAGTCTAGCAACCTCTGACATCACAACACGTTTCGTAATAATAGATGTCGCTTCAATTTCATTGTAAGTACACCGAAATATATCTGCACCAGGTTGCCAAGTTAAACCAAGTGTCTTTATAGTATTGTGGTACCCAATTTGCACAAACTTTTCTCGAGATTCCAAAGGAATCTCAGCGATCGTAGATTCTACATTTGAACAAAATTTGGTCAGTTTGAATCCACCTCTCTCTAAAATTTCAACGAGCTGACGTCGACCTTCAATGAGTTCTTCAATGCTATTTATTTATTTATTTATTTCACCTACGAGCAATCAGCTCAACAGATTACATATTACAATTCAATAAAAAAAAGTTTTAAAATTAATTTTAAATGAAATAATAGCAAGGTTTCAATTTCTTAAAAGTAAGTAATACAATTCATTTCGGAATTTATCTCTGCAGAAAGACAGATCAATATGACCACAAATCTCATTGAACTCTCTAATTGATCTTGAAATTGGTTCACTCATGCCATAGTTAGTTCTGTGCATTGATTGAAAAAGAAGATTTCTATCCCTCAACGGTCTCTCCGGAGCATAAATACAAATTAAGGACAACAAGGGAGGACACTTTATATGATAACATAAAATATCTCGCACGAAAACTATGTCATGACTAGTTCTACGTGATTTGAGGGACTGCAAACCTAGAAAATTTTGCCTAGCTATAGAATTTGGAAGAAAACTCCATCGCATTTTGTAAAATGCATACTTCGTAAATCTGTTCTGAACTTTCTGAATTCGATCTGAAAGATATTGTTGGTGAGGGTTCCAGATGATGTCTGCATACTCTAGGTTGGGTCTTACTAGTGAGGTATAAAGAGACACAAGGGTGTAGGGGTTAGTGAAGTCTGTTGAGTTTCTTTTTATAAATCCCAACATCGAGTTTGCTTTTGATATAATAGCTTCTAAATGCGGTGTAAAAGAGAATTTGGAGTCAAAAATTACGCCTAAATCTTTGAATTTTTCAGTTCTCTGAAGAGGGTTGCAATCAAGATAATATGAGAACTCTTGCATATGATGTTTTCTTGAGAGAGAAATCACAAAACATTTCTTGGTGTTAAGATTCAAACGATTTAACATACACCATCGAAATAGATTATCAAGATCCAATTGGAGTTTTTGACAATCACTAATAGAGGTTACTTTCAGAAAAAGTTTCAGATCATCTGCATATATGAGGCATTTGCTGAAGTTAACACAGTTAACAATATCATCAATGAATATTATAAACAGTAGAGGACCTAGATGACTACCCTGTGGAACACCAGAGGTACAATTTATCTGCCTTGAGGTAAATTCGTCAATTTTGACTTTTTGAACTCTTCTTATGAGGAAGGAACAGATCCATTTAAGGAGGCTTGAGTGGACACCAAATGACTCCAATTTTTGAAGCAATATTTTGTGGCAAACCGAGTCAAATGCTTTGCTAAAATCCGTATAAATAACATTCACTTGGTTTTTGCTTTCAATAGCATCAACAACAAAAGAAGAGAAACATGTTAAATTGGTGATTGTCGATCTTCCCGAGATGAACCCATGTATGAACCCATGTTGAGTATCACTTATATGTTCCTTCACTAGAAAATCAAGCTTTTTTTTGACAAGGCTTTCAAAAAACTTAGGAATTGCAGACAGTTTACAAATTCCTCTGTAGTTTTCTACATTGTTTTTGGAACCCGTCTTAAAAATGGGAATCAAGAAAGAGGATTTCCAAACATCTAAGAACACTCCCGATGACAGTGATGAATTGAAAATGATTAGTAATGGAAGAGAAAGGGAATTGGAACATCTTTTTAAAACTATTGCTGGAATGCCATCAACGCCAGGCTTAGCGTTCGGCTTGAGATCTTGCAATCCTTCTAAGACATCGTTAAGATCTAATTGTAAGGACCCTATATTTACTTTAGGATTGCAATCAGGAAGGTGAACCAGATTTTCATTTGATTTGGAATAGACCGATTCAAAAAACTTAGCAAATAGCTCAAGGGTGTTTTTAATTTCATCAGATTCCTGATTTTTATAAAACATAGAATTTGGAATCCCCAGTGATTTTCGTTTAGAATTTATAAAAGACCAAAAACTTTTTGGGTCATTTTTTAAATTGAGTTCAACCTGCATAACATAATTTCTGTGCGAGAATCTACTTAAAACCATGAACTCCCTGCGAAGATTACAAAACTGTATTTGGTCAGCCAAATCATTTGATTTCTTAAACTTAGCGAAAGATTTATTTTTTAAATTTTTAAGGTGTGTCAGCCTGTTATTATATCATGGAGGTTTGAAAATATTCTTTTTCTTTTTATGTGGCAGTAATAGATTGAAAGCATTATTTAAAATCTTCGAAAAGCGATCAAACATATTTTGTAATTCTAGGTTTAAAAATTCGGTTTTCCAGTCAACAGTTTCAAGATAATTATCAAGTTCAATAAAATTGGCTTTTAAAAAGTTAAATGATAATGAATCGTTACTATTAATTTTTAAATAAATGTACAGTTGAATTTCAATATATAGTTCTTTGTGATTGATAGAATCATTTAATAATGAAAAAGGAAGCGTTTCATATACAGAACCCTTGAATTCATCATGTGGTATGAAAACAAGATCAAGAATATTATTCAAACTATTGACAACGTTATTGACTTGACATAAGTTAAGAGCAAATAAATGGTCAACAAAAGTTATTTCGATAGCACTTCTTAAGTTACATGGAATAAGCATATTTTCATTAGAAGAATAAGACCATTTCACATCAGTTAAATTATAATCACCAAGTACAAAAACCTTCTGTGGACAGTCATTTAAATTACTTACAAAATCAATGTTGGCAAGGTGCTTCTCATATATATCAATGGTGCTTCTAGGTGGTATGTAGCTTGTGATGATATAAACGGAAGTACCTGTTCCGAGACGAAGTGACACACATAATTGTTCGATGTCGATGATTGGCAGCGGTATTAAATGGGATGGGAAGCATGAACGAACCGCCATAAATAGACCACCTCCGCGATCTTCTGCAGTAATGCATCGATCTCTTCGAAAGACTATGTATGAACCGTCGTTGAGAATTTCAGAATCGGAAATTCCACTCCAAAGCCAGCTTTCAACAATAACAATAATATCATAGTCTACATGGGTAGATGATTGGTATAAGGCGGCAAGTTTGGTTCGAATTCCACTTGCATTGTGGTAATATATTTTTAGGCAATTAGCATTCATAGACTTGATATTGCTTCGTTCATTAGAATATATCAGAGAGGCTCTTTCAGCTGTTATTGGGTCGTCGCTTCTTGTTGCGAAAAAAGTCATGAACCACAGTATGCAAGGGCCAAAAAGACCTATTGCATAGAACATTGTAGAGCTCGAGGTTTCTTCCAACTTTGATTTCGAAAGACGAATATTCTTTTTCTGGTTCCATAGCGAATTTGCGAATAATAAGATTAGATACACAAACAGACGAGTTATTTTTTAAAATATATCTGTGAATTAAATCTTCTGACGTTGATGGAGAAAGGCGAGAAACGAAAATACTCTTCACAGGTGGTAAAGCGGTTAGTTCTTCGACATCTGATTTGCTTGAGTGAACTTCAGTGGACAAAATTGCTACCGAGTTGGAGCACCCCTCATCCGTGATGGAAGCTGTTGGGGCCTCCAGTGGCTCGCTAGCGTTAAGTCCATTGGAAATACTGGGCCTTATGGAAGGAGAGTCACTAACATGCTGTTGAATTTCCAAGCATCTGCTTGCTCCAGAACGTAGTACCCTTGCAACTGAGGTAGAAGGCAATTGTTGTTTGGCCTTCTTTAGTTGTTGTTGTTGTTGATGTTGGTGTTGTTGTTGTTGTTGTTGTTGTTGTTGTTGTTGTTGTTGTTGTTGTTGTTGTTGTTGTTGTTGTTTTTGTTGTTGTTGTTGTTGATGAGGCTGCTGGTGCTGCTGCTGTTGTTGTTGTTGCTGCAGCTGTTGTTGTTGTTGTTTTTGTTGTTGTTGCTGTTGAGGTGGCTGCTGCTGCGGTTGTTGTTGTTGAGACTGCTGTTGCGGTTGTTGTTGTTGTTGTTGTTGTTGTTGTTGTTGTTGTTGTTGTTGTTGTTGTTGTTGTTGTTGTTGTTGTTGTTGTTGTTGTTGTTGTTGTTGTTGTTGTTGTTGTTGTTGTTGTTGTTGTTGTTGTTGTTGTTGTTGTTGTTGTTGTTGTTGTTGTTGTTGTTGTTGTTGTTGTTGTTGTTGTTGTTGTTGTTGTTGTTGTTGTTGTTGTTGTTGTTGTTGTTGTTGTTGTTGTTGTTGTTGTTGTTGTTGTTGTTGTTGTTGTTGTTGTTGTTGTTGTTGTTGTTGTTGTTGTTGTTGTTGTTGTTGTTGTTGTTGTTGTTGTTGTTGTTGTTGTTGTTGTTGTTGTTGTTGTTGTTGTTGTTGTTGTTGTTGTTGTTGTTGTTGTTGTTGTTGTTGTTGTTGTTGTTGTTGTTGTTGTTGTTGTTGTTGTTGTTGTTGTTGTTGTTGTTGTTGTTGTTGTTGTTGTTGTTGTTGTTGTTGTTGTTGTTGTTGTTGTTGTTGTTGTTGTTGTTGTTGTTGTTGTTGTTGTTGTTGTTGTTGTTGTTGTTGTTGTTGTTGTTGTTGTTGTTGTTGTTGTTGTTGTTGTTGTTGTTGTTGTTGTTGTTGTTGTTGTTGTTGTTGTTGTTGTTGTTGTTGTTGTTGTTGTTGTTGTTGTTGTTGTTGTTGTTGTTGTTGTTGTTGTTGTTGTTGTTGTTGTTGTTGTTGTTGTTGTTGTTGTTGTTGTTGTTGTTGTTGTTGTTGTTGTTGTTGTTGTTGTTGTTGTTGTTGTTGTTGTTGTTGTTGTTGTTGTTGTTGTTGTTGTTGTTGTTGTTGTTGTTGTTGTTGTTGTTGTTGTTGTTGTTGTTGTTGTTGTTGTTGTTGTTGTTGTTGTTGTTGTTGTTGTTGTTGTTGTTGTTGTTGTTGTTGTTGTTGTTGTTGTTGTTGTTGTTGTTGTTGTTGTTGTTGTTGTTGTTGTTGTTGTTGTTGTTGTTGTTGTTGTTGTTGTTGTTGTTGTTGTTGTTGTTGTTGTTGTTGTTGTTGTTGTTGTTGTTGTTGTTGTTGTTGTTGTTGTTGTTGTTGTTGTTGTTGTTGTTGTTGTTGTTGTTGTTGTTGTTGTTGTTGTTGTTGTTGTTGTTGTTGTTGTTGTTGTTGTTGTTGTTGTTGTTGTTGTTGTTGTTGTTGTTGTTGTTGTTGTTGTTGTTGTTGTTGTTGTTGTTGTTGTTGTTGTTGTTGTTGTTGTTGTTGTTGTTGTTGTTGTTGTTGTTGTTGTTGTTGTTGTTGTTGTTGTTGTTGTTGTTGTTGTTGTTGTTGTTGTTGTTGTTGTTGTTGTTGTTGTTGTTGTTGTTGTTGTTGTTGTTGTTGTTGTTGTTGTTGTTGTTGTTGTTGTTGTTGTTGTTGTTGTTGTTGTTGTTGTTGTTGTTGTTGTTGTTGTTGTTGTTGTTGTTGTTGTTGTTGTTGTTGTTGTTGTTGTTGTTGTTGTTGTTGTTGTTGTTGTTGTTGTTGTTGTTGTTGTTGTTGTTGTTGTTGTTGTTGTTGTTGTTGTTGTTGTTGTTGTTGTTGTTGTTGTTGTTGTTGTTGTTGTTGTTGTTGTTGTTGTTGTTGTTGTTGTTGTTGTTGTTGTTGTTGTTGTTGTTGTTGTTGTTGTTGTTGTTGTTGTTGTTGTTGTTGTTGTTGTTGTTGTTGTTGTTGTTGTTGTTGTTGTTGTTGTTGTTGTTGTTGTTGTTGTTGTTGTTGTTGTTGTTGTTGTTGTTGTTGTTGTTGTTGTTGTTGTTGTTGTTGTTGTTGTTGTTGTTGTTGTTGTTGTTGTTGTTGTTGTTGTTGTTGTTGTTGTTGTTGTTGTTGTTGTTGTTGTTGTTGTTGTTGTTGTTGTTGTTGTTGTTGTTGTTGTTGTTGTTGTTGTTGTTGTTGTTGTTGTTGTTGTTGTTGTTGTTGTTGTTGTTGTTGTTGTTGTTGTTGTTGTTGTTGTTGTTGTTGTTGTTGTTGTTGTTGTTGTTGTTGTTGTTGTTGTTGTTGTTGTTGTTGTTGTTGTTGTTGTTGTTGTTGTTGTTGTTGTTGTTGTTGTTGTTGTTGTTGTTGTTGTTGTTGTTGTTGTTGTTGTTGTTGTTGTTGTTGTTGTTGTTGTTGTTGTTGTTGTTGTTGTTGTTGTTGTTGTTGTTGTTGTTGTTGTTGTTGTTGTTGTTGTTGTTGTTGTTGTTGTTGTTGTTGTTGTTGTTGTTGTTGTTGTTGTTGTTGTTGTTGTTGTTGTTGTTGTTGTTGTTGTTGTTGTTGTTGTTGTTGTTGTTGTTGTTGTTGTTGTTGTTGTTGTTGTTGTTGTTGTTGTTGTTGTTGTTGTTGTTGTTGTTGTTGTTGTTGTTGTTGTTGTTGTTGTTGTTGTTGTTGTTGTTGTTGTTGTTGTTGTTGTTGTTGTTGTTGTTGTTGTTGTTGTTGTTGTTGTTGTTGTTGTTGTTGTTGTTGTTGTTGTTGTTGTTGTTGTTGTTGTTGTTGTTGTTGTTGTTGTTGTTGTTGTTGTTGTTGTTGTTGTTGTTGTTGTTGTTGTTGTTGTTGTTGTTGTT